>CM059206.1:6277178-6482178 GCA_030347435.1 Clarias fuscus | reverse complement strand
AGGTGAGCCGAACAGAGAATTCCCTCCCAAATGCGATGTCTCTTACCACTATAGACCCGTTTCGGGACAACAGTGAATCTCACTCACTCATTCATTCTCTATAAAAATTACCATGTAACACGGTCATAGAGAACCTGGACTCTATCACAGGGGGATCTGGACAGGAGGCAAATTCATTGCCTGGCACACAAGAACACACATTCACTCACTCACACACACACACACACACACACACACTACGCAGAATTTGGACAAGCCAGTGAATCCACTCTGCATGTCTTCCGACTGTTGAACGAAACACGATGAGGACATGAATTGAACCCTCGACCTAGGAGATTTAATTAAACTGCAAAGAAAAAAAAGAAAGAAAGAAAAATAACAATAATAATATAAATACTCAGTGTCACTGTTATGAAACTGAGCCATATGGCATGGCATCTTATTATGGGCAACATTTATTTCTTTTTTAGCTTTGTCTCCTTAATCCTAGGGGTCTCCACATTAGACCATTTGTCTGGCACATCATGTTCGAACCGGTTCTGCCTCCGGTGGCTGGGTTGTATGGGGACCCCAGCTTTGGTGGTGTTCAACTCTCTGACCTTCTGATCTGCCCCACCTGCTTGATCCACAACTGCCCACCTATTAAACTATTATTCATTCATTTATCTTCTATACTACTTATCCTGTTACAGGGTCACTGGGGGCCTATCCCAGGAGACTCTGGCCACAAGGTAGGGTACATCCTGGACAGGGTGCCAATCCATCACACGGTACACACTCACAGACACACACACACATCCACTATTGGCAATTTGGGAACTCCAGTTATCCTAACCTGCATGCTTTTGGAGTATGGGAGGAAAACGGGTTACTCGGAGGGAACGAGGAAACCCCCCCCCCCCCCCCCCCCCCTCCAAACATACATACAAAAATAAGAAGAGCATACAAACTCCACATACTGTACATAGACCTGAGGTGGGAATCAAACCCTCTAGCCACTACGCAACTGTGCCACCCATGCTTCCTATTATAGGGAAACATAAACTGCGTAAATGTACAGTCTATATATATATATATATATATATTTTTTTTTTTTCACTCACGATGCTGTTGTACTAAAAAGCCCGAAACTCCTTTCATAAAATTGATAGTAATTTCTTTATTCTTCTTTTTTTGCTTGAAAGATGCAGCATCACTGTATTCTGGGTTATATTTTAAGAGTTATTCCACATTACAAAGGATAATAGGATAAATGGATACATTAAATGAATAGCACAGTTCCAGCTCTATAATTTTAACAGCATGCATCTAGGCATCACACTGAGAGAAAGAAACCACCCAGACGACCATTATACACACACACACACACACACACACACACACACACACACACACACACACACACACACACACACACACACACACACACACACACACACACCTCCTGCACAAACACATCCAGAATTCTCCAATTATCCAGCTGAATTGATTACCCTGTGCTTATACCTCACAAAACTGATTACTGATCCAGAAAGTTGTAATTGTAGTTTGCCTGCCGGTGTATATTCACGCATCCGTTTTCTATACAACTGATCCTCTGTAGGGCAGGGAGAGGCCTGGAGCTTACCCAGGGAGCTCAGGGCAAAAAGACTCTGGATAGCGTGCCAACTCATTGTAGGGAAAACGCACGCACACACACTTACACTCACACACACACACACACACACACACACACACACACATAATCATACTCTAGGGCAATTTGGAAACACCAATTAACGCTTGTTCCTGGACTATTGGGGAAACCAGAGCACCTGGAGAAAACCCACCAACCACTGGGAACAACATGGAGACAAAATCTCAACCCCCCGACCCTTGGTGTGCGAGGCAATCATGATAACCACTGAACCACTATGCCTGTAATTATTTTAATAATTATTATTTCCATTGCATGAGACAACATTGCATTACGAAACGTCCCACATATGTCTTTCAGAAATAACTTGAACAAGATGTATGAAGAGATACTTCTTATCTTTTCTGACACATGGATAAAAAAAAAAATAATAATAATAAAAAAAAAAAAACTTGGGTAAACCTTTTACTACGTATGTTAGATATTGTATTGAGACTTAAATTATCTTGGCAAGGGGCATTCAAGTCACATCAGGACTTCTCGTAAATGAAGGCAGAAAACTGGTTGACATTTATAGAAGACTTCAACCACGGTCCAGTTATGAGACACTTAGCAGCAGTGATCCTGGGCGAGATGGCTCAGAGCACCCTGAATTAGTTCCCATAAACATTGAGCAAGCGCAATGCCTGATCCTTAAAAATCGATGGATAATAACATGATGTCAATTTGCAGAAAATATGCATCTGTCTGGGACAACTGTACACACAATCATTCATCAACACCACTTGCACACGACAAGAACTTGGGTGGTAGTTATTACCACATCCCCATATGGCCCTGACCTCCAAATCCAAGCCATTTCTCCATGTTTGGGCCATTTAAGGAGTTCCTGGGTGGCCAGTGTACTGAGTGTACTGTAACCTTGATGGTACAGTATGTAAGCGCTAGTGAAACGCTGGGATAAGTGCATTAGTGTAGCAGGGAATTATATAGAGAAATAAAAGGAGTTTTTACTTGAACACTGCTTGTAAATATTAATTAGCTCTCTTGGTTGTTTCCTTGTGAGTCAGTTAAAGACCTTAGAAATGAAAGGTTTATTTGTATTTTTCTAGCCATTGCAAACAAATTATACTTATTTACACATGCAAACACCCACCGGCCTGACTTTGGATAAACCATGGATTGACGTATCCATACGTTAGCCATTAATAGACAGCTGTAACAAGGAATCAGTGCTTCAGGCATTTCAAAAAAGATTTAGGAAGAACTAATTGAAGTTGGCCTTTAAGTCTAGTCCTTATAGCGTAGCCTCACCACTCAGCAGCTATCTTAGCAATGTTTCTGGGCTTATCTTCAGTCTTACATAAATGTGGGATACAAGGATCCTATCTGTGTATGTGGAGAGAGACAGGATCACCAAGATGACCTTGAAATGGCTGACCGAATCAGTTTAAGGAGATTGGCTATTTTTACTGCACCGCTGTTCTTCTCTTCAGTGCACCATGCTATGGAATAAACCTTTCAGAGACCCTGATTATTTTCAGTCCGCTTAAGATCTCATGATTAAGTCCCTGTGTGGATGCAGTGCCAATCCATAGCAGGGAACACAAGCAGTCACACTCACTCACATTATGGGAAATTTGGAAACACCAACTAGAATAACCAGCATGTCTTGCCAAATGCTTGAGATATATATATATATATAGATATATATATTGTAGAGACCAAAGGTTTGGACACACCTTCTCATTCAAAGAGTTTGAATTTGTATTATGGCAAGAAAAAAGCAGCTAAGTAAAGAAAAACGAGCAGCCATCATTACTTTAAGAAATGAAGGTCAGTCAGTCCGAAAAATTGGGAAAACTTTGAAAGTGTCCCCAAGTGCAGTCACAAAAACCATCAAGCGCTATAAAGAAACCGGCTCACATGCGGACCGCCCCAGGAAAGGAAGACCAAGAGTCGCCTCTGCTGCGGAGGATAAGTTCATCCGAGTCACCAGCCTCAGAAATCGCAGGTTAACAGCAGCTCAGATCAGAGAGCAGGTCAATGCCACACAGAGTTCTAGCAGCAGACACATCTCTAGAACAACTGTTAAGAGGAGACTGTGTGAATCAGGCCTTCATGCTAGAATATCTGCTAGGAAACCACTGCTATGGACAGGCAACACGCAGAAGAGACTTGTTTGGGCTAAAGAACACAATAAAGAACAGAATAAAGAAAACTCGCTGAATGAGAAGGTGTGTCCAAACTTTTGGTCCATACTGTATATATATATATATATATATATATATATATATATATATATATATATATATATATATATATATATAAATATTTTTTTTTTTATCCCAAAGTAGCTGCTCATGATTGTGGTGATTTACAAGAAGAAGGAATTTACAGGCTGATCCTATCATGATGCGCAACAACTTATGCAACTTATAAAGAGCTTGTGAATCAACTAAATAGTTTTAATGTATTAGGTAAGGTGGGTTTTAGCGTGGAAAAAAAAGTCAAACTATTTATTTATTTATTTATTTATTTATTTTTTGGACATGTAATTGTAAGCTCATATAAATATGCAAAAGTCTTGATGTCCTCAGTGTGCAGGTTAAAATGAAACAGGTCATTTCCTGTGCCACTAATGGAGCTGGTAGTACTCTCATGTCGCGTGTGTAGGTGTCTTAAGTACAGATCTATTTTCTTTTCCATTTTTGAGTGTGTATTTCTTACTTTACTGGGGTTTATGTACAAGTTCACTGAAGCAGGAACTTACTGTACACAATGACTGCCCTCTATTGGTGGCTAAGTGATAGTGCATATAGTATTATTATTATTATTATTATTATTATTATTATTATTTCTTCTTATTATTATTTATAAAACAGTTTTTTTTCTATGTAAAACCTTGAAACATGTGTTTTCCAGTCTCAAAGGGTTTTGAGTAGAACTTATTTTGATGAGTCGAATAACGTGTAATTATAAAAACCAACTGTTAGCTTCTTGATATACTGTGTAATATCCAGTCCACTTGTAAATCACTGCCAGAGAGTTTAACGTGTTAGTCTGCTCACTCTCTCTCTCTCTCTCTCTCAATTTGAGCAGGTTAGTTTGGGAGTCACTGTTGGGTGAAACAGGATTCTGGAACTCTCTATCATCCTGCCAGAAAACATTAACACACTAAAATGCATTAGTCACACACTAATGCTAAAAGCTGGAGTTGGCATCAATAAAGAAAGGAGAGAGACAAAAAAAGTGTGTGATGCACAGAAAACAAAATAAAACAAAAAAAAAATCTATTGTTCATCATTAATATATGCCTAATAATCATAGTGATGCTGACATAACACAAACGTGTAGTGACTCTTGTCAATACCAAATGGCAGTTAAAATGAAACTTTTAAAACAGAGCATGCAGTGTGTTTTTGTATCGAAACATTTCTCATGTGCTCAGCGATCCTGGTGTTAATCTGTTATTCAGTGCTGCATTTTCATTATTCCTTTGAGAACACTCTGCAAAAACAATGGCATTTAATGGTTTCGCCATTAGCTCGTTAAAATAAGAAGGAAAAAAAAGAAGCTTATTTTCTTACTCATCCTTTTCCTGTTCAGTAAAACATTAATGAGAAATCCAATCTATAAGTAGTTTAATAAGCATTTGTTGGAGTTTCAGAATGCAAAGCAGCTACAGTGCTGTACATGACACAGTTGTCCTGATGAGAATCACCAGGATCGCGGCACTGATGGCGGGCGGTATTAGCATGAAGGATAAAGCTTTGGAAGCTGATCTGTTTGAGAGGTGAGAGCTGAACAGACTAAAGGGCTTAAGTGCTGCTCCATCGCTCTTTTTATGTAGAAATAAAGCAAAGAGCTAAATCCTGCTGACATCACTGGCATGCTTGGAAACAATTGACTGGGTTTTTTTAAAAATTGCGAGAAAAAAAGTAAAAAAGAAAAAAAAAAACTGAACAGAAACACTCTGACTATAATGCTTATTTCGCCATTTAGTGCTTGTAAGTGCTCTTAGGATTGAATGTAAATCGATGATTATTATTTCTTCCTCCAGACATTTGCCCTCATCCGATGACTGTGCTTCTATATAGAGATAAAGATAGCACTTTATTTAAGGGTCCCCACATTTTGGTCCTTCATAATGAATTCATGATCAGGGCATGAATATTTTATGAAGGAACACTGAAGGATTCATGTAAAGCTTATGTCAAGATTGAATTGTCCTCATACTTTTAACAGAATGTGAAATATATTGGTAAATCGTTCGATTTTTTTGAAGCATTTGAGAGATCTTCATTGAAGTATCTATTGTGCCCGGGCCACGACATCTGAGCAGTATGTGTATGAAAAAGTAATAAAGGTGGTAATATAATATAACGTTTTGCATTTGAAGTATGTGTTCTTCTAAGGCGTGTTCATTCTTTTCCTTTTCTTTTTCTTTTACATTAATTGCACTCTTCAAGCTTCTAGTCCTCTGGTTTCAATAGATCTTCTGGTTCTGACCTCTACCTGTCTATGCAGACTATGCATATGGATTTGCTATGTGACCTTGATTTCTGGAAAGACCTCAATAAAATAAAGACTTTGCATGCACATCCAGCTGCCTATGGTGATTCCATGTTACGGAAGCCTTCGGTGCAAATGCAGGATGTCTCTTTAAGCTCCATGCAGAGATATTGGCTTAAGAATGGGAATTTGATTGGCAGTGCTGAAAATTTGAGCCGGGAAGGCAAAGGAGAAGACAGGAGTCCATGAGGTGATAGGTCAGATAGGTCTATAATATTAGATTTAGTATGTAAGTTTTTAATTAATGCATTTTCCCCAACTACAGTACCAAGCATGTCCATAATGGCCTCATGACTCTGGTAGAGTGATAGATGACCTGCTACAGAACTTTAAAGTAGTAGTTAGTCTTAGGTCAAAGTTCCTTCGTTGCTTCTTCACCCTCACTAAACTGTAGGGCTTCGGTCACCTTACAACCCCAAGGGCCCCACCGGTGACCTCCAACCTCCTGCGAGACATCCACATGAAATGCCAACTCCAAGCAATGCATCATATCGCACTCGGATAAGTTAAATCTGCACACACAACTCTATCTTATTTAAAGATTTTTTTTTTTGGTGCGTGCCAGCAAAACTTGGAGAATATGACATACCGCTTGAAAACTCTGTAGTCAAGATTGACTAGTCCTATTCTATCCACCTCAAGTTTTTTTTTTTTACCTTTCCTCCCGCCTTTTTTTTTTTTTTTTTTTTTTTGCTCCTACTTCAGTCTGTGCAATGGAAGGGTGTAAGGAGTCTCTCCTTTGCTCCTTATCTTTGCCAGCTCAGATTCTGTTCCTTGACCTAGCTCATTTTTTGTCTTAACATCTGCTTATGGCTTGGTCTCTGCTTCTGTTCCATCCCCCGTGTCAGCACATGGTGTCTGAAATGTCAGGAGCTGATGGAAATACACTGAACAAAAGTGTCAATCTGACTATGTTGAGCAAAACTGGCGAAACCACAGCAGCAGAGAAAATGCATGAGCATACTGTAAGGGTAACCATGTACAGCACACAGTATGCTGTTGTCAATAATAAATATAAAATGAAGCATACAGTTCTTCATGTTTTGCTTCCAAAGATCCAGACTTTCTTTAATTTTTTAATGGAGTCTTGAGGAACAGTTCTCCAGGCTTCATGAAGGACTTGTTTGCCTTTCATTTGAAGCAAGGTTTTGGCTCTTGTTTACGGTCTACTGCCTGTACCTGACTAGGTTATTTTAGGTTTGTAATGCAACATAGTGATCGTTGAATCATTCAAGCATAAAGCAGATCTAATGTAAGGCATGAACCAAAGAGAAACAGATCAGGCCGGTGATTAGTGCACTGGTGATGCTGAATACTGAGCGGTTGGAACGGACGAGAGGAGAAATTAGGGGTTGATGATAAGGTTCATACGTACATAAACAACCGATTTTAGGTTTGTATCTATAGGCTCTTTGCATCCTGGCACAATAAAATATTTGTTCTCATTTCTTTAATTCAACATTATTGAATTTAATTTAATATGAAGAAATCAGGACTGGGTCGAGAATTTATATATACTACAATTTGTTATAATCATGTTCTAAGCCCTGTTCCTTAACCTCTGTCTGTCTGTCTGTCTGTCGTTTTTTTTTTTTTTTTTTGGTAAAATTCTTCAATTTCCAGATCTCAATCTTTCTTCTTCTGGCAATCTTTCTTCCATTAGTTGAAGGGATTACACTGAAAGCGTAAACCTTATATAAACAGACAGAAAATGTATATATAAGATACGATAGCACAGATTAGATATCTATTTAACCTTCATGAGTCCTTGGAAGGTCGTATGTACTGGGATCTGAGTCATACAAGAAGAGAAACTAACCCTAAGACAAAACGGAATAGGATTTGCCACAAACACACAGGGAAGTGATGGAGATGTCTTGGGCATGCATCCCTAGGGGAGAACCTGAGCCTGGTCTGACACAATGTCTCCTAGAAGGCCGAAGTACTGGGGGAAAAAAAAAAAAAAAGCTGATGAAATTGTGCATCAGTGTCCTTTTAAGCTGGGTCGATAGATAATATTCTGTAAGAGGCAAATACACGTCTTTCTTTTTGCCTGAGATTTAGCCGAGCTTACGTTAGCTATTCAAAGACTCTCCAGCTAAGGGCGTGTGTCCTGAAACAAGCCCTCAGTTACGCAGTTTATCAGAACACGACCTGACCTGATCAACTCATCTTGACTCAAGCGGCGCAGACTGCAAAGGGCACACAGATGGATGACTAAAGGAATCAAGCTGAACTTGTAAAAAAAAAAAGGTTTTAAAGCCAGAGACAGGCAGAAAGAGAAAGGGAGTGTGTGTATATGTGTGTGTGTGTGTGTGAGAGAGAGAGAGAGAGACGCAAGTGGGTAGAGAAAGAAGAAAACACATGCTGACACAGTGGATGACATGTTCACCAAATGTCAATGATACCATATTTGCTATAAAAGAGTCAAACAGAGAGAGAGAGAGAGAGAGAGAGAGAGAGAGAGAGAATGTGAAACAAGTAAAGATGAAGCAAAAGAATGTGTATACGCAAATGTAAAATAAATAAATAAATAAATAAATAACATTTTATTTGACTGCAATAACCGTCCAAGGTAACTCTGGGCACTAGATGGTAAACACTCTGGACAGCGTGCCAGTCCAATGAAGGGCACACAACCACAATCCTAATCACACCTACTCATCATGTCTTTGAAGCCATGAAACACAGGAAGAACATGCAAACATGGGCCTCGGACTCATAACCCTGTACAGTAGGTGTGAGGCCACAGTGCCAACCACCATGCCACCTAGTTATATCCAGTATATTCATACAGTACATTCATTTTCTATACCACTTATCCTGTAAATGGTCGTGGGAAGACTGGAGCCTATCCCAGGAGACTTACACAGGGCACATACACACACTCACACACTACTCAGCCATCTACTCTAGATGTCGTAGGACTGCAGAAGTGAACCGGAGCACCCAGAAGAAACCCATCAAGCACAGGGAGAACACACACTCTCAGATTAGAGACTGGAATTGAACACATGACCCTGGAGGTATGAGGTCTCAGTGCTTAGCATTACACCTCTCCGTTGTAGCCTAGTTAAATATGTAAAATTAGAAACGTAACTTGCCAGTTGCTCTCACTGGCTAAAAGTGAGAGAGAGAGAGAGAGAGAGAGAGAGAGAGAGAGAGAGAGAGAGAGAGAGAGAGTATGTATTAAATACATCGTTGTGTTCTCTATAATCTAGAGTGTTTATATTTAGACACGTAACAAGACATACAGTATGACTTACAATATCCAAAGTCCTTTTGCAATCTCAATGAGACTCACTGATTTAGTTGCAGACTGTGGCTCAGTCTCAACATAGAATAATAAATAAATAAATAAATAAATAAATGAAACAAATTCCAGTAGATGGATTAGGAAAGTGTGTTTGTGGTGTCCAGCACTGGTGTTGTATTCAGGGT
The DNA here is from genome assembly GCA_030347435.1 of Clarias fuscus. NCBI lineage: Eukaryota > Metazoa > Chordata > Actinopteri > Siluriformes > Clariidae > Clarias > Clarias fuscus. Next base: position 6,472,526 of record CM059206.1, on the reverse strand, counting down.
GTATTCTTGCCTTGCACTTAGTCTTCCCTGGATAGGATCCAGATACACCATTACCCCCACCAGGATAACATCGTTACTCTAGATGGATGAAGGGATGAATGAATGCAGACTGTGTTTAGTATCTTCACTACCCCTGTTGTATATCCAGTAATATGGTACTTTAACAAGATAACGTTTTACGTCATAAATTGAACAAAGATGAAAAATAAAAACATTATTGATAAGTTACAATAAGTAATAATAAGTTTAAACATTATTATAAGTTTGTGCACCCTACATAATCAGTACTTAGTAACACCTCCTCTGGCGGATATCACAGCATGCAAACGCTTGCAATTCTTGTACTTGGGATTTTCTCCCATTCTTCCTTGCAAAAGGCTTCTAGTTCTGTAATATTCTTTGGTCGTCTTGCATGCACAGCTCTTTTTAAGATCTACCCACAAATTTTCACTGATGTTTAAATCAGGGGACTGTGATGGCCGTTCCAAAACCTTCAGCTTGCGTCTCTTGAGGCTTTCCATAATGGATTTCGAGGAATGTTTAGGATCATTGTCCTGTTGTAGAAGTCCATCCTCTTTTCAGCTTCAGCTTTTTTACAGATGGTGTGATGTTTGCTTCTATAACTTGCTGGTATTTAGTGGAATCCATTCTTCCCTCCACCCGTGCAGTGTTTCCTGTGCCACTGGCTGCAACACAACCCCAAAGCATGATAGATCCACCCACATGCTTAATAGTTGGCAAGGTGTTCTTTTCATGAAATGCTGCTCCTTTTTTTCTCCAAACATGCCTTTGCTGATTGTGGCCAAATAGTTCTATTTTAACTTCATCAGTCCACAGCACTTGTTTCCAAAACGCATCAGGCTTCTGTAGATGTTCTGTTGCACACTTCTGACGTTGGATTTTATGATGGGGACGCAGGTGAGGTTTTCTTCTCCTGACTCTTCCATGAAGGTCTTGTGGAACGCTGCACCACCACTCCTGAGTCTGCTGAATCGTCCTGCAGGTTTTTGCAGTCAAATGGGGGGTTTTGATTTGTCTCTCTGACCAGCATATGAGCAGTTCTCCGAGAGTTTTCTTGATCTTCCAGATCTCATCTTGACCTCCACAGTTCCCCTGAACTGCCATCTCTTCATTACATTTCTCACTGTGGAAACTGCAAGCTGACAGCGCTTTGCTATCTTCTTGTAGCCTTCTCCTGCATTGTGGGCATCAATAACTTTCATGTTCAGGGTCTTGCACAGCTGCTTAGAGGAACCCGTGGTTGTTGAGTGTCCGCAAGTGTGTGCACAAGCTTTGAAGAGTCAAAGTATTTGTAAAGTTTTGGCTGTTGCCATGAATCAGATCTATTGAGCTGATTAAGGTCTGAAACCTTGTAAAAAGAATGAGACTCCATAATAAAGTTCCATAATAATAATGTTTTTATTTTTGTTCAATTTATGGCATAAGAAGTAACTATGCATCAGTGTTTGCTGAAAATACGTAGCATTTTTTTCAATTTCCAAGAGAGATCGTGTTATTATCTTTTCAATAAAAAAAAAAAAATCACCAAAATCTGTTATTTACAGTATCAAGGGGTGCCCAAACTTTTGCATATGACTGTACAGTATATAAATATAACACAGTACTGTACATGCACACTGACACAAATCAGACTTAACCTTCAGTTCAAAAATATGAGAAATATCATAATCTTATGCTTCATTATTGCTAATAATAAGTACAATTTAAATTTCTTATGATATTCCTTCAGATTGTGAGTTATTTGCAGTTCTGATTAATGGCTACTGCAGGATATGGACCTCTTGCTCTTTTTATTTATTCATAGTCACAGCTTCATTTTCCCTTTCAGTGTGCGGTGAGCTTAATTGAGAATCTCTTCCGTATAATTATTTGAACAATTAAAACTTTTTATTCAATGCATTTCATATTGCCATGTAAGCTTCAGGGTTGCAAGGATTTTCCCCTTATTGTAGAGCACAGCAAATGTCTGATTAGTCGATCAGGCTCTCTGCTCCGATAAGCAATATTATTCTTCAGTTATCCGCGATGCTGATACGCCTAATATGTATATTATCCTTCGTTTTGTAGGGGCCAGGCAGTTTGTGGAATAGCTGCTGACACAAATGTCTAATCTGTTTTGCAGTTCTTTGAAATACACAAAGGTGAGTGCTCCCATGATTATGGTTGTTTGTATTCCTATTTGGCAGATGTGTGTAATATGCTGTGATTTTCTCCAGTCCACATTGTTCGCTTATGCTGCCAACTATGTGTATATGTGTTGCAATCTTGTGGGCAAAACAAGGAAGCAAAACAAATGCATTTCAGTGCAGGCCATGTATTTATGGTGCATGTTTCTTGCCAAGGTGTATAATTCTGTAGCCGTTATTTTACATATACTCCTTTATCGATAAAAGTGTTGTAATATTTCTTCTTGTTTACTTTCTGTTATTTTTAAAATGCAGCAAAAGTAACCAGTAACATCAGAACTTCATTTTGATTAATGCAGGACACTAGATGCTTTTTCAGTGGCCCCCAACCCTGGTCATGGAGGAAGCCCTGCCCTGCAAATCTGAGTAGTTTCTGGGTGTGATAGAGCAGGGAAAAGACTAAAAAGTTCGGAGTTAGGGTTGAAAACCATTGCTTTATGTGGTGTGTATTGAAAAAAATTTTGTATGTTCTTACTGGAAAATGTCACTGTTCAATAAAAAATGTTTTGTTGTTGATGATGATGATGATGATGATGATGATGATGCAATGCTACTAAATTGTTGTGGTTGTTGGAGAAAAAGAAGGAAATACATTATTATATACAGTATATTGAATTACTATATTGGACTGGGTAGTAGACCTACAAGGGGGCCTTCAAGTAAAGGTTAATTTCTCTATACAATTTCCAGCTACACTAATGCACTTATCCCAGTGTTTCACTAGTGCTTGGACACCATGCCGGAGCCATGATCGAAATGCCTCGCACGTCTGAAACGCTGGAATGGTTTGGAGCGAGGTCAGGACTGCACAGGGATGTGGCAATAACTCTCAGCCAAGTTCATGTAATGTGCAAGTGGTGTTGTGTATACAGTCTCCTCAGCCAGATGCATTTCGTCCTGTAAGTTGGCCACAAGTCATTCAATTGTTTTGAGTAACAGAGGTTCAGCAAGTGGATCAGAACTTCCACTTGCTGAAAATGCATGGGAATGACTGCAGTGGGCTATGAGGCTTCTTTAAAATGTTTGCAGGATTCAAATGTTTCACTGTAGCTAAGAGTCTCATCACCTTGACGTCTTCTGTAAATGTCAATCGGATTTACATTCATCAGAAATAACATCACAAGTCCTGGTTTGATTTGAGTACCCCTCGTATAATGATTAAAACATTAGGGTATACATTTAACAATGAGGTTTCTCTGCAAGGATGCTAGGTCTTGGATAAGATAACACAAGACAAGACAAGATAAGATAAGATATACCTTTATTTGTGCTTTATTTGCTTGTTGCTAAGGCTGTGCAACTTGTCAATATAGAGGAGATTCAACTGCTGTTCCACCAAAGCAAAAAATAAAGCAATAAAGCGTAGTGTTTGGGCACCTTACAAATAGCCAGTTAGCTTTTTATGAGGTTTTTTTTTTAGGGTTTTTTTTTTTTTTTTGTCCTAGTCAGCCACGGATAGCTGATAAACAGATAGCTTGTCTTCAGCAACAAGCAGATAAAATCTCTCAAAAAGCCATCTGATGGAGATCAAGTGATAAAGCTCGTCTAGCCAGTGGCACTCTCCTATCTAGTTCGAGAGTCAACAGCTTGCTGTCATTATGTCCACTATGTAAGAGTACAAGGCATGTGAGTACAAGGCAAATTAATGACTTATTTCTACCTCTAATGGATCCACTTCTACAATGAAAAGGAAAGTCATACCACCAAGGCCGATGATTATGCTAGAACTGAAGCACTACTTGAGTTCTATATTGGTGTAAAGCTCAATTTGAACTACAGTTGAACTAGCTGCTGTGTTTATGCTTTAGAAATGAAACCATGTGTATTATATCGTCAAGCTAAACAAACATTCTATCTGCTTTGAAAGGTTGCAGTTGTGGTGCAGATTGTAACTTTTCAAGTCGGGTATGTCTGAGTAAGTGTTTTCTTCATAAATTGGTCTAGGATCATGGAGAAAAACAAAGCAAACAAAAAAAAAACTAAACTTTACACCAGGATATTGCCCATATTGTGAAAAGTGATTAAACTTTTTACTCAGAACATCATAAGTAAGGTCAGGAATTACTTCTGGAGGTTGGTCATTACTTAATTTAAAACATTTTGCCGCACACTCATAGTCAGCAGTGAGTATACTAGATCTCTATTAATTTCTTTCTTAAATGCAAACCAGCTGGTCAGCCTTACAGGATGCAACTTGGTACAGATGGTTTTCTTCACCCAGGAAATAATTGGGTTCAGATACAGTTAGCACTTGAAATAAGCAGGAAAGTTGTGGGAAATATATTTTTTTTAAAAAATAGCAATTACAGCTGTAACAAAACCAAAAGAAGGAACTCTGTTCAACACCTGGGTTGGGATATGCCATGGATATTTCCAAGTGCACAGGTTCATTTATGGTCAAGGGCACTTGGGAACAGCCAGTTGTTGGTATCCATGGACTGGTCTGAAGAATTAGAGGTAGAATGATGCTCTGTGTCTCTTTGTTAAAATGTCATGCCAAACCCAACATTAAATCAACATTTCCCTGGGTGCTAGTTCAGCATCAGAAAGTCAGGTTTACTAATTCTCAAATAGCATTTCTGCGTTTCACTGAGTTACAATCTCTGCAGGACTAGTTTCTGAAGCACAGCATGGTCACAGCTTAATGGTGCTAACTTCAGGCGAAAAGCAACAGAAAACCATCTTTCACAAATATTAACTAACCTGAGATTGCAGAAATACAGGAAGGCTAGTTGTAATAATAATAATAATAATACTACTACTAATAATAATAATCCTGGAAATTGACAACAAAAGTAAACGAAGGTAAAAATAGTAAAACTCTGAAACACTGTGTTTCATGTATGCTTTGGGGTTTTTGTTTGTTTTTTTAATTAAAAGAAAGCAAGACTAACAGAACCTAATTAAAACACAAAACACAATTTAAATGCTTGGTCTAAATGCAATACATTTAACAAACCACATGGGAACATAATAAGACTTAATATGCCTTTGCGGAACAGTGTTTCCCCCTGGTGGTCACCTGAGGAACTGACTGAAATAGCATCTTCACTACTAATGAGGCCAAACAATAACAGACGTGTACTGTGTAATGTGCATGATATAAAAGTAAATCATGGTGATAAATTGCACAAGTCACATCCATGCACAAATTTAACCCATTTATTGCAGTAGCTGTATACGTGTAGAGCGGCAACACGCAGTAATAGAATAATATCAACAGAATTTCACACATCCCCTAACCACACACTGGCTCAAAGCAATACACACAATCCCCTCGCTCTTTCTTTTTTTTTTTTTTTATGTTTTTTTTTTATGTTTTTTTTTTTTTTTTTTTAATTGAGACATAAAATGTGGAAGTGCTGTACAAAATGAACACGACATTCAGTGTGTACAAAATTAACGCTCTACAAATTAACGAAACAAAAAAAAAACACACACAATGGGAAATAATTTAATCTCCTTAAAGCTGTTTTTCATTTCACGTGCTGTTCATGCCTTACAAAAGGAAGTTAAAACACGAAAATAAAAAGGGGGGGAAAAAAAAGCAATCCTAAATTTTCTGAACATGCTTCATAATGTGTGAAGTTATAGTCCATCTTTGCCATTGCTGTTCAGGTTGAATTTTTCTGGTTATGGGGGAAAATGGCCAAAGTTAAAATCTATCGCCATGTTATTAAAAAAAAAAAAAAAAGATTTTAAAACTACGATTAGATTTTTGAATATATATGTATATATAATTATTATTACTATTAGCAGTATTTTGACGAAGGCACAGCACATGAAACCCAAAAATACACACGATTCTGCAGGTTGAAAATAACATTCATATATATATAAGAAGGGATGTTAAAAAGAAAAGAAAAGAAAAGAAAAATAATTAAAATTATTTTATAGACTGCATGTTCTATTTTGGATTTTAAGCACAGTTTAAATTTTGCATTACAATAGTGACCAATATTGAAATAAAACATTTACAAATATATTGCTGTTGAATTGTAACATTGTGTCATTTTCTTCTTTTTTTTTTAAGACATCAAATTATCACTTCCATAAGTATAAACCGAGTGATTACAATAATATTATAATAGAAAATAGTTTTGAAAAAATATGTTTGTTAAGTAAATGCAAATTGTGAAATTGTATGAGTCACATCATGTGGTTTTATTTATACATACTGATTTTTTGTTGTTGTTGTTGTTGTGGTCGTACTTTGTATAGTGGGTGTTTGTGTGTGTGCGTGTGTGTGTGAGAGAGAGAGAGAGAGAGAGAGAGAGAGAGAGAGAGAGAGAAATACAGTTGTCATTCTGTACAGACATATACAGGAAATGAATAAATGCGTATTTCCCACCTAAAATCTAAAACCAACCCCTTTGCTGTGTTCCAATTCTGTTTTTAAATGCCCCATCGTCTTCCCCATCACCTTCCCCTTATCTCTTGGCAGCACGATTAAAGGTAGTACTGGGCTTGGGTTTTATTTTCCACAGCTCCTCTGTCTGTCCTGGAAATTGTTACTTTAATCCATTAGGTAATTAGCAGGCCAGCATGAATGTACAGATTGTTAAGGAAAGCGAGTGTGTAAATCTCCAAGGAAATCATTTTTGGCTGCATTATTTTCACTGCACGGGTGGGAGGGAGGGAGGGAGGGAGGGAGGGAGGGAGGGGGAGTTAAAGAGGGTGCATTAGAAACATCAGTGGAATTCTGGGATTGATTTCCTAGAAATAAATAATAAATGACAACTGCCATGATTGTTAATCTAACCCATGTGAGTATTACAAGTACATAAAATCGGTTAGTATTCATTTATATTTACAGACACTCCACCGATGACGAGACTAAAACGAGGTTTCCACTAACAGTGTATTAGCACGATGCTTTCTCCGTTTTTCTTCACTGTTTAAGATTAATAAAGTCCCAAAAACACCTCAAGAAACAACCACGTCACAATATTGGTTTACTGTATATTGGTCAGCCATATTATCGCTTTGAAAACACAGCGAAACTCCCAAGTCCTTTTCGTCTCTCTCAACATTTGCAGTCTCCATCCTAAGATGATGTACACCTTTTTCTTTTTTTTTTTTTTTCCTTTTTTTTTGTTTTGTATATGACAATTTGCATTAAATCCCAGACAAGTTTATTTATTATTATTTTTTTTTTTTCAGAAACTAAAGTTTTGAGACATCTCCGTGCAAATTTCGATTTCGCATAGTAACTGTAAATAAGCACTTTTTTGTCTAATCTGTACGTCTCACTATCACACAGCATTAGCATCCATCTAACAAAATGACAGAAAATGAGACAGGAAATGTAAAAGAAAATAATCTGTTTTTTTTTTTTTTTTTCTTTCTTTTTTTTTTTTTTTTTTTTAACTGGAATAAAATATCAGTAATGGAGTAAATGCTCTTAAAGCTGTTGCTCCTTTGGGTTTTCAGAGCCAGAAGAGGCCTGGTAGGATTTCAAACTGGCCAATGGGATGTCGGTTATGTGACCGCTCACTCCGACTCCTCCTACGTTGAAAGATTTCCTGTCTCCGAAGTGCTCGTGGCTGCTCTTCCAGCCACGGGTTAGCGTGTGACCGTTCAGCAGTTTGTCTTTCGTCCACTCGTTCTGGCCGCCTCCATAGGATGAAGCCGGCGACTTGGGGGGCATCCAGCAGTTATCCGAGTGGCCGAGCACTAGACACTCCTGTGTGCACATCTCTGTTGCTTCCATTAGGCCTCTAGGTCCTAAAAGCCCATCTGTTAAAAAAAAACAAATAAATAAATAAATAAATAGTTTTAATACGATTTCTGAAGAAATAACTCAACAATCGGGATAGAATTGAAAGTCCAAATTGAGAGTGTAGCTACAGTAATTCCACTAGTTTTTCCAACCATGGTGAGCTGGAAAGCATACCAGAATGGATAAGACATTAAAAATGAGCTCTGAAAGGAGTTTCCATTCATGTGCCAACCCATTGTAGGGCACACACGCATACAGTAAGAGCAATTTAAAAGTCCCAATCAACCTGCATGTCTTCGTTCATGTCTTTGGGAGTAAATCAAAGTACCCAACGAAAAATCACCAAGGACAGGGAGAACACGCGCAGGACCAGAGGCAAGATTAGATCCCCAACCCTGGAGATGGAGCAGGGACTAAGCACTAAGCCACCATTTAGATTTTAATGAATTGGGGAACTGTGGAATTTTTGTCACTAAATGTTGCGCACTTTTACAAAACAAAACTCATTCAAAGAACAACTTTAAATATGTGATGCTGTGAACATTTTACATTACTGGATATATCTTGCAAACCAGTGCACAGAAGTGGGAAGGTTTCTAAAATGTCTCACTGTTTGTTAAAGGAATGGCCAAGTAAAAAAAAAAAAAAAAAATGTTTTTTGGCATAATCATATGCTAAGAAGTGAAGAGGAAAGTAAAAAGAATTTCATCTTACAGAAAGTCACATCCTTGTTTCGTTAAGGCAGATGTTTACACAGAGGACATTTGTGATGCAAATTCTTCAACAGGAGCTTCACAGTCATGTTCATGTTCAAATCCAAAAGTGTAAAATCGCACCGGGCTCCGAGGCACCTCGGCTGGAATGTACCTCCTACTGTACTTGAAAACATCTGCACCATTCAAATGTTTTTCCTGCAGCCATACTGTGCTTGAAGACTTCTATCAGTTTTATAAAACTTCCTGGTTTGACTTCAACTTCTTTCTAATGCCGTAAAGGGCAGATTTAAGCCCTCTGAGTGTGTCATGGCTGGCATGGAGCAGTTAGAGGTCAAAGATGAGCCGTGCCATCTTATGATCACTGCTGCCTTTTTTCATGCACACGTTGCATCACACCAAGCAGCAGGATCCGTGTTAGGCACCATATTAGGACTTGAAGATTATGGAAGTTTCCCTTCCTCACCTAAGCTCTAACATCAAGTTAAAGAATCCCTTAGAATTGTATGATATATCCGCGGCTTATCTCGATTCCTTTCTCTGCTCAACTTTGCCGCGACACTGCAGATACGAATACGATTACAGAGCCGGGGTTGAGCTCTAGCTTCTTATTTAAATAGGAGCAACAGCACCTGCGAGATCTGTGCAGGTGGAATTAAAGAAGCGACCCACTACTCCATGCCTAGGCATGAAAAAAGGAGACTCGATAGCGAGGGGAAAAAAAAGCAAGAGAGTTAAAAGTGTATTGCTTTCCAAGAAAAAAAAAAGTACCTCTTGCTGCTTTGGTAAAAGGAAAGGGTTTGAACATGAAGCAATAAATTGAAGGTGCTTAAACATGGAAGACCATATGAACATGTCGTGGTAAGCGACAACTGAGGACAGTGTGACGCCGAGACAGCAGCGGAGGTCAAATGTAGTGTAATTTAGGTTTAATATGACAAAGTGGTTTTTCTTGAGACGAGGAGAATAAGCATAAGATCGTGTACAGGTGCAGCAAATTCAAGGTTAGGGTATTGCATACAAATCAGAGAGGGGGGGGGGGGTGGGGGGGGGGGAAGAAGAAGAAGAAGAAGAAGAAGTGAATCTGAATCATGGAATTAAAGCCTGAATCATTCTATAATAAATGACACTTATATCCATATACTGTATATTATAACTCATATCTAGTCGTTGCGACTAGCACTTTTAGTTTAGTTCATTGTCTTGCGGTTTGAGTGAAAACGCGATCATTCATTGCTCTAAAATAACGTGACAGAAAATCCACTGCAAGAGTTTCTATTTATTTATTTATTTATTTATTTATTTATTTTAGTTACAGTAATCTTCCTCTTCTTCTAAGCAGCTTTCATCGTTTCTCCAAATTTAACCAAATCTGTCCAGGAGAAAGAAAGAAAAAAAAAAAAAAAAAAACAATTAAAGGTGACAATCTAAGGTTAAATTTGGCTAGAAAGTTCAACGTTTTTTGAAATGACTTCTTTTACGTCGGAGCTTCTCAACTGCAATCCATCCGCAGCACAAAAGCAAAGTAACAACGTCACCCTCAATTAAAGGAACACAGAGAAAAATAGATATAAAAGCAGTCTTCTTTCTCTTTTTCTGTCTTTTTTTTTTTTTTTTTTTAATATATGTCGTGTTTACAAGTGTGTGTGATGTGAATGATTTATTCCTTCATGAATAAAAAGCCTTCAGTAATTCGGTGACCTACAGAAAGTCGGGCAAATAACCCAGTACAGTCCACACGCCTTTTGTTGTGCAAAAATAGTCGGACCCGGAGTTTAGCTTCGCCCATCCTTATGCACAGCTGGTGAATATTTATGAGTCCAGAGAAAAAGAGAGATCACATCACTTTCTCTGGCTTGATATTGATAAGAATACTGGACTTTCACATATTAAAAAAAATAAAAACCTGAAAATCATCAGTTGATGACCAAGGGAAAAAAAAAAAATAGAAAGAATGGTTTGATTCAGGACTCACCCGAGTTTGGATCAGAGTTGCCATCAGCCTCGGTTCTTTTGTCTTGCTCGTAGAACTCTTCCTGTGAAAGTGGGAGGGGCTTCGAAATCAAAGCTCCACCCCCGACAGACTCGGGCTCACCCAAACCGCTGTCACTGCAGCTCTCCTGAGAACCGTCGGGGAGGTGAAAGGTCACGCGCCGCTGAGACTGCGAGAGCAAAGAGAAGAGTTTCGCCTGCGTTAGTGCAATTCATCAGGTATTTCCGATACGGTTCTCCATTCACACCAACTCAGAGACGACGGGAATTCACCTAGTGGCAGCCTGGGTACGATCGGGGCGGCGGCTGTGAATGGGAAGAGGAGTCGCACGGAAGCGGGTAATGAGTGTGTGTGAGACAATAATATACAGCCTGTGTGTGTTTGGAATGCCAGAAAGCGAGCTGGTGCCTGTCAGGAGCTGACAGCATCTTACTTAGCCTGTGTGTACAGTGCGCCTTTAGTTATTTCTGTTTTTTTTTTTTTTTTTTTCCTTCTTCTTTTCTTTATATCAACGCTATAAAGAAAACATTAAAAAAAATAAATAAATAAATAAAAAAACAACCCGTCATCACTTTCTTCTGTATGCTTGCCTCTGGCATCATCAGTTCTTTCAGCAGAATCATATAGCTATAGTGAGAATACTCGCACTGCACACACTCCCGGAGACAGGAAGTGTACGTGCACAACCGATGCTGACGCTGACGCAGTTTCTAAGGTTTGATGGAAAATTTGCAATCATGTGCCACTTATAGGGGCCAATCAGAGTGGATTTAACAGTTTTATAGTTAAGTTTAGTTACTTATTCAAAATGCTGCGTTTGATTTAGTTATAAACATGTTTATATGGTTTAGCCTTACTGTGGACATGGTCTAAGTTAGGGGACAAATCATACTGCACATACTGTATAAGAATAAGAACACAAAAATACAAATGATTTTCAGGTGTCTTTTGACTGGATGTAGGTCCATACAGCCGAGTGTTTCGCATTCAGAAAGAGTCCCAAGTAGAACAATACAAAGACATACTGAAGTGATTTCTTTCCCCCCCCCCCCTAATTTAAACAGAGTATTGCTTCTCTCTTCCTACTTGTTCCTTTTAGCACAATAAATCATGTTGAATTATATTGAGACATCGACATCGGTAATTCAGTTACAAACGGATAAGAAACAGCCTGGACATCCTGTGAGTGGATATATACAATCTGTCAGTCTGTCTCTCTCGTCTCTCTCTCTCTGTCTTTCTACAGTACCAGTCAAAAGTTTGGACACACTTTCTAAGTCAATGTTTTTTGTTTTTTTTTCCTATATTCTAGAAAAAGACTTTTTTTTTTTTTCAAAACGATGAAATAACACATATGGCATTAGGTAACTGAGTTAAAACAACAACAGCAACAACAATCAGTTGTTATTTTAAGACATGAAGGTCTGCAGTTCTGCAATAGTTCTTGCAAGAACACTATTGTTACGTACTGTGAATTTGCAAAACCCATCAAGCACCATGATGAAACTGGCTCTCATGAAGACCAAAACGTGCCTCTGCTGCAGCAGCATAAACTGTTCAAGGGATTATTATGTTACTTATTTTGGACGCCTTCAGCATGGTTTTACGAAAAGTCAGGAAAGATCATTTAATTAGAAGGTGTTTCCAAACTTTTCTCTGCCTGTCTATCTGTCGATACCAAAACTGGACCTGTTTAATATGCAGTTGTGATTGGTCAGAAGGTAATTGCATGGACGTTTCAGGAGGACCAACTTAATGGACAAAAACAAATGTTGCACTATAAAAAAAAATTATACAAAAGCGTGTGCAAAAATACAAAAACCATTATGCTCACTAGCTTTATCATGGATAACCTAATGGAAACTCGCATCATCTTAAGGGGCGCAGTGCATGTGCACTGCAAATTTGCCATGTGATTACGTCCAGCTGACACGACTTGGTATAGGAAAGTAAGGAAAACCTCTTGATTGTGCATTTTGTCTTCAAACTTTCATGCCCCATTTAGACAATGCTAGCAGCGGAATACTTCAGCTTGATGCATCGCAAGCAGATGTTGCCAGACGGTTTAGAGTTGCCAAACAAGATAAGACTCGTTTTGAACAAGATTCCGAGCATCTGGTTCCACTGCTGATCGCTGTAGGTCTGGAAAGCCAAGACAAGACAAACAAATTCGATGGCGTCATTTGAGAAATCATACAGCTGCTGCTGGTAATACGCGATACGTCGTCAATGATGTTTGGCTACGGCTGAAATTGCCGGACATGCAAGGAGGCCGTGTCACAGCCCAACTTTGATGTTGGTGGACATCATTTTCTACAGTATACTGTTTATCCTGGACAGTCTCACGACATGGCAGGGTGCAACCCATCGCAGGGCACACTCACACACAACACTAAGCGCAATTTGGGAATGCACCTTGTCTTTGGACATGTAGCACAGCGAGAACTCAAGGTGGGACTTGAACCCTCAACCCTGCAGGTGTGACACCACAGTACTAACCACTACACCACCGTGCCACCTACAGGATATGAATCAAACATTCGTATTTATTTGCGAGAAACATATTTTGTAATAAATGTACTGTATATATATGCAATTTCTTTTGCTCGTGCTATAAATGGAAGGATATGATGCCTGTTAATTAATAAAGAAAAGGTTCTTAAGGTCTGAGGTGCAGTAAATAACAACCTTTGGTACACAGTGTTTTCAGTTCAGAAATTTTCATTTTCATGCATCACACCACGCTGTTGTTAATTATTTTCCCATGAAAGCAAAGCACACCATCAAGTGTTTTATTCCATAATGTCATTAGAAGATGTATTTATTTTTTTCTTAAGCAATTACACATTAAGTAAAAGTAAGCATGTGTGAAATAACGAAGCGTTTAATCTAAACTCATAAAAATCTAATAGCCACTTATAATTACGCATCGTACAAGGAAAAGGAAATGAAACTGATAAGTTATGAGTGTAAAGACTTTTTTTTTTTTTCCTGATCCGTTTTATTTGTGACATTTTTGATATCACTCCTGTGTCATTAGGTTTTATTTTTGACACAATTTCTGCTGTAATTATGATCAAAAGCAAAGGTCAGCTCATCTCATCTCCATGCAAATGACTCGATTCCAGAATGCAAGTGACATTCAATTAGAGCAAAATGAGAAGCAGAAGTCAGAGTGTGTGACACCGTGTTTCAACCAGACCTCTGCAACTGTCCCTCGATCTCTCTTTCACACACACACACACACACACACACACACACACACACACACACACACACACACACACTGTCCCTTGCTCTTCTGACAGGTGTCGAAATCACATCAAATGATAATGATATGAGTAAATAAAGTATTAGATGGAAGTAAAGGAATTATGTAAAAAAAAACAAAAAAAAAAACATAAACAACTGAATCACGCCTAATATGTGTACTGATTGTAAAGAGAATGATATATGAGTGATATATGAGGTTTTAGAAGTGAACGCTTTGAAAAAATCACAAGTAAAATTGTGTAAAAATATTTTTACAGAAAAAAAAAGCAACAAAAAAAAACAAAAAAGGTCTAAAACTATGTACAAATTATTTACCTACAAGGGACATTCAAGTAAAACCTGGAATTCTAATGAGATTTCTCATGAATGATGGCGAAAAACTGCCTGACATTCACAGGATGGTGATGAGACTCTTAGCTGCGGTAAAAATGAGAATGGTGCAAACCGTGAATGGCAATTCCGTCTGAGGTGTCTCAGAGCCCACTGCAGTCATTCCCATTAACATTCAGCAAGTGGAACCGCCTGATCTGATAGATAACTTGTCAGTTTTTCGGAAGAGACCCAGCTGTCCGTGAGAACTGTCCACAAAATCCTTCACCAACACCCCTTGCACATTACAGGAACTCAGCTGAACCCCATCCTCTATGCAATCCTGAAATCACTTCAGGCCATTTCCCCATGTTTGGGCCATTAAAGGAGTTCCTGGGAGGCCAGTGTTTCAGACATGAAGCAGTTAGTCTGATCATAGCTCTGGTGTACTAAGAAAACCTTTTACTTTGATGGTGTCCAAGCACTAGTGAAGCGCTGGCATAAGTGCATTAGAGTAGAGGAAAGAAATAAAGGGAGTTTTTACTCTCAGAATTGTGTTTTTAAATATTTCTCTGGGCTTTATTCCCCAATGTTCTCCATAATTTAGTCGTCCCCGTCACTAGGGCCTCCACATTAAGGCTACTACGACCACTCAGTCGGGAGGGCTGCAGACTATCACGTGTTTCCTCCGAACCACATGATGTCACCGGTCGCATCTTTTCGCACCATTGGGGGGCAGCGTAACACACTCGGAGAACAGCGCTATCTGCTCCTTCCACTTAGAACATCACCGGCCGATCAAACCAGCGATCTCCGGATGATACGGCATTTTAACATAGTGGCACTTTACCACTGCGCCACCCGGAGGCCACGGTATTGTGTTCTTTTATTATTTACATTAAAGGTCCCAGTTTGACTTTGACTTGGAAAAGAAATCCAAGAGTTATAAATAAATAAATAAATAAATAAATAAATACAAAAGAATTCTCAACACCATCGATGTAAACTCATGTGAACTCCGTGTAACTTTTCTGATCCAATCTGACCCAGTTGCTTTTAAAGTTCAATGTTCAGCCTTCTTTGACTCCTTTATGTGTTTAATGACAACCGTGTTGGTGTGCTAGAAAGCCTCGGTACAAAGCTTCCCAGAACCTCATTAGAATCTTTTTCTTATATTTTTTTTCCTCAGACCTCACAGGCCTTGGCTTTGCCTCTTCGCCCGTGACACTAATGCTCATCAAACAGAATGATATTTACTCTCGCATGGCAGGGAAAGGGAAACTGCTAACAAGTTAGTGAGCTGATAGGATTCTGTACAGACTTTGAAGGAAATTTGTGTCCAAATGCGTTTTTGAAGCCTGGGAAGATTTTCGAGCTCATGCTGATTCTGTTTGAATGGATTTCCCAGAATTTGTCTTACAGTAATCAAACCTTAAAGCACTTAAGGGGGAAGTAATCTGCGTTGTGACTAAATGTCTCCAGACATGTTTACATATGTACCTGTGTGTGTTTGAGTGGTTTTCACAGCAGTATTAGGATAATTCTACGTGTAATCAGCGCCATAAGAGCTTCATTGCTGCTTCCTACAAAGTAAGGAGAAAAATACCCTGAACTAAATTTTTATTATTAGAATTTTGTTTTTACTTGGAAGTTGATTGTTTTCCAATAACCTTTTGATTGCTGAATGTTGAAAGGAACAACTGGGCTCTAAGCCACTTCGGTCAGAATTGTCATTCACTAGTGTACAACCTTCTTTAAAACATTTGGATCATTCAGATGTTTTATTGTTCACCCTACTGTGCTTAAATCACTTGTAAATGTCAGTCATTTTCATGCTTTTAGTCACCAGAATTTCATCTCAAGTCCCAAGCTTGATTCAAATGCCCCTAGTCATCCATTTATTGTTGCATTCATTCATATAGAACAGCCACAAAACATGAATGAAGAGGTAAGGATGTCATATGGTCTTTCTTCTGTCAATCAGAGCGAGCAACATCAGCCAAGCTTGTGTATCTGTGAGCTTATGTATACTGTACTGTGGAACCTCGGATTGTGAGTAACGTGGTTTACGAGTGTTCCGCAAACCGAGCAAAGATTTTTAATAAATTTTTATTCGGAAACCGAGCAAGTATTAGTTTACGAGCGCCGAGTATCATGTATCATGCATGCGACTCTTATTTTGACCCCGAGCATCACTCTCTCACCGTTTGTTGTGAAACTTAAGTGATTCTGTTAGTATGCGCTGATGCCAGTCTCGCTTTTTTTCCATTAAAACGGTGTTTCCACTGTGTTTATGCGTTTGTTGTGAAACTTAAAAAGTGAGCCCATTAATATATACTCATGCCAGTCTCAGAGAGACTTCTTTTTTTCCTGTTAAAACGTTGTTTGCGTTGTGTGTGTGTATGTGTGTGTGTCTGTTGTTGTGAATCTTAAAAAGCGAGGTGGGGAGAGGGAGGAGGAGTGTTACTGTGTAAAACAAGGTGAGGGAAGGGGCTAATTCCACACACACACACACGGCGCCTGCGCGCACCAATGGAAACACTTATCTGTCAGGATTTATTTGTACTATTTTTTAAAGGTAAAGTGTTTTCATTTTATAGATTGTATTAATTATTTTTATGTATTTATTTTTTGGGGCTGTGGAATGAATAATTTGAGTTTTCATCATTTCTTATGGGAAATAATGATTTGGTTTACGAGTGTTTGGGAATACGAGCACACTTCCGGAACGAATTGTGCTCGTAATCCAAGGTTCCACTGTATATGGAAGGAGGCAGATAGGACTTTTATCCAAACATGTTCTGTGACTGTGGCAGCAGTTGAAAATATGTGGTTGGTTGACTTCTCATGTCTTGAAATAAGCAAGGGTTATGCTCCATCTATCCTGGTTCATAGCTCTTGTATGATAAAAAAAAAAAAAAAATAAATAAATAAAAAATTATATAAAGTTTTTTATATAGTTTTTAGCAATTGGTAGATGACCAAACATTTCTGTTATCACTTTACGATAGCTAATGAATGAATGAAGCATTCCAGGACAATCAGATTGAACAGTTCAAACGCACTGTCGTTTGTTTTCTTGGTATCCGTGCAATAGCTGCTAATCAAACACAAATTGACGACCATCAACACAAAAGTTTACTGTGTTTCACCCAAGTTTGCCATCCGTAGAGACATGGTAAAGACAGGTCTGAAAATCTAATAGGATACAGATAAAGAATGAAGCATGATGCCTTGCCAAATCCTGCTCTGCAAAGTTAGAGATTAAATGATGTTCATTTCTTCTATAGAGAAATTCAAGTGCTTATTTACAAGCCTCGCCAACTTTGAAAGCTATGAATGTTAAAGAGCCAGACTTCATCATTGCAGTACTCACAAATGTCAAAGCATTCACACTAATACGCTTTAGCTCACAGTCACGGTCTGAATGAAGCTTAAATGCATCTCAAACATCATTTCAATGGTGCTGTAAGTGTTGCTTAAAAAGCCAAGCTGTGGATATTTCCCCTTATTGCCAAAACACATCTCCCAAAATGTTTTTTTTTTCTTTAATTTATTTATCCCACACGCGGCTTTCAAAGTGTTGTTTCCTTAAACTCTGGGGGCTGAAGAATAATAAATGTTTCCTGCGGAGCCAGTCCATAGGAATGGATAGAAAACATTTTTCTGTTTAGCATCCCTCATCCGTTCTATATCACTAGATGCTGCTTTTGCCTCTCGGTATTTAATTTATTTATTTATTTATTTATTTATTTTATAATGTAGTTATTTTTTTGAAGCTTACATTTGTATTAGGACTCGGTGGTGCTGTACGTTTTAGCATGCAACTCTATTTCTCTATGAACACACAAGCATAATCTTAGATTTTCTAAACCTTTTCTCAAGAGGTGCACTTAGTTAACTACCCCACAAATACTTCAATTGATAAACAGAGTAAAGAAAAACATTCATTTCTCTCAGCCAAGAGTTTAATTCCTTTAATAGTTTACCACGTGTCGTTTACAACACATAATGCCTTTCCTGTTTCACCTTGAGAGCAATCTGTTGCTTCATAAAAATTAGCACTTACGTCTTAAATCCCACATATGTCCCATGTATTAATTGAAACATACAGTAGGAATACCTCAGGCAAGACTTGGACAAAATCCAAAAATATAGACTGTACCTGCTTATTTTCCATGCAGCCTTTCAGCATACAGTATATCTCTGATCTACTGTATTAGCAAGCTCTCTGGAAAAGGTTTGATAGCAGATGTATCTTTTTTTTTTTTATACACTCTTCTGTGACGTTCCCAAATCCCCCATCCCTGACCCGCCTTGTGCCCTATGTATCCTGGGATAGGCTCCTGGCCCCCTGCGGTGCTGTGTACAGGATTAAGCGATGTAGATGATGAGTGAGTGAATGTCCTGTGATGTCTCATGGGGAACAGTTCGAAAAATGTAGTTGGCTGGCTTCAAAGATATTGATGAATGCATGTGTTAGCCTTCATTATCTAGGTAGCTGGCATCTCATAAGCAAAAACTGGCTGGAGGTAATGACTATAAGATTATTACCTTGGGGAGAGATGGAGGGAGGTATAATCACTGGACTGATGACTATGAGATATATAGTGTCTTGCACTTGTCTTCCTTTAAGCAGCTCCACATTCAAAAAAGTTTTCTTCCCATTTGGTGATATCTTTGCAACTTAAAAGGTAGTTGAACAAAAACAAAGAAAAAAAAAGCATAGATTTGGTGCTTTTATAAACTTTCACCCACATCATTCAATTTACAGCTGCTCTTTAGGAAATATTTCTATCATCTTTGTACACTTGAACCTTTTTTTACCCCATTCATCTTGGAAAAGTGGTCAATGTTTTATTGGTTTAAAACTGTGTGCATACACACGTGGACAAAATTGTTGGTACCCTTCGGTCAATGAAAGAAAAACTCACAATGGTCACAGAAATAACTTTAATCTGACAAAAGTAATAATAAATAAGAATTCTATGAATGTTAACCAATGAAAGTCAGACATTGCTTTTCAACCATGCTTCAACGGAATTATAAAAAAAAATGAACTCATGGAACAGGCCTGGACAAAAATGATGGTACCCCTAACTTAATAGTTTGTTGCACAACCTTTTGAGGCAATCACTGCAATCAAACGATTCCTGTAACTGTCAATGAGACTTCTGCACCTCTCTGCAGGTATTTTGGCCCACTCCTCATGAGCAAGCTGCTCCAGTTGTTTTCGGTTTGAAGGGTGCCTTTTCCAGACAGCATGTTTCAGCTCCTTCCAAAGATGCTCAATAGGATTGAGATCAGGGCTCATAGAAGGCCACTTTAGAATAGTCCAATGTTTTCCTCTTAGCCATTCTTGGGTGTTTTTAGCTGTGTGTTTTGGGTCATTGTCCTGTTGCAATACCCATGACCTGCGACTGAGACCCAGCTTTCTGACACTGGCCAGCACATTTCTCTCTAGAATCCCTTGATAGTCTTGAGATTTCATTGTACCCTGCACAGATTCAAGACACCCTGTGCCAGATGCAGGAAAGCAGCCCCAGAACATAACAGAGCCTCCTCCATGTTTCACAGTAGGGACAGTGTTCTTTTCTTGATATGCTTCATTTTTCCGTCTGTGAACATGAGCTGATGTGCCTTGGCAAAAAGTTACATTTTTGTCTCATCTGTCCATAGGACATTCTCCCAGAAGCTTTGTGCCTTGTCAACATGTAGTTTGGCATATTCCAGTCTGGCTTTTTATGATTTGTTTTCAACAATGGTGTCCTCCTTGGTTGTCTCCCATGTAGTCCACTTTGGCTCAAACAACGACGGATGGTGCGATCTGACACTGATGTTCCTTGAGCATGAAGTTCACCTTGGATCTCTTTAGAAGTCTTTCTGGGCTCTTTTGTTACCATTCGGATTATCCGTCTCTTTGATTTGTCATCAATTTTCCTCCTGCGGCCACGTCCAGGGAGGTTGGCTACAGTCCCATGGATCTTAAATTTCTGAATAATATGTGCAACTGTAGTCACAGGAACATCTAGCTGCTTGGAAATGGTCTTATAGCCTTTACCTTTAACATGCTTGTCTATAATTTTCTTTCGAATCTCCTGAGACAACTCTTTCCTTCGCTTCCTCTGGTCCATGTTGAGTGTGGTACACACCATGTCACCAAACAACACAGTGACTACCTGGAGCCCTATATATAGGCCCACTGACTGATTACAAGATTGTAGACACCTGTGATGCTAATTAGTGGACACACCTTGAATTAACATGTCCCTTTGGTCACATTATTTTCAGTATTTTCTAGGGGTACCATCATTTTTGTCCAGGCCTGTTCCATGAGTTTATTTTTTAAAATAATTCCGTTGAAGCATGGTTGAAAAGCAATGTCTGACTTTCATTGGTTAACATTCATAGAATTTTTTTAAATTATTACTTTTGTCAGATTAAAGTTATTTATGTGACTATTGTGGGTTTTTCTTTCATTGACCGAAGGGTACCAACAATTTTGTCCACATGTGTAGGTTTATTGTTATGTTGGAAGGTGGACTTCTGACCCAGTCTCAAATCTCCTGCAGACTGGAGCAGAATTTCTTCTAGGATTGAAATGTATATGGATAAGTTTATATTCCACCCCAAATTTGCCCAGTTTTCCAGTTAATAAACATCATCTGAATGACTTGATGCTACCATCATCATGCTTCCTAGGGAGTATGTTTTTTTGTTTTTTTTTCAGGATGATGCATACTAAACCAAAATTATTCTTTTTCTTCCTAAAAACAATGTCTCCAGTTTAGAGATTACAGAATACTGAGACATTTTGAGGACTTCTTGGAAGAATGCTGTGGCATTCTTAAAACATTTGGTATTCATGTATATAATATTGTATAAAACATTTGGTATTTATGTATATAATATTGACAAACAAATGAGACATACTTCATTAACATCGATCATAGCATGAAAGCGTGACCATTACAAAACCACCTGGATTTTGGGCTCCCCTTGTGCTACCAGGGCAGCTCTATCCCCTTAGGACATGGCTCTCCAGGTGGTGTGGTGTGTTGTGGGGTGGGGCCTCTGTGGAACGAACATGTTTGTCCAATGGGCTTGTCCCATGGGTGCTCAATCAGATTGGGATCTAGGAAGTTTGGAGACCAACTGGGTGGTCTGGTGATTTTCTAATGTGACCAGAATTGACTTTTTTGGAATGTGTGTTGCATTGGCTTTACTATGGAATCAGGCTAGATAGACTCGCCTTTCGTCCCTGCAGGCATGTGTGAGTCTTAAATGCTTATGATCCTGTCACCAGTTTGCTGGGAAATAGCTGGTTATCAATGTTGTTTAGTTAACCGTCCAGTGGTCATAATTGTATGGTTGATCTGTGAATTTGGTACAAGGGAGCTTGGTATTTTGATCTGCTTTATTTTTTGCAGGTTTGATAAATTGCCAATAGCACTGTGTGAAGTTCGCTCCACTGCACTAAATCACTACCAGTGCATTTGATGTTAAGCTCTCTCACGTTTTGGGTGTAGTGTGTTAATGAGCCAATCTAGAATGAAACGGATCTCTGAAACCCTCCAGCAATTTTGCTACAAAGCATTAACCACATGCTACAAGCTGTGTCCAAAAAAAGTTCAAAAGTAATCGTTCATGACCTAACACTAATTCAGTCAAAGCAGATGATCTCACATCAGATGTCACTATGCTTAACAGGGTTTGGAAATATTTCAGTTTCCCTTTCATTTTTTTAACCCAAAATGACAACCATTGCGTTTAGAATTAGCATTCACTAGTCCATGAAATTCTACCATGTGCTTTTCAAGGAAATAATGCCAAAATGTCTATAAACACAACGTTTAACATGTGCCTGGAGTAAACACACACTAATCTTTTGTTTGTCTGCATTTCATGCGAATTTCACGCTTGCCCTGGTCTGCATATGGAGAACGCCTCAGAGCTGTTCACGAGCATTCTCATTCTCCTCTTCCTTTCTCTTTCTGCTTTGAGAGGAGAAGTAAATGTTTGCAGAACTGAAACATCAATCCAACTAGACATGTTTATTTTACCCTACAATGATTTTATGTTTCTAAAATGTAAATGCTGCCTCCTTTGCTCATTTTCTTCCAGTGTCCCATTTTAAGTACACATATCTTACTTACTTCCTGTGAGAAAGGCAAATATGTGTGGAGCATTCACTATTCCCAAGAAAATTGATTGGTTGAATAACCCTGGTTGTTATTTTAGAAATTCCTAAATGCGCATATATTTCTAATAAAATCTGAATCTGCACAGAAGTAGCAGTGGGTAGTAAACTGATAGGAAATCTACATCAGTAGAAATTTCGTAAGTGGAAAAAAATATATATCAGTGCCATTTCTACTACAGTTGGACATTTTCTCCAAGTAACTTGTGTATATGTGCTAAAAGTGTTACTTCTTGTAAAAATGTTGCACTTATGGCCATGGTCATGAGTGTTGCAGTGTGTGGGTGTTCCAGTTGCATAATCCATAAGAACCATAAGCCTTATGCTTTCTGCACTGTGTGTGATCAAAAAGGAGCTTTAATAAAAAGTGTCTGGCTGCACTTAATATATTTGTTTTATTTTGACTGTGGATACATTGTATATAGAGCAGCTATATAGTAGATCTCTTAAATTCAGGCAATAAATAAAAATAAGTGGGGGGGGGGGGGGGGGGTGGGAAGAGCATTCCTAAGAAAGTCTAACATCGAGGCTAAGTTTGGTGAGCCAGCCAGGAGTGAGATTGCATTTCCAGTATACTGTAAATCCTACTGAGGTGAAGCTGCATTTGAAGATTTCACACCAAACATTTTTTTTTTACTATCCAAAACAAAAATAAAATAGCAAGCCCTCTAATTATACCATTCTACATCTCTGTTTATATATATGGAGTGTTACAAAACAGGAAATAGAACTACCAACTCAAATCTTAACAAAGTTGTGGCTTAGCATTTTTTTTAGAAGCACTGTGACATATACACTGTGTTTTTTTTTTGTTCTTTTTTCAAAAAGCTGTTATAAACGGCTGTCAGCTAAATATCTATATCGAAGACTTTGTTATGGTACAAAACATGCTGATCATTACATTGATTACTCATTAATGTTGAATATGTGTCTTTTTATATAAAATTATATTTATATAACTAGTCTTATCTCAGCATTTGAATTTAATTCATTCCTTAATATGAAAATTCATATTATGTTAATAATGTACATAATCAGAAATAATGTAAATAATCTGTTCGAGCCACTGAAAAATATTACCAATATTACCAATTTCCAACACTATAATCAAATTTTTGCATATAAAACCAATCACAACACAGAGAAAAGTCATGTAAATAAGGTAAAATATGAAATAAATGGACATTAAACCTAACTTAATCTTAATTTATGATTTCTCTTGGCACCAACTGGTTTCAAAACTAAAATAAAAGTAGCTCTCTTTTCTTTTTGATACTGGACTTGATAACATTCTTAAGAAAAAAAAAAAAGGATTGAACAAATCCCTTACAAGCATGCAACTTATGTGCACAAGCAATGTAGGCACAAGACAGACATAGGGGCAAGCTGGACGTATGCACAATGTATGTGCAAGCTGGTGTTCAGTTTATCACAAGGTTATTCATATGCCGGAAATGCTTTATATGCCAAGGCAAATGTCTTGCAATATTTCAGTTCTTAAGCCCAAAAATTGGGAGGCAGAGCATTTGTATGCTGAGGTACCACTGCACTCTCACTCTATCTCAGGAGACTGAGGTAAGGTGCAGTCCATCAAAGGGCACAAGCTTGCACACAGTCACACACTCACTATAAATTAGTCTAATCTGCATGTCTTTAGACTGTGAGAGGAAACTCACCAAGCATTGGGAGAACATGCAAACCTTGACAAAGGAAAGAGGTGTAAGGCCACCGTGCTAACCACTATGAAAATGTGACACCAACATTATAACCAAATTTAGATTTTCTTTGTTCTGTTAGCACTGTCAACTTGCACCGCCAGCGTCTGGGTTCGATTCCCATCTCTGTGTGTATGGAGTTTGCATGTTCTCCCCTTGCTTGGTGGATTTCCTCCAGATACTCTGGTTTTCTCCCACAGTCATGCAGATTAGGCTAATTGAAGTTCTCAAATTGCCCATAGTGTGTGAGTGTGTGTTTGTGTGTGTGCTCCCTGCGATGAATTGGCATCCTGTCCAGGGTGTACCCCACCTCAGCCCTTAGTCTCCTGGGATAGGCTCCAGGCCCCCTGCAACCCTGAATACAGGATAAAGCGATATAGACAATGAGTGAGTAAGAAAATACCTGGTTCTGATGTGTTTATTTTATGTTAAAATTTGTCAGACATGCTGTTCCACAATAATCACTATAATAAAGTCTACAAAACAACAAATTCTTAGAGTCTTCCTTAGAGCATCCTTCACATGAGGCATTTCAAATCCACTTTCTGGTCAGCTAAGCCACAGTCCGGAAACTAGTGAACTTCAAGGCTCCAGTTGAAGGTTGTTGCATGTTTTTGCAGTATCGGGTGAAAAAGTCCTTACTTACACATTTTATCAGAACACGACCCAACCTGACTGGCTCAGCTAGACTCAAACAGCTCAGACTGCAAAGGGCAGAAAGATAGACGGCTAATGGAAGCGGATTGAACATGTGAGGAGGGTTTGAAGATAGATAGAGAGAGAAAGAGAGAAAGAGAAAGAAGGGGTAGGGGAAAGGGGGGGGGAGAGAGGGGTGAAAACCATGCTGACACAGTGGATGACACATCTACCAAATGTCACTGTCAGTCACACAGCGCGTGGGGTAGAGGGGGGCGGGGGGACGGGGCAAAAAGAAAGAGAAACAAAATGCAGAGTGAAATAGACAGAGAAGAAAACATCAAGGAGAAAAGTAAAGTAGTTTCATGGTCTAATTCATATTTGCTTGCGAATAATCTAACTTACTTTGCCACACACCCAGATACAACGACAAAATAACCAGATCAGGCAATGATAAAAGAAAAGAAATTAATTAACAGAAGTGTGCTTTTCTGTCCCTCCATGTAATTGAGGGATTAATGGCAAAACTAGCGACTTATAGAAAAAACATCTCCCACTTCTCTATATAGTCCTTGAGAGGAGGAAAAACAAATCACTGGACTGAAAAAAAACCTCAGTTCAATTGCTATTGGCAGCTGAACATTGCTGCACATCACTCACAGACTTGAACAGGATTAGCATTGACATCCTGAAGGGTGGCGTATTTGTGGCTGCTGTATTCAATTTCATCCTGACTTTTAGCATTACATCCAGTAGAGAGACAGAAAGAAATTTTTGTGTCTCTAAATAACTTGTAAAACTGTAACAAACTGTCTCTGAAGCCCTGGTTGTATTACTGGACAAATCAAAATAGAGAAAGTGTGATAGATTGGTTTAAAAGAAAATAATAATACAATCTGACTGAATTGAGAGTTTGCGCCGAGTTCATGATGCGGAGATCATGAGTTAGAATCCTGATGATGCCACCTGGAGGTCAATAACTGCAGCACTAGTCAATCTTGGGACTCCCTCGTCTTATTTATATGGAAGACGGTGGATAGGGCTTTCAGGATAGTGGAATCAAGATGCAATTGAGATTTTTAAATAATATACGTGACGGGAATTAATCATATGCTCATTTGATTGTTTTTCATTATTTAACATTTAAATTAGAGATAAAATGGTTGCATACACCAAAAATAATTGAATGTATCAGCAGATCTATATAAAGGCCACAGATTATAATATTCATGTTGAACAGAAATAAATTATGGTAAATAATGGTAAGGATTAGTATGTTTATCTTAGCCACTGTTGAGCTCTTGAGCAAGACCTTTAACCATATCTTCTCCTGGGATGCTGTATCCTGGCTGATTTTATGCTCTATATATATATATAGTTATTTTTAACAAATGTGGAGCAGGTTTTTTATAAGAAATATTTTAATCCATAGATCTTGGATTTTTTAATGAAAAGTGAATGAATTAATTAATAAATGAAACTCTATCTGCGCATATGTGTGTATGTTGAATGCAGAACTGTGTTATGCTTGCTGCTGTTGTACTCATCACATTAAGGTCAAATAGCTTGTGACTGCTATTCTATAAACAAAGGACCCTAATCTCTTTACTACTATTATCATGACTGATGCACATGTGTATATTAAGACCACTCCTCATGCACTGTAGGAAAATCAGCAATCCACAGAGATTTTTTTTGTTTGTTTGTTTGTTTGTTTTCTGAAGAGCCCGAGGAAGCAGAGGTCACATCATGTATCAAGAATTCCTCCAGGAATCAAAGAGATATACAATGCATGAACATATGCAAATCAGTGTCACGAGTGTCTAACTGACTGACAGCAACAAATTCCAAAACTAATTAAAGTGGTGAAGAATTAGGAAGAGAGGAGACGAAATTTGGGCCGTGGGGTATTAAACTATTTACGATGTTATTACGGCTTAGCACGACTCATTATCTGTGCGTATGCAATTTAAATCTGACGAAAGAAATGAGATGATCATTTGGCGCTTCCATGTTTTCTGAAATAGAAGCCTGACTTTAATCTTCAGTCAGATACTTATAGGATGCACAGTTTATATACTGGTTAATGCGCTCTATTGTGTCAAATGCATTAGGGTATACAATGCAAATGTGAGCAAATGAGTAAATGACTAATATAAAAATGGCATTTTTTTAGGAGAATTAATATCTAACCTAATAACAACAATAAGCTGATCCACCTCAAGAGTTGGAGGATTGTGTAAGCTGAGATGCCTTTCTGCTTACCATGGTTATAAAACGTGCCTACTTGTATTCTAGCCTTCTACAGATACAGCCTTCCTGTCATCTCAAAACAGTATAGGCATTCACTTCTGATCTGGCTGATCAACAATCAAAACTTCTAACTGACTGACGTTTTGCTTGTTTGTCTCACCCTTCTGTGTCAAGACTGTTGTGAGTGAAAATACCAGAATAGATGTTACTCCCAGCATGTCAGCATGTTGCTGAGTTTGCTCTTGTCCCCCTCATTCTGAAATTTAGGAACATTAACTCAGGAGATAAACATATATTTGCATGAGGGTTTGTGCTTCAGTGGGAATTAAAGCATGTACAATATATCCTGTCCATACTGCGGGAGAGGGGGGGGGGGGGGGGATTTATACACATGTCAACTTGAAAAATATATACTTGTCTTCTGATAGCATCAGCAATGGTGCAACTACTGACATTTTGTAAGTGAAACATAATACTACAAATTGGTGCCATAATTCAGTTTTTATAAAATGGCATAGATAAAAACTTTTAGGGAATGTATATACTGTATTTTTGGGCTTCGCTGTGAATATCAAATAAGAACTGACTCTACATTTGTTTTTTTTGTTTTCCTTTTTTCTCTACACCACATTATACAGTACAGCATCACTTTGACCTCCATGTGTGTGTGTGTGTGTGTGTGTGTTCCCTTTCTTCCACAGTGTACTATATCCTTATACTGACCTAGCAGGCTAAAGAAGCAAGTCAACTTCTTTTTCATATCTTGTTTCTAAGGTTACATTTGTTTTCAGGTTAAAGGTCAGCCCTTTTAGTTATGATACATAGTGCTTTCCAATAATATCTAGATTGTAAGAATTTAATTAGCATAGGATGGATCTCTTTTTTTTCCCGTTCACCACCGAGATGCAATTAGCTCAGAGGGTTTTTCATGCCCGGCATGAACAGCACTGTACATCTTTCCAAAGCACTGGTGAGAGAGAGAGAGAGAGAGAGAGAGAGGGACTCACTAGTACCTGATGCAATTACAACATCATTCTGTTTTCTCATCAACACATGACCCTTTAGTTCCATTTTAATTTCTGCAGGACATCAGGAACTGGCTATCTTCAGTCCAGGATGTAATGGCCAACAGAGGTTTAATTAGTAAGGATTAATGCTGAGGTGTGTTCATCATCACAGAGTATCCAAAGATAGGTTTATCAAATGATCAACGAAAGAAAGATCTCCAATGAATAGTTTCCCAGGTGTAAATGAGCTGCAATATAATTGGGGAAATTTGCATAAACATGGCTGCCAGTGACCTAAAACTCATGTGCAAGGCATCAAGAACTTTCGTCACTGACAATAAAAATGTGCACAATTGTTGCAAGGTCTCCAGAATGATCTTGCCATACACCAAGGTTAATTTCTTGTGATAGTTCATTTACACTATTCATATGTCAACATCAGCCTTAATTAAGTTCATAAAACACATAAAACCTATAATTACATCGTAGTATTAGGTTGTGTTTTTCCACGATTGTCTCATTTTTCCTAATCATTGCATCAGCTCCAATTAAACATGTTACATTTTCACACTTCTTTATTGCGTTACAACTAGAAGCCTGACTGATAGATTTTCCGCCTTTAACACACACATACAGTACACACACACACACACACACACACAGACACACACACACACACACACACACACACACACACACACACAGCCTATGTAGACATGCGGTAAAAAAAACAAATAACACAGTAGTGCAAATGCAATCTGACAATCACATGCCGTAACTTGCTGTAACATGATCTTGACACCCCAAAACACACACACAGAGACACAGACACACACACACACACACACACACACACACACACACACACACACACACACACACAGCTCTAGGTCTCTCAGTGGTGCCAAAACAACTTAATGGATTAATTGGGGAACCAACAGTGTTAATTAGGCCTTTGGGGTTCTGATTCCACTCCTCATTAACGCTGCTTCAATTAACGAAGATGTTGTGTTGCGGTCTAAGAATCAGCAGGAGGAAAGGCCAGAATCTCTGCCTGGGTGTAGATGGTTGTATGTGAGACGTGGAGCATAGATCATGACAAAACAAGCAGAAAACCGCTTAGTGTCAGAAACCTGGCTTATTTTCAGGATGTAATAATATTTGTGATGAACTGGAAAAAGAGATAATAAATAAAATAAAAATAAATAATAATAAAACTTTGTAGTTATTTAAACATAATGACATAAATTATATATATATATATGTATATGTATATAAGTATTTATTGAACAGGTATAGCTGTGAATATGTAACCAGCAGTGTACATTAAATATAAATTTTAAATTTGATGATTATTGGGAAAATTGGGTTAAGTAGTGACAATTGCAAAGGCTTTTTTTTTATTAAGGATTAAAAAAAAATGTCATAGCAATTGAAAAGGATTTGCTTTGTCAATAATGGGCCCTCATTATATTAGGTATTCATGTGACCTTGAATTTCTGGTTGTGCACCTGTGGCAAGCGTACACAGTTTCAGAACGTTGCCTTGGTGAAAGGCAAGATCATTCTGGAGACCTTGCAACAATTGTGCACATTTTTATTGTCAGTGACTAAAGTTCTTGATGCCTTGCACTAGAGTTTGGGGTCACTGGCAGCCATGTTTATGCAAATTTCCCCAATTATATTGCAGCTCATTTACACCTGGGAAATTATTCATTGGAGTGCTTTCTTTGGTTGATCATTTGATAAAACTCTCTTTGGAGCGTCTAATGATTTAGGACCTTGGGCAGTGTCAAATGTTTCAGCACCATGGACAGTGTATATGTTTCAGCACCATGGACAGTGTTTAGTGTTTCAGAACCATGGGCAGTGTATACAGTTTCAGGACCATGGACAGTGTTTAGTGTTTCAGTATCTAGATAGTTTATACAGTTTCAGGACCTTGGACAGTGCCTAACGTTTCAGAACATTGGGCAGTGTCTACACTTTCAGAACAGCCTAATATATTAGAATCCTGGACCACATATATTGTTCCAAATCCTTGGACAGTGTTTTATGTTTCAAAACCTTGGGCTTTGCTTAATATTACAGAACTTTGAACACTTAAAGTTTCCTTGCCAAATATACAGTTTTAATACAAATTAAACACTAATTTAAGTGACCATGGGTCTGAATGTATAACACATACTGAAGGGGCCAATATTTATTAACACAAGGACATTTATTTTAGACATTTTTGGCTGGCCACCTGGTACTACAAATTCATAGAAGTAAGAATTAACTGATATCCTATCCAATGTGCTTGTGTTTACCAGATAGATAGGGATAAAATCCTCCCAGTAGGGGTTACATATTAGCCAACAGTTTGTTTGTTTTTTGTTTGTTTGTTTGTTTGTTTTTTCATTCTTGCAAAACATTCAAAGCACACCCACTGTCCATCTAGAGCATTCCAGATATGCCTAGGAACAGAAAACTCCTGTCAAGTCACAATGACAATGATGTTTACAACAAAATCACAATGCACAAAGTGTACAAAAGCTTTAAACACACACACACACACACACACACACACACACACACACACACACACACACACACACGCGCGCGCACAACAACCCCACAAGGATTCTCTCTCTCTCTCTCTCTCTCTCTCTCTCTCTCTCTCTCTCTCTCTCTCTCTCTCACTATCTGTTACACACAGACACACACACACACACGCACACACCCACACACACACACAATCTACTGGTATCAATTTTATACAAATTCACTAACATACATGTATTTGGGAGGTGGGAGGAAACTGGAGAACCCAGAGGAAATCTAAATATATACTGGGAAAACATGTGAACCATGTGGGACACTGAAGCTGTGGGGTAACAGCACTACCTGGTGCACTGTTCTCTATATGACTGTAATAATATAAACCATAAATAAATCAACACTATGTACAGCAAAATGCTTTTTAGTATTTTCTTTACAAAAGTTGTCAACAAAAAATATGAAAAAAAAAGGAGAAAATTGCATTTTTCAGGAAGGTATATTGCTTTCCTAAACTACACAGTAGAGTACATTATGGTCCCAAACTAAAGAGGTATAAACTCAAATTCGTATTTATGTCTTTTGCATTTTGTGCTTTTACAAAGCATTTATGGAGAAAGCCATTATATTCCATCTCTCTCTCTCTCTCTCACACACACACACACACACACACACACACACACACACACACACACACACACACACACACACTATATCTCTCATTCTCTCTTACACTCTTTGTGATTGCATCTATTAATCTAAATCAATAAATTAATTGATTTAACCTCACAGCTCTGTTCTGTCCATCTCACTTTCATAGACAGCTTTAATTTCAGCTGCTGCATCACCACAGGCTGAGAAAGAAAATCAATTCTTATTTATTTTTTCCCTTTTTTCTTTTTTTTTTTTTAATTATTTATTTTTTAACAGCTCGTTCTCAGCATGCCTGTGAACGAGAGGTGTATTAAAATGCCATTCTGTTCCCTAATTAGTAGCAAATGTCAATCGATTTTGTAGAGAAACGACCGTCTTGATGTTTATTATGACGCACCTGTGTATTTGTTTATGTCATACATAAATGGACATTACATCCAATTTTGTGATGTGAATTGAAAGAGAGGAATAAAAACACACCGCTTGTTTAGGCAGAGGATAATAAGGATGAAAGAATGAACGGGGTTTGATTTTCACACCGAACAGCCAGACTCAATAATTCAAAGCAAACATCTCAGCTTTGGGCAAACAAAGGAACAAACAAAATTACAGAATCCTCTAGCCATATTATCCACAAATAGGACTTTGTGTTCGTTTCCATTGTAATGAACGTGACACGATTCACACACCAATGTTCTGTCTCACACCACCTGCCTGGTATTGTTTTTCCTTTTGCCATTGTCAAGCTAATAAAAAGCAGCTGCACATTATTTCGATCTATCCTTTATGCAATGCTGATCGCATTCACTCGGCCCAAAAAAAAAGGCCCAAAACGTCCACACCTTGAACTGATTCTTTGTTAGTTTGAAAGAGAATCTCGTAATCTTTTGCTTACACTTTTGCTTTAGTACAGATATACTTTCTTTGGAAGCATGAATCGATTGGGCGGTTCTTATGTCAGGGAAATTTGTAGGAATGAAGTTTACTGACCTGACTACATTTACATATTTTGTGCAAAAGCTTCACAATTCAAAATCGGAACCATTATATTATGCTAAAAGTTAAGGAATTTTTATTTCTTTAAGATATACCAATCGGCCTTAACATTACAATCCAAAACATAATGCTTAATATTGTGTGGTTTCTCTTTGTGTAACCAGGGAGGCACGATGGCATAGTGGTTACATTGTCGCCTTGTATCTCCAGGTTCTGGGTTCGATACCCGCCTCGGGTCTGTGTGCATGGGGTTTGCATGTTCACCCCATGCTTGGTGGGTTTCCTCCAGGAACTCTAGTTTCTTCCCCCAGACTAAAGACATGCAGATTAGGCTAATCAGGGGTCGCAAATTGCCCACAGTGTGTAAATGAGTGCATCCTACTCAGGGTGTACCCCGACTTGTGCCCTAATTCTCCAGGGATAGACTCTAGGTCCCCCACAACCCTGTATAAAGGATAACGTGGCATAGAAAGAGTGATTAAGCGAGTGAGTGCATGATATGATAAAGTGCATTAGCGTTTCTATCTACATAATTTAAGCATAGTAATTGTAGATTAAGCAGATAAATGGTTATGTTGGCATGATGAAAGTTTCCCATTATGAATACATTAATTTAGGATGTTTGGAGTCTCATTTTTTTCACTTTTTCCTTTAGCCCTGCAAAGAAATTGGTATGGGAGATGCTCCACATCATCTAACACTAATAATAAACACTCCTAATGGATTTTACTCTAGCAGGACAGCTGAAGTGACATTTATTTGCTGTCTGATTTTTAAATTAAACTCTCGGGCGCTGGTTTGCGTATTCATTTTAATTTCCCATCTTTTCAAAAATAAAAGTGACCAGTCAATCAGGTTGACACTGGGACTGACAAAAAGCATGTAAGCCATAAAAGAAAGGAAGTGACAGCTATTTTAAGTAGGTAGTAGGTATAAATAACAAAATTCAGATATGAATACAAATAAGATAAAGCTTTTTACTTAATTTACAATATTTCCTTTGTTTTAAGGGAGTTAAACTGTATGGTTTATTCCCAGTTCAGTGACTGGCTTCTGGTTATGCGGTTTTGCCTCTTTTTGTTGAGACGTATACCAATCATCATTAAGGAAAAAGCAGAACAAACATTAAATATTGAGCTAGATCAAGATTGGGGCAGTGTTTCCTCAGGTACGTAGTTAGGGCTCTGGGTTACTGATCAGAAGGTTGGCAGTTCAAGCCCCAGCTCTACCAGACTGCCACTGTTGGGCCCTTGAGCTAGGCCCTTAAACCTGTCTGCTCTTGGGGCGCCCTATCATGGCTGACTCTGCGCTCTGATCCCAACTTCCAAGTTTGGATGTGTCCAGGAAAAAAATATGTCATTGTGCAGTAATGTATGTGTGACAAATAAAGACTTATCTTAAATTAAGATTGATGAATAATGTAGACACTTTGGTAAAAACTTCAGCAACTAAATGAAACGCTAGGGGAAGTCAGACTTCCTGCGTAGTGTTAAAGCAATCACCTGTACTATAAATGGTAATTCAATGTGTTGTTATAGAAAAATAATCAAGTTAAATATTGTATAACCTTTAAGATACTTCTGCTCAATTATATGACCCTACACACACTAGCAGCCACTTATCTCGGTAAGCTGACTCACCCACATGTGCCTTGTTGATCTTCCTGTGTTAAAGTGAGTGGGCTGGAAGCTTGTTCAATGCTGTGGAACATCAACAATCACACTCACGCACTAACTGTAACCATTAATGCATTTTGATCTTGGCTTTGGGCATGCTTGAAATTTCTGACTTTTACCCTGAAAACGTTATGGCATCATCGTACATACGGCATATTCATCGTCCGCTGCACTGCGCATGCATTTACAGAGCTATCACCCACAACCGACGAGGACCGTGCAGCTGTATTTGGTCTAACAAGCAGCTTCCTGTGTGGCACAGAGCTATGATTCGAGCAACAGGGTAGCAAGAAACGGAGCGACAAGCGGCAAGGGAACATGAGAAACAGCAACAGCGGATGAGCAACATGGTGACACATTGCTATGCAGCCATGTTGCGTGTTGAGGCTCTAAGAGATACACTGACAACGGACATGACAACATGGCAAGTAATGGCACGGAGACATACTACACAGAGCCACAGCACGCACAGCAACAGGCAAGAGTGCAGAGAAACACTGAGGCAGGGTAACAAGCGCCGTCGTAACAAGGTCACTAGTGACAGCCTGAGATGTGAAACAGAGTTACAACAATGACACAGGGGCAGAATGACCAGGATGAGTGTGAATGTGGACATAGAAAATACGTGACACAAAGTGACCATTGGTTTCTTGAGTAGTGCATGGAGACATGTGACATGCACAATATCACCTAACCGAGAGTCCAGAAACAGTTGGAGGTTAGGTGTCAGGGTGTGGCTCGGGTGAGGGGATGCAGCTCTCACTTGTAGCTCTAATTACAACCTCATTTGTAGCACACTCAATGACCTCACTCTCACCAGAGGTCCTACTGATTTTCCTCAGAATTGCATCGACTCCCCTTAAACCACGTGGGACTCTGAGTGGATTCAGAGTGGATTTGTAATAAGGAATGTTGTTAAAAGTGTCTAAGGTTTTTCGTGCACCAGCTGAAATCCTGCTTTTAGCCCGACTAAGGTGACATGATCTCAGTGTGTTTTGCAGTGCTGAGGGAGGAAGAGCGATTCAGGAAGGGAAATTTGCTCAATACTTCATTTCAATACCTTGACACATTTAATTTCCCCTGAGCACAGCAGAGCTACTGAACGCTTCTACCGATCCCACACCCAATCTGAAGAGAAGCAAGTTTTGTCCATTCACTTTTGTGGCATTTGACTTGTCGATCAATCAATCAATTAATCAATGGGGGGGAAAAAATTACATACTTATAAGTACTTAATTTTGAAAGTGGATTTGACGGAGATCTTTCAGTTATATGATTCCGGGTATGAAATTTGAAATGTCAGATGGGGGACAAATCTTCCTTTTGAAATGACAATATATAATGTTTTTACCATGGGGTCTTTCGGGATTAGAGTAGAGTAGTGATTTTGAGTGAGTGGGGTCATATTGACGGAATACGTCTGATGTTTAATGGAAGAGAAGCACTGAAGCAGTATGGAGGTCATAATGGATGAGTGGATTTGTGTTTGAAGTTGAGTGGAGTTGTGTTTGAAGTGGAGTCATATTGGTGGAAAACACCAATCAACTACAATACTAACACCACCACCACCAGGTAAAGTAAATATCATTGATTATCAATTAAATACCAGCCAACTGGTGATGATCATGAGCACCCAAGGCTCAAACATGCCTGTGTCAATGCTGGCCATAAGAGAAAGGTATCAGGTCACTCAGTGCTCCACAGCCTGTCATGTATGGCAAAGAGTTCAAGGATGTTCATCAGACCTTGACATTCTCCAAATGGTCTTGTGGAGTCATGGCTTGAGGGGCCAGAGCTGCCCTGGCGGCACAATAAGTACTTACACAATATTGTGCTTAATGTTTTGCCTCCTCTGTGGAGTTGTGTTCTGTGTGGAGTCATATTGCTGGAACCAGTTGTGTTTTAGGGTGAGGCCTAGGCTGTTAGCTGGGTTCCTTCCAAGTCTAAAGACATCCATTGTAGGATAATTGGCCTTTTAAATTCTCCATAGTGTTTGAGTGAGTGTGCCCTTCAATGGACTGGCACTCTGTCCAGGGTACACCCTGTCTTGTGCCCTCGAGTCCCCTGGCATAGACTACATGCCTATTGGGTGAGGCCAAGTTGGATGGGTGGAGTCACAGTTGATGAGTGGAGCTGTGTGTTTTTGGCATTGGGAATTGGTGGATTTTGTGGTAGCATCAAGTCATGTACATTGAATAATGTCAGGAAGATTAAAGTGAACGAGATTGGAATAAAGTTGGTGGGATCAAGCAGTTCCCGTCTCTGTGTGCATGGAGTTTGCATGTTCTCCCCGTGCTTGGTGGGTTTCCTCCGGGTACTCCGGTTTCCTCCCACAGTCCAAAGACATGTAGGTTAATTGGCGTTCCCAAATTGGCCATAGTGTGTGAGTGAGTATGTGTGTGTGCCCTGCGATGGATTGGCACCCTGTCCAGGATGTACCCCGCCTTGTGCCCTAAATCTTCTGGGATATCCCCCCCCCCCCCCCCCCCCCCCCCGTGACCGTGAATACAGGATTAAGCGGTGTAGACAATGAGT
The DNA here is from genome assembly GCA_030347435.1 of Clarias fuscus. Classification (NCBI taxonomy): domain Eukaryota; kingdom Metazoa; phylum Chordata; class Actinopteri; order Siluriformes; family Clariidae; genus Clarias; species Clarias fuscus. Next base: position 6,436,097 of record CM059206.1, on the reverse strand, counting down.
GAGTGAGTGAGTGAGAGATCAAGCTTTTTTTGCCAAATGAAACAAATCTGTGTTCTCCATGATGATCAGATGATCATGATGATGTCACTGTCCAGTCCTGTTTTGATAATGTCAAAAAATAAAAAGAGTTGCTTTGTTCGTGGTGTTGCTTTAACAGAACAGAGGCTGATGAAAAAAAAATCCAAAAGCTTTTCACACTTCCCTTTGTACACATGCAATTGTGAACTCACCAGCCTGTCTGTGTAGTGTAATTATTGAATAGGGCGGGATTACCCATGAGCACTTGAGGCATCTTGAGCACTTGACTCATTCAGTCCAAAAGCGATTCAGACACACACTTGAGGAGAGATCCAAGGGATTTCACCAAGCACTCTTTACTTCTGCTCTCCACTTAGAAAATGTGTTACAATCTGGGTATCTTGAGTGCACACGCACGTGCACATACACACACACACACACACACACACACACACACACACACACACACACACACATGCATAGACATGCTGCAGCTAATATAGACCGCAGAGAAGACTTGACAGATGGGTAAACACTAATTAGCTGAGTAACAGTGCTGGACACATACACTAACCAGTTTTGGTTTTGGATGTATGCCCACGCGCGCACACACACACACACACACACACACACACACACACACACACACACACACACACACACACACACATTTCCACATGACTATTCTGACTACATCTATACAGACTATATTTTTCAATACACATGCACTCATGTACCCAACAAAAAGGACACCACTTACAGTATGTTGCTATGGTATCTCACTCTCTTACACACTTACACACTTACACACACACTAACACACATACTGTATACATTGTGTATTTTTCCAAAGTTTAGAAACTTTATGTTTAAGTTTGATAAAAATGTAAAGACAGAACTCCACTGATTTACAATCTGACTCACACACTGCAATCAATTGGTGAGTGAACTGTTCACACGCTCGCTGTGGTCTCAAAAGTGTGTGTGTGTGTGTGTGTGTGTGTGTGTGTGTGTGTGTGTGTGTGTGTGTGTGTGTGTGTGTGTAACAGATAGTGAGAGGTGAGAGAGAGAGAGAATCCTTGTGGGGCTGTTGTGCGCATGTGTGTGTGTGTGTGTGTGCGCGTGTGTGCGTGTGTGCGTGTGTGTGTGTGTGCGTGCGTGTGTGTGCTCGCACGCGTGTGTGTGGAGCAGATGGTCTTGCGGTTGATCATTTTTGATAAAGTGTTATTAATATTGCAGCACACCAGATTCCATCTGCGTTCACTGGCCCTAAGGAATTGTGGGAAATCCTCCAATTGCCACCAGGAATAGGATTATCTCTCTCCTTCTCTCTCTTTCCTTCTCTCTCTCCCACGCACACACACATCCACACGCTCCAAAATCTTGCCTAGGTGTTAAACTAGGCTGAAACCATGTGAGTTAAAAGCTCACACATCATTTCCATGTTCATTAAACCATTCAGTTCGTCCTTTTGCCATGTGCAACGGGGCGGTGGCGTCCTTGAAGAGGAGACCACGCCCATCGTGTTCGAGCTCTTTCGCCACATGAACTTCACAGTAGTTTGACTTGTCGTGGAACTTCCATCATCCGTTTTATCCCTCCTTCACAAAGAACGTGACAAGACAGAATGTATGACAACTGGTGCTTACGTGTGTGACAATTACACAAACATGTACACACACACACACACGCACACACACACACTGAGAGTGAAATGTGGAGAGAAATCACTAATGAGCTCGCTCCCGTCTGACACTGACAAAGGCGCCTGTCAGACAGGCGCTGAAGTTTCAGACACCTGATCAGCCTGATGGTGATGATGATGACGGCGCGTGAGTGAGTGTGTGTGTGTGTGTGTGTGTTGATGTGGGTAAGGTGACTAGAACATGTCTGCACTGTTCACACGGTGCTGTACACGCCACACATCTTGAGGCTCATTTGTAACCGTGTGATGTGTGCTGCGAATTGTCATGTGCTCCTCAAAAATCCTGATCAGTTACGTAAAAAGTGAAAATCGGAGGTGTAAAAACCTGCACAGCATCAGTTCCTGTTGACAAACTCGGGTACAAAAGCCTTCTTTTTTTTTTTAAGCTTTGAGGAGTCGCACACTTTGCCAACATGTATGTCACTAAAAGAGAAATTCAACAGATTATAATAATAAACCCGAGTGCATGCGACCCATACTCAAGAACCAACTTTTATGTACACAGTAATCAAATGAACTTGACATTGAGGTCAAGGTTATGCAAAGTCAGGTCTGAGTTCTTGATGTGAAGGCACCCGTACTTCCTATTGCTTTCCTGTTCAAGCTTTTCTCAGGATTTCTATTTCTATTCCATCTCTGGTGTTTTTTTTTTTTTTTTCCCCTGGGTTTGACCCCATCCTGTCTGTCTATTTCCGTGACGATGTACGTAAACAAACACTATCTGCTTATGCATCCTGAATCTCAGGTTCCAGCCAATTGATGGGTTCACTATTTATTTATCGTGCACATTTGAACACAGCTTTCTGGGCAAGCCGCAGGTCATGTAAAACAGATAATCCATCATTAAAAGCCAGAGAGAGAGAGAGAGAGACAGACAGAGAGACAGACCAGGCTTATCACTTGACAGGAAAAAACGGGACAACAAAGAATATGAGCATGCAATTTACAAAAAAGGGTAAGCATGAATGTGGGAAGAAAAAGACGATCATGCAATGAAGAGAAGACCAAAAAAAAAAACGACAGACCTACAGTATCTTACGAATCACCTGGAATGAAATCAAGGTGGGTGTGATGCATGCAACAAAGAAAATAAATAAAGTGTTTTATGAAATGGGAAAACGGAAACGTGAGCACGTGCACGCACATATCCATCAGCAAGCACTGCTTATTCATTTTCAAAACCAATGAAATTCAGACCATTTGTAAACTAGGAGGAGAAAGAGCACAAAGACACACTCGACTGAGCTCCGAAAGATCCGCAACCTCTCAGGTAATTCTGTGCGGGTAAGGGTGTGTGTGTGTGTGTGTGTGTGTGTGTGTGTGTGTGTGTGTGTGTGTAGGTTTGTGTGCATTCCCCTGCTCTGCTCTGCTGTATGAATGCAGCAGGAGAATTGCTTTTGTAGCTGCAGGGAAGGAGGCCTTCGACACGATAAACAGAGATATATGGACTCATCACCACCTCCAGTGAGGACACATTACTCTGCACCCACCGTCCATACGTTCACACGCCCGTCCTCTCCCCCATGCACAGTCCTGTCTTCCCTCCGTATACAGTCCCATCCCAGCATTTCTTTATCTACACTACTGTACTGTACACGCCAGCGATTATCTGCTGCTGTCTAGAGAACGAGCTGATTTTATGCTATTCAGGTTAGTGTGTGTGGGTGTCTGTTTCAGGATCCATTAAGGTATAATTACTCAGGAACTCAACATTTGCATAAACACATGTATTAAAATATCTTTGAATATGGAAAATCGTATTTTAGATGGCGTATAGTGGTGGAGAATGTGTATAAACAGATCAAAGTCATGCACTCTAGCAGCATGGTATAGAATTTCAGATATTATGATGATATGATACTGTACAGTATGTAGGCATGTATATACAGTACAGACCAAAAGTTTGGACACACCTTCTCAGTCAAAGAGGTTGAATTTGTATTATGGCAAGAAAAAAGCAGCTAAGTGAAGAAAAAAAAAAAAAAAAACGAGCGGCCATCATTAGTTTAAGAAATGAAGGTCAGTGAGTCCGAAAAATTGGGAAAACTTTGAAAGTGTCCCCACAAAAACCATCAAGCGCTACAAAGAAACTGGCTCACATGCGGACCGCCCCAGGAAAGGAAGACCAAGAGTCGCCTCTGCTGCGGAGGAGAAGTTCATCCGAGTCACCAGCCTCAGAAATCGCAGGTTAACAGCAGCTCAGATCAGAGAGCAGGTCAATGCCACACAGAGTTCTAGCAGCAGACACATCTCTAGAACAACTGTTAAGAGGAGACTGTGTGAATCAGGCCTTCATGCTAGAATATCTGCTAGGAAACCACTGCTAAGGACAGACAACAAGCAGAAGAGACGCGTTTGGGCTAAAGAACACAATAAAGAACACAATAAAGAAAACTCGCTGAATGAGAAGGTGTACAAACTTTTGGTCTGTACTGTATTAATATATACTGTACATGTACTGTATAAGAAAAAAAGAGCTCAGGGACATGAGTGTGCACAAAGAAACCTTGGGAGGAACCAGTAATCAACAGTGAAGCCCCTCATCCTCTGGATAGAAATGGGAATCCTTGGTGTGGACTTTATAATGAGTAGTGCAACACTCACTGTGACTGCTGGACTCACACATGGTAGAACATAAATCAAAGGCAGGGATCAGAAGGATCGCAAATGGCTAGAAGCCACTGAATGCCCTAACAGCTCCCAGGTGACCGCACATCGATGCACCAGCAGTTGAAAAGAACACTCGGGAAACAGAGTAAAAGTACCTAACTAACCAAACTTTCACATTTGACTTTTTTTTCCCGATGATTTTCTAGCATGAAGTGAAGAACCAGCCACCTAGCGCTTCCATATTCCAAAATCCTCGACCTCCCTCATGGCCCCCTCTTACAACTTTGATCTGAGTATGCTTATTCACATTAGGTTTCTAGTGAAACTATCTACTAACTATTTAATCACCACCCCACCTGCCGGAGGATATCTCTCCAGAAACTGCCCCTAGATATACTTGCACTTGATTTTGTTGGGGCTGAAATTGTGGTCAGCCCTGGGGTATAAAACCTTGCACAGATTTCAGCTACCAATTTCAACTTCCATGATACCAGAAATAAATGTAAGCGTCAAATATTCTGGACACCATGTGAAGATTCTACACCATGCCAGAAAAGGACATCCCAGTGGAACACAGCAACAGCTAACGGAGGCACTGGAGAGATAAAGAAGCAATGATTCTGTACAAACCTGTCTGGTTCCTCAACTCAAGCAAACTGCCAAAAGATACCAACATTTTGGGAAAAGCAGGCCAAAGACCTGTCAGCTCCTTTTCAGTTCAATACAACTTTGTATGTATGGTGTGTCTGAGAATAACAGCTTATGGAATTACACAGTTATAGGTGAGTCTTATGCAGCACCCCGGAATATCCCTACTTGGTCTGAATTGTACAAGGTCTCATTCAAAAGACAAATACGCTGGAAGGCTTCAAGAACTTTCTGAGAACCAGGATATAGAAACAGGTACATGCTTTCCTTGGCATGGCAAGATATCCCAGATTTGTGCCTTATGTTTCTTAGATCTCAGATTTTCTTGCCTATAATATGCATGGATTGGCCAACATAGAATGACAAAGACTTGCTACTGTATAAAAGTGGTAGTTATGTAAAGCTGAGGTAAAGCTAAAAATGATGGTGAAGTTTTCTTAGACACCACAGTGTACTGGTGTAACCTTCATCATGGGTACCAAATGGGTCATGAAGGTGCCGATGGGTGAAATTAGCCACAGGCCAGGCTAGGGTGTATCCGGGGATCTTTCATGAAAGATTCTTGGATAAAGATGATTACAGCACCCAGGTCATCAAGCATACAGGAGGTATAATTAACCACAGGCTTGACTTGCATGGCCAGGTCCTTATTATGGATACCACATAAGGTACAGCACAAGCTACAGAGTCCCAGATAGTGACCTTTGCTGCCCTCAGGTTATCCAGCACTAAGGAATCAGATAAATCAAAGATGAGACTAAGCAGACTCTAGCACAGCTGGAGATCACTAATTGGGCCACTGAGCACTTGGAATGCCTGCAGTTGGGAAGAGATATGAGCAAAGAACGACTACTGCACTTAACTAGTTCAACCCTTCCTATAACTTTTTACAAGGTTTTTACTCAGGTATCCAGTACAGCCATGAACCTATATAAGACTGTACAACTTTTGACAAAGCAGCCACAATCATTGGAAACCTGTTTTCAGGCAACCAGTATATAAGGACGGTCACTATAAACAATCTAATGATTGTGATAAATGTTTAATCTCGGTAAGGCAATGAGGCTCTGGGGTGCTGGTTGGTTGGTTGCAGCCGATAGGGAGTTGGCGGGGGGGGAGGGGAGTTATGGTTCAAGCATCAGGTTAGAAAAAGTGGGACCCACTAATATAAAGGATGATTTACCAGAATGATATGGAGTGGACGGTGAACGGGTAGACTGAGATCTGGTTGCCTGAGCATTCAAACCACACCCTCCCCTGACTTAATGAGGCTGGCTTACCAAAAAAAAAATGCATATACAGTATATTAAAGTCAGAATCCTGTTGGGATCATGAACTTCTTGGAATTATTAGAGTAATTAAAAAAGTCTAAAATGATGTTTGCTCAAGATTACAGCATATTTGTTTTAGCCTTAGCATCAACTGCTCCAAGTTCCCAAACTGAGCTCATACGTACAGTAGCTCTCCACAAATGTTCATTTCTCATATGTTGGATATCACAAATGTTCATATGGAAACATCTAGTAAAAAAAAAAAAAAAACACAACCCTGTTTGAATGCAACATATGTCCTTTTAGGAAAGGGCATGAGTGAAAGAGAAATAGAGAGAGTAAAAGAGATGGATAGATCAGCATAGAGAGGAGGACAGATAGACAGACACATGGCTTTATGCCTGCTTTGTGGCCATGTGAAGGTGAGTGGTGTGTGCCAAATCAGAGTCCTCACTGACTTTTCATTTCTCCTGACTCTGCGTGTTTGTGCTCTCAGGGGAAAAGGACTTAACATCCATATGAGATTAGACACACTCCACAGGATGGAGACAGAGCGAGAGAGAGCGAGAGAGACAGAGAGAGAGAGAGATGGTCAAAGGCAGACGGAGTGAGACTGTCAATGAGAGAAAGCAGAAAGTGATGGAAGGGTATTAGAAGAAAGAATGACTATAGTGCACACGCTTTCCATTTCATATATTTACTCCACAGTGGCAGGGACAATGTGTCCTCCTGTATCACTTCACATCTATATCAACACAGCAACCCCGGTGCCTGGGAGTCCCTGTCTGTCTGCCTCTCTCTGTCTTTCCAGATGTCTCAGTCCAATCTCCTTTAGTCTGATGTCTCTTTTTTATCAATAGTCCACCCAACCCTGATACTTCTGTCTGTCTTTGACTCTATCGGTCTGGCTTTCTGTCTGTCCACCCGTCCTCTTATACCATTCGTCTGTCCGTTTGTCAGCTCATCTGTTTGTCAGTTTGTGTCCCTGCGCACCCAGAAACCGACCTGTCTCTCTGGCGTCCGACCTGCACATCTGAATGTTTGTGTGCCTGTCTGCCTGCCCGTTGGCTTACCTGTCTGTCTGGCTGTCCATTTAATTCCTGACTTGTTCTTCTGTTTGCTTGTCTGCATGTTCGTCTGTCTTTCCAAATGTTTACTCACTCATCCTCTCACCTACCTGTCTGTTTCTGCATCTTATTTCTGGCCTGTTTCTCTGTTTGCTTGCCTGATTATTATTGTCTGTCTGTCTGTCTGTCTGTCCATCTGTTCACCCACTCATCCACATAACCACATAATATATGTGTTTCACCCTGTCTGTCTGTGTGGGTGTCTGCCTGCACACAAATCATCTGTTTGTACCTCCATCTGTCCAGAGGAGCACCCACATGCCTGCTTGGATGTCTGTCTTTCTCTCATACTGCATAAACCTATGTACTGTCTTGTTGTCTCTTTCGTTGCCCATCTACTTTCCAGGTAGTATGTCCAGCCATATGACTCTCCCCAACTGTTTGTCTGTCTGTCTCCCCACTTGTTATATGTGCTTCCATGTGGCCACCTGTCTGTCCACCTGTTTGTCTGTCTTCTTGTATGTCTCTCTCTCTCTCTCTCTCTCTCTCTCTCTGTGTCTCTGTGTCTCTCACTCTTTCTTATAATGTCTCTCTTTTATTCCGCTGTTACTCCTTTGTTTCTTTTCTTTTTTGTTCTTTCTTAGGTAATCAAAGGCTCACCAAGACATTTCATTATTCATGGTCAGGACCACACACACATACAAACGCACATCCACACACACACACACACCCTGATCGTTGGCCTCATTATCCGCTGGGAAGGAAGTGGGGTGTGATTTAGGCAGGAGCCTTATCAAGGAAAACCACCTTTAATCCCTTGTTCACCTCCCCCTTCCATTATCAGAACAGTTTGTTCATGTGTGTGTGTGTGTGTGTGTTGGGGGGTTGAGTAGGTGTATGCGTGTCTGCACATGCACTGAGACACTACCGCAAAAGAATAGCTTTAGTGATGGAGACAAGCCTATTACAGAAACGAGAGGAGAGGACACACTGACATTCAGGGGATGAGGAAAAGATGCGTGCATGTGGTTTGTGTGACTGCTGTGTGTGTGTGTGTGTGTGTGTGTGTGTGTGTGTGTGTGTGTGCGTGTGGTTACACTGGTGCGGCTGCAGTAAAATGAATAGAGGTGGCAGCAGACACAAGGGACAGAAAACGACAGATAGAGATAGAGACAGAGACAGAAAGAGAAACAATGCAATAGAGACAAAGTGAGAGACAGACGAAGAAATGAGATGGTAAAGAATTAAACAGTGAGAAAAATCTGCACTCGCATCTATCTATCTATCTATCTATCTATCTATCTATCTATCTATCTATCAAACTTAATATTTTCATATTCAATTAAATTTTATTTATATAGCGCGTTTAACAATTGTCATTGTCGCAAATCAGCTTTACATAATCACAAAAATTATGGAACGTTGTATGAAATGTGAATGAATCAGAATGATGAGATTGTTGCTGATGATCAATCCGAGGTCGACGGCGACGGTGGCGAGGAAAAACTCCCTGAGATGTCAGTAGGAAGAAACCTTGAGAGGACCCAGACTCAACAGGGAACCCATCCTCATCTGGGTGATAACGGACAGCAGGGATTCATCAGCATCATACTGTGTGTTAGGAGGCTGGAAGTTCAGTATAACAGGACTCATGTTTAAGTTCATATGGAGTCCAGTTCGTTATTGGAGACTAAGGTACACTGTAGGAAGCTCCAGTACAGCGGAACCTCGGATTGCGAGTAACGTGGTTCCGCAAACTGAGCAAAGATTTTTAACAAATTTTTAATCGGAAACCGAGCAAGTATTACTTTACAAGCGCCGAGTATCATGTATCACGCATGGGACTCTTATTTTGACACCGAGCGTCACTCTCTCATCTTTTCACCTTTTTTTTAAAAGGTAAAGTGCAGATTAATTTGTTTTATTTTCATTTTATAGATTGTATTAATTCTTTTTATGTATTTCTTTTTTGGGGCTGTGGAATGAATAATTTGAGTTTTCATTATTTCTTATGGGAAATGATGATTTGGTTTACGAGTGTTTTGGAACATGAGCCCACTTCCGGAACGAATTATGCTCGTAATCCAAGGTTCCACTGTACCGGTTTAATATTTAGACAAATTGGTCTCTAGACAAATATAACAAGCCTGTGCAACCAGGCCCCCCACACACACACCCCTGTCTGTCTGTCTGTCTGCTGTCCTATCTGTCTATTTGGGCTCTCATATGCTCACCTGTCTGCCTGTCCACCTGTTAGTGTCAGTCTTTTTGCCTGTCCACCTCTCTCTCTCTCTCTCTCACACACACACACACACACACATTACAGAGGTCATGGCCTATTTCTGAAACACTGATTATTCCCCTCTGCATTATACACACTCAGATCGATCGACCCTGTTTAATCTTATTCCCGTCTATGCTCTAATCAATACAACTTATTTCTTGTCTATTCTGTTAGTTGTTCTACCGGAATTACAAGACTCAGGTGTAAGACATCTCAGGTGTGAAAAATAGTCATAATAAAGCACTCATCCCCACGTCACACACCCACACACAAACTAGATCCAAATACACATACAGTAAACCAAACACACATGCGCTACAAGTGAATAGTAACGTCTATTCAGCCTCCTGTGAGTTGGAGTTCAGGTAGTGAAGACATGACTGTCAAATGTTCCACCACAGGTAATTATGTCATCAGAACCACTTTTCACACCGGTTCGTTCAAATTTGTTAAGAGCTGAGACCCTGAGGTGGATTGTTACTGTGCTTAAATACATACTTCATGAATGTTACTTTACTTGAATGGTTTTATTAGTGGGTACTTTATTACTTTTACTCAACTAGATCCTACAACAAATATCTGTACTTTCTACTTCACTATATTCTTGCATGGCAGTGCGTTACATAATGTGAGTGGTGCATAGCATTTGAAGCTGTAATGCGGTAATACCTGCTGACTATTATGCATAATTGCATGGTTTGCTTAATCATGTAGCCAGTGATTGAAATCAGATGTAGTTCACAGTTGGGAAGCAGAGAAAAGAGAGAGAGAGAGAGAGATTATTATATTTTATTATACCTTAAAGGCTACCATGAGTTATGAAAGAAAGCAAACTAGAAACCTATTGGAGATGAAAGATCAGTACATTTGATACTTAATTAAATTTAAAGTTAGGTATTTTTGTAAAAGTTAAGTAAAATTGTACATGGATGACTTCTACTTTTACTTGAGTAATATCTTACTTAGAGTATCTCTCACAGGATTTGCGTACTTGGCATAATTGCTTAAACTGGCAGCAACAACCGTGCCACAGTCAAAGTCACTGAGATAACATTTTTCTCCATTCTGATTTCTGAGCTAATGATTTGCACACATTGAGCTCCATTAACTATTGACCTGGGGCATCGGTGGCACAGTTGTTGGCTTCTTCCATTTGGAAGACCCGGGTTTGATTCCCAGCCAACTCCTTAACCCAGCTATTTGAGCTGGAGGGTGTCCTTAGTGCTGGTCTCAAGCCCGGATAAAAATTGAAATGTTGCGTCAGAAAAGACATAGGGTGTGCCAAACGAAGAACAGCACGTGGAAAAAAAAGGAATTTCCAGTGTTCTGACACCTAATGGAAACAGCCTAATAACAACAACATCTGAAGCTATTGATGTGTAAGTGCATGGATTTTATACAAAGCACAGGTATAGTATGATGTGTCCATATGGATAAAAATCCAAGAATACAGATGTTCTAATACAAGTGGATAGTGATTATACGGTATAATCTTCCTTTTCTTAGTACTTCTTTAACTTAAAAATAGCAAGACATGTACAAACGTATAACTATGAAAAAGTTTTCCACTCGCCTGCTGTAGAAAATCCAATCTGACAAGAAAACAATATGCACAGAAGAGAGTGGGAAATATTTCTGAATAAATTGTGGATGAGGTCGAAAGTCGCACTGCATGTACGTATAGCGTACTGCATACAAACTTAAACCTTACTGCATACAATATGTTTCCCAGATTGTCCATATGTTTCCCATATATATATATATATATATATATATATATATATATATATATATTTTTTTTTTAGATTTGGTCACAAGTAGTGAGTTACAGAAAATGAATCCCATTTACGCAGGTTAACAGACATCAAGGTTACAGAGATAGCCATAAGAGCAAGAAAAAAATGAGGCACAACATTTATTTATCCCAATAAATACACAGATAAATAAATAATACCAAAGAAAATCATAATAACCTGAACTTCTAACATTTTTCAACCCAGCCTTCCTCAAAATCAAATGAATTATGGGGGTACTTGGTGTGTTTGTGTGTGTGTGTGTGTGTGTGTGTGTGTGTGTGTGTGTGTGTGTGTGTGTGTGTGTGTGTGCACGCACGCGTGTCTTCAGGGCCATGCTTGCACACTTCTTCAGGCAGGGACAGAGTGATGGATGGAGGGTCTGAGTGAGCGAGACACTCACCCTTTCATTGTAGGGAAGTCAGTGTTCAGCATCAGAGTCTCCTCATTAAAGGAGGTAGGACAGGGGAGGGAGGGAAGGAGCAAGACACAGAGAGAGAGAGAGAGAGAGAGAGAGAGCCTAACGGGCCTAACGAGAAGTGAAGTAAAAGGCGATGATTCACAGTGATTCAGCCGAACGGGAGCGGACGAAAGCATCATTTGAGACACTAATGGCTAATGGAGGCGATTCAGACTAAAAAAGAGAGAGAGATAGATAGATAGATAGAGAGAGAGAGAGAGAGAGAGAGAGAGAGGTGGGTGGGGGATTTATAGCAATCTCCATAGTTAAGATAGGGTCTCGTCTTTTCTGATATGTAACCTGTGTTGTACGGTAAAGAGAAAATGTGGCAAAGGGCATGAGAACTAATTTGTCCAAGTCCAAGCACTTTTTTTCTTAAATCCCATGATAGAGGTATTAAATTCTAAGTCTACAAACCCCTGGTTCTATTAACTTACTGCAGCTTTTAAAAAGAAAAAAAATCATGTTTGCATGTTAATGCTCCAGCTGAAACACTGCTCAGATAATTCACATGTGCTAATACAGTATGAGGTCACAATAGAGGAGAAATCTAATTGGCTTGTTTAAGCCCCAGCCAATACAAAACCAGAACAAGTACACCCGAATAATTTGATCCTTACAAAGAAATGGAGGGTCTATCATTTTTATTATTAGTTTATTGTAAAGGAGTAGAGACAAAATATCACCCAAAAACCCAGAAAAAGCACATCATACAAAGGCTATACATTGAGATGCATTTCAATGTATAAAACACATATGGTATTGATCCGTAAGCAAAACATGACTGGTGGAGAAGTCCTTGTTAGTAAGCACAAAGGTAAGACATTTCTTGAAGTTCGTTTCAGGAGATCTTATTGGTCCACTATTGTTTACTTGACGGTATGTTTTGGGGTCATTGTCATGCTGGAAGACCCATCCATGACCCACTTTCAGTGTCCTGGATGAAGGTAAAAAAAGGTTCTCATCCAGAATTTCACAAGTTATGGCCCTGTCCAATTTTGGTCTCATTTGACCACAGTGCATTCTCCCAATCCATCTCTGAATCATTTAGATGTTGACTTGCAAACTTCCAATGGGCCTGTACATGTGCCATCTTCAGGAGACGGGATTTCAATTCATGGTGTATTGTGTTAGGGTTAGGGTTAGGGTTAGTTGTCCAATGGTTTGTTTGGTGACAACTGCCTAGAGATTATTCACAGTGTAGTTCTGGGCTAATCCATCGCCTTACTCATGACCCCATGATCTTGCATGGAGCTCCGGACCGATGGTGATTTATGGTTATTTTGTATTTCCTCTATTTGAGAATATAGTTGTCTTCTTCTCATTCGAGCCTTGTGCAGGTCTACAATCTGGCCCATAACGTCCTTTGACAGCTCATTAATCTGGATCAGAGTGGTGAGTTTTGAATGGAATATAGAGATTGAGACAGTGGACAGGTGTCTTTTATATAGTTGTCATTAGGAGTACCTTGTTAAATTTCCAGGATTACTCTTTGTACCATATAAGCACATAACCAGTCTGTGGGAGCCAGAATTATTGTTGGTTGTTAGGGGGGTGAAATACTTATTTCACTTACTGAAATGCAACTCAATTTATTGATTTTCTGTCTCTAACCTTTAAAATAAACTTTGTAAGTCAGCAAACTTCAAAAAATCTGAAGGAGATCAAATAATTATTTTCCACAATGTACAAAGTGCAGGGAATGTTTTGCTTTCTTACTTGGAGACCCCTCTGAAAGACTCCTCCAATCACAGATGAAAATGTACAGTACAGTAATGTACAGTAATGTAATGTGCATATCCCCCTAAAAAGGAATGCAGGGCTTATAAGGGGGAACGCTTGCCTTTTAAATGGGACACTGGCATAAATAAAAGTATGAAAACTGTATTTCCCTCGTCACCTTCCATCAAGGGTAAATGTTTTGTATCTTCCCAGTGGACATGCAGACAAGCCCTCAGATTGTCTGCAGAAGGTCTTTAAAACTCAACACACCTTAAAGGGCCTTAAGTCATCATTAGAATGATGTCAGTACGAGGATTTTAGAAAAAAAAAAAATGTCCTAAAGATGTCTGGGGTGTTGACATTGTTGAAGACATCTCAAATAGGTTTCTAGTTTGGAAGACATCCAGCAGTTGAACCTGTGAGTTGAACGTGAACCTTTCATGTACGATAAGATTGTGTACGACACTGGTGTACCTTAAAGGTACATTGTTTATTCTTAAAGGCCAATTATGTACATGCTAATTATAATTTAGCACATTTTCTGAAACTCTACGGCACCCAGCTGTTATGCACAAAGCCCTGGAGAGGACAAAAATATTCTAGCATGCACAGGTCACAGCTGTTTTAAGGAACTACCTTTATAGTAAGACAGAAATCAACCATTACAGGGGACACAACCCTAATAAAACACTTGGTACTTATTGACCTTTTGCATGTGCCATCACAGCATCTGTTCACCATGGTCTCTCCCACTTCTTGAAGACAAAAGGGATATTCACTTACTGTTCACTCACTTTGTACTTACTTATACTTACAGATGACGGTGCCAAAACCAGCATACAAAACCAGTCACAGAAGCACTGAACACAGCAAGGAAACGCATCTGATAATGTTGTCAGCTTAAACTTAAACACTTTGCTTCCTTAGTAATGTCTTAGTAATTGCCTTTGCACTGTCCATGTTGTGTTTTGACCAGCTTCCAACACATGGCTGAATCCTAAATCCCTCTCTAACCTTTGAAAAAAGCCACTCCTTGGGATGAAACAAGGGATTCAGGAGCCTACTGTATTGTACTGTACATCATGCACTGGATTTCAATTTTAAGTTATTTGAGATTCAACCCCAGGACAGATTGTTAGCTATAAATTAGAAATCAGAAAGCTTGATTAATTAACATTACCTCCACATCGTTGTATAAAGTGTAAATCATGTCAGATTCCATAAGTTGGTCCCATTTGCAACAGAAGCACTGAATGAGCTAACACTAACACTAGCACTAGCATTAGCAAATGCCACCAAATCCAGGAGGAATCCATCTGAGTTCATCATGTTATGATAACAAATCAAACTTCTGCAATTTAATATCATTATTACCATCTTCATTATTTCATTATTAAAGCTTGTTTCTCTTTCAAAAAAGTAAAGAAGTCCACCATTACATACTCACTCACTCACTCATCTTCTATACCGCTTAATCCTGTATTCAGGGTCGCAGGGAGCCTGGAGCCTATCCCAGGAGACTTAGGGCACATGGCAGGGTACACCCTGGACAGGGTGCCAATCCATTGCAGGGCACAGACACACACACTATGGGCAATTTGGGAACGCCAATTAGCCTAACCTACATGTCTTTGGACTGTGGGAGGAAACCGGAGTACCCGGAGGAAACCCACCAAGCACGGGGAGAACACACAAACTCCATGCACACAGAGACGAGAATCGAGCCTGGCCGGGGATCGAACCCAGACCCTGGCGGTGCAAGGCGACAGCGCTAACCACTACACCACCGTGCCGCCCCCATGACATACTGCATATGAAAATAATCAGCAGATCAAAAGCTATCAGTTGCTCCAGCGACATAATCTAGAGGTCATCTGATATTTCATTTTATTAATTATTTTTTTTTTGAGCTCCAAATTAAAGTTTGAATGTAATTATCAATGAAAATACATAGAAATCTAATGTGGGTTAACGGTACTTTAGTATCATGTTAGAAATCTGTTTGCAAAAGGTCAACAGGAGATCCAAGTCTAAGTAGGTGTCAGAGCATTTATACAGTAAGACATACAGCTTATATATCTTGCAGAGGAAATCTAAGGGGACAGAGCTTTTGTAGGGCACTCATCTTGTTTAGACGACACGACCCTAAGTCCTTAAAGGAAACACAGACACTATAGAGAATTATGAAGAAGTGTACTGCTGTAATCTCCGGCCATATTGGACATTACCAACATTACCATTGACAGTAAACTAGTTTGGCTGTGTGCCTAATGTTTACTACACACACACACACACACACACACATACACACACATAATTCATGCATTCAGCCAGATCCACGAGCCCTACATTCCCCTCGCACACACCAGTGCGGTTGCCACGGAGATGAATGGATGGTGAAGGAAAAGAATTTTGCTCGTCTAGTCGTGCTTGCTAAGATGCTAATAAAAAAAGGACACACATAGACTGTGTGTGTGGGATAGTGTTTGTGAGTGTGTGTGTGTATAAGCATGAGGATCTAAAGTGTGTGCGACCATGTGTGTGTGTGTGTGTGTGTGTGTGTGTGTGTGTGTGTGTGTGTTTCCAATATCCTTGTATCCTTGGGAGCACTAATAAAAAGGCACGCAAATAAAATTCTAGTGATTAGTGAGAGCGCAAGGAGAGAGAAATATAGTCAGTGTGTGTGTGTGTGTTTGTGTGTGTGTGGTCAGGGTTTAACGGGAATGCAAAGGCCCCTTGCCAGAAAGATGAGAAAACACACAGACCCAAGGTGAGGGAAGGAGAAAGAACAAAGGAAGATCATATAACCGCACACACACACACACACACACACACACACACACACACACACACACACACACACACACACACACAGGACAGCGATTGATGAGCTGTCTAGATAATCACGATCCCACACAATAAGTGTGTCACAACCATACAGTATACGCTCTTTAATCTAACTCTGGGGATAAATAAGTGTGTGGTAGACTCAGAGCAGGCTCAGCGCACAACGCAAGGAATTTATGTAAACATTCTCGAGAGAGAGGAGCGGGAAGCGACTGAGACAGAGATAAGATGGTGGATAAACGTGGCCGATGATCCGCAAGCTTATCAGCTTCAGTGGGAAATAACACTGATGAAGCGGAGATAACGTCCCTTTAAATGTTCGGTGGGAAAACGCTAGTCTGGAGCACTCTATGCTATTTTTAACAAGCAAACACCTAACGGTTTCAGATAGTCGGGCTCTCTAGAGGGCGCTAAGCATTCACAAAAAGAAGATGCATGTAAGCAGAAAAACACCACCAACGTCAGCATGGCTTCTGGCTCTGACAGTTCCACAACCTCTAGTCTATCATGTGCTTCCTCTTTGATAGCAAAAACAGCCGAATACATCATGCTACATTAAAACGCTGTCAAAATATCATATAATACACCTAAAAGCAAGCAGTATCAAGCTAACAAGCTCCAGCATGAGTGATTTGAGTCACTACAACTGAAAGGGGGAAAGAACAAGAGAAACAGTATGGCATTCTTTCCAGCCAGGGAGCACGGCCGGTTTAGCTGTTTTGGATTCCTGATCACAACTGGGTGTGGCAAGAAGGGTTTAAACTTTTAACCAATTTTACAATCTAGCAACGGAATGTGAGCTATTGTATTACGGATTTTTTAAGAATTTAAGAAATAAACAAATTAAGATTGGTAAAATATGAAGTTCCAGAAACAAACAATCATTTAAGCGTACCGTACAGACCAAAAGTTTGGACACACCTTCTCATTCAAAGAGTTTGAATTTGTATTATGGCAAGAAAAAAGCAGCTAAGTGAAGAAAAACGAGCGGCCATCATTACTTTAAGAAATGAAGGTCAGTCAGTTTCGGAAAAGTTTGGAAAACTTTGAAAGTGTCCCCAAGTGCAGTCACAAAAACCATCAAGCGCTACAAAGAAACTGGTTCACATGCGGACCGCCCCAGGAAAGGAAGACCGAGAGTCACCTCTGCTGCGGAGGATAAGTTCATCCCAGTCACCAGCCTCAGAAATCGCAGGTTAACAGCAGCTCAGATCAGAGAGCAGGTCAATCCCACACAGAGTTCTAGCAGCAGACACATCTCTAGAACAACTGTTAAGAGCAGACTGTGTGAATCAGGCCTTCATGCTAGAATATCTGCTAGGAAACCACTGCTAAGGACAGGCAACAAGCAGAAGAGACGCATTTGGGCTGAAGAACACAATAAAGAACACAATAAAGAAAACTCGCTGAATGAGAAGGTTATCTTTGAAAATCGATGGATAACTTGTTGCCAACTTGATGCAGAATAGATGCATCTTTATGAGGGAACTGTACACCAGCACCAGTTGAACTTGGATTATTGGCATTATTGACACATCCCCCCACACAGTCCTGGCCATTAGAGTTCCTGGAGGCCAGTGTCTCAGATGTGAAGCAGACAGTTCAATCATGGCGCCGGTGTACTGAGAAAACCTTCTACTTTGATGGTATCCAAGCACTGGGATAAGTGCATTAGTGTAACAGGGGATTATATAGAGAAATAAAGGGAGGTTTTACTCTCATAGCTGCGTTCTGAACAATCAGAAATCCCGCTTTGACTTGAATACCAACCATAAAGCCTTTATTGGTATATGTTTCTTTTGAACAATGTTTACGTGCACGTTGTTGTTTCTGTTGTTCGAGATTGACGATCATATCGGCAGTCCCCCAGGTCCTGTCCAAAATTACATTTATTCATTAATTTACTGACAATGACGTTATCTTGCTTAGAGTCAGGATCATATCTAAAGTTTCCAAACTACAGTATGCTCAAATCCCTGCAGCAATACACCCCGGACAAGAAATTATTCTCCACAGAGCATCACACACACACACACACACACACACACACACATCCATGCCTATCGGCAATTTATTGCAGCCAATTCACCTCCCGGCATGTTTTGGGGACAAACCACGAGTAAATCCACATAGAGATCATGCTGCCCTCAGAATGACATTTAAAAATATTGAACAAAAAAAAAAAAAAAAGAAATAACATTAAATATAATGTTTGTCTATTTCAGGTGCTGGCTATTGAGAGCTTTTGGTGCTGTTTGATTCATGTCTCTTGATTTCATTTTACAGTTACAAGATCAGGTGCATTTCGCTATTCTTCTTCGTCTTGTTGTTTCCTTAATGTTTACCCACAAATAAATGACTGTTTAATTAAGCAATATCAAATGAGACTGGGTGCTATTGTACAGAATATCAGCACTCAACATCGGCCGTGATATTCAGCACAAAAGGATGACCTTGAGTGTGATGTTGCAGTTTATTTATTACAAACACCATTTATTACCAACAGATTATGATTTGCTTGTTTATTTAATCAGTTCTCCTACAAATGGCGAAACTACAGTAGCATTAAGCTGGTGACCGACAGTTAGCAACAGGCAGTTAGTGTAACTTACAGGGGTGAAAGTAGTTGTAAATCCTTAGTGGCACTAAGAATAACCCATGGAGGTGGTGGACAGTCCTGTAAAACTCATACAGTACGTTTATCTTTATAGTGTCATTTATTCCACTTTGGAACATCAGCTACGGTAAATTCCGAGGTTCAGGGTATTCCGGTAAGTATGGTGTACAATCCCATGTTCCACACACACCATGTAGTGTCCTTGATCAGGTGGATCCTAGAAGGATTTGGGATTCAGCCTGGTGATAGAAGCTGGTTAGCTTTGTAGCTATGGTGAGCCATGAACAGGAAAACACAAATGCTTCGGAGGCAATTCAGATCGGCTTAAAAGCTTTTACTAAGGAGACAAGGTGTTGTTTAGAATGAGATTCAATTCAATTCCATTTTATTTATATAGCGCTTTTAACAATGGTCATTGTCTCAAGGCAGCTCCACAAAATGAAACGAAGATTTATGGAAGTGTGTATGAGTGAGAACAATGTGTATAGATAATAATGAGATAAGCCAAGGGTGACGGCGACAGTGGCAAGGAAAAGCTCCCTGACATGGCAATGGGAAGAAACCTTGAGAGGAACCAGACTCAACAGGGAACCCATCCTCATCCTCATCCTCAATAGGGAACCCATCCTCATTTGGGTGATAACGGATAACAGGAATCATACATCATATAAAGCAGCTGGAAGTTCAGTACGGCAGAAGTTGAGTCCAGTTCAGCACCAGGATGAGGCAGAGGGGGTCTGAGGAGGTCTGGATCACTGGGAGTTCAGGAGCAGCATGTGTAGCTCCAAACCATCATGAAGCAATGGCATCACATTATCAGATGTGTTTTCTTGCTGAAAGATCTTCCATGACTGTGGGTTTTGGCAGGCAGCTGCTCTCTCCTCTTTCCGCTACTGCAGACTGAACCGACCTACTTTCACCCATGCTGGTTCCCGACTGTGACAGCGAGTGATACGTGTAGTTTAATGCCCCAGTGATGATATGCTCTATATCGTCATCGCCACTTGTGTTCCAATCAGATTACTCAGAAGGAATTAACTGTTGTATTAAATGATGTTCGTTCTAATTAAAAATAAAAATGTGTTTTTTTTGGATGTGGTACATCATTACCCATGAAAGTTAATGGACTTGTTATATTGTATTGTATTGTATCATTAATAATTATCAATTGTTGACAAATTGCTGCAGTGTGTGAGATAGAAAACATGCTGTTATTGTAAAAACTTCATGATCAGAAAAGCAATAAGTAATTATTATTTCCTTATACAGTACTTTAACTCTCCCAAGTATTTTATTTTTAGCTCAAATTATGAATGCTTGAATAATAAAGAAGAGCCCAAACATGCTGGATTAAAAACCTTTCTTTTTTTTTTTTTTTTTTTTTTTCCGGTACTTGACTTGTTGGACTCTTCACTCACTCTCTGCACTCGCTTGTTCACTTCGGAGTCCTTCTAATAATCCCATTTTGGCTGAAGTGCTGAAAAATGCTTTTGATTACAGGCTTCAGGCATGTTCTGAGAAGGCTGAGGTGGCACTCTTTCACCCTTTCTCCCTCCCTATCTCTCTCTTTTCTTCTCCAGTCACATTTTTCTCTCTTTTTTTTTTTTTTTTTTTCAGGACTCAGAGCTGAAGATGAAAAGGCATTCAGGCCTGTAAACGCGTCACTAGTCACTCCGAGCTTCAGATCAAACCGAGTGTGTTAGGCTTTCATTGTTATGCGACCGTGAAGTGACCGCGTTTTGCGATTATAGTTTTTTTTTTTTTTTTTCCTGGCATCGCTCCAAGATGGACGCAGCCCGAAATGACAACGATTGGTGAAACAATTCCAACAGGGTGAGCAGAAAAGCGCAACGAGAGGCTTTTAACCGCGGCCCAGAGTCTTTACCACTTCACTCAGACGTCACACACACCGTCTGCCATCCTGCAGACCGTCAAATTGTCTTTTTAGGAAGAAGGAGCCATATTCAGGCCACCGCATATCAGCACAAGTCACCAAAAGTTGAAGAAAAAAAAAAAAGTCTCGTGACACAGTCATTCAACAGCGCTTCCACACAGAACTTTAACCCTTTCTGCTCCGTCTCGTTCTGAGTCATTTTGCATTTTTACTATGAGAGGAACAAAATATGAAGCCCAAAAAAAGCCTTTAGTGCAAAAAGTATTTGATTCATTGAGGTTTCGGACTTCTAAATACAAGCAGTTTGACAGCAAAATGAGATAAAACACATTTTTGTGGATGTACTTAATTTAGCATATTATTTTGTCTGTAACAATACGTTTAATTAGAAAAACACTACATAGCCTTATTTTATAAGTTGCAAACTTACACCCGTTAGGCAAACCACATCATGTAGCGGAGCAAAACTGTATGCTGTTGTGCACAAGGGGTGAACTGAGGGTGAACTAAATGTGTTCAGTAGATTTTTGGAGATTTTTTTCCAAGCCAAGAATGAGAAAACTCACACAGTGTCACTGCTCTTGGAGTCACTCCAGCAATAATGAATACAGTTTGGGAAATAAGCCATCATTGTCATTTGGTGTACAGTACAGACCAAAAGTTTGGACACACCTTCTCCTTCAGCGAGTTTTCTTTATTGTGTTCTTTATTGTGTTCTTTAGCCCAAACGCGTCTCTTCTGCTTGTTGCCTGTCCTTAGCAGTGGTTTCCTAGCAGATATTCTACCATGAAGGCCTGATTCACACAGTCTCCTCTTAACAGTTGTTCTAGAGATGTGTCTGCTGCTAGAACTCTGTGTGGCATTGACCTGCTCTCTGATCTGAGCTGCTGTTAACCTGCGATTTCTGAGGCTGGTGACTCGGATGAACTTCTCCTCCGCAGCAGAGGCGACTCTCGGTCTTCCTTTCCTGGGCCGGTCCGCATGTCAGCCAGTTTCTTTGTAGCGCTTGATGGTTTTTGTGACTGCACTTGGGGACACTTTCAAAGTTTTCCAGATTTTTCGGACTCACTGACCTTCATTTCTTAAAGTAATGATGGCCGCTCGTTTTTCTTCACTTAGCTGCTTTTTTCTTGCCATAATACAAATTCAAACTCTTTGAATGAGAAGGTGTGTCCAAACTTTTGGTCTGTACTGTATGTTGTGCATACACCATGTTATATTCTTATATAAAGCAGAGATATGTGGAATCCTGTAGTGTAACCAGTTTTTTTTTTTTTTGTTTTTTTTTCTTCACTTTTTTTCCTCTTATTCCTGCCATCACCAGCACTGGATTTGCTGAGTTTAGGAGCCGTGATGCGTTTTTACTGTAACACTTTTTAAAGGAAAGTGAAAAGAGATATGCGGCTCCAGCACTCAGGAAGCGCGCCAGCACTCTGTGTACAAGAGACGCGCTGTGTTCAGGAAGCTGTTGTGTTCATTTGTCTGGTTCTGTTCGCTCTATTCCAGTATATATTTTATGCTGTATTACAGTACAAGCTTATGGGATGATGAGTGTACTGTATATATATATATATATATATATATATATATATATATATATATATATATACAATTGGGGAATCCATGAACAGACATTACACAGCACATATTCCCTTGTTAGGGAGCTTTTGTCAAAGTTGAAACCAGTGGAGGAGCAGACTGATGATGCTGCAAACCAAATGAGCTGTGGTGCTTATAATTTTTAAATCTTTTTAATCTCTGTAATTAAAAAGATTTGTGTTCAACAAAACGCAACACTTTTTTTTCCCCCTGTGATCTAATTTGTAATTCTCTGCCAGTGACTCACCACAAAATTACAATCAATGTTTGCTATATTTTTTATTAAAACTAAACCAACATGTTATTGATACTAATTTACACACAAGAATGTCCGTAACTGCAAGCTGATTTATTCATTGTGACAAATATATATTTGTATAATTGCACAAAATTACCACTGCTATAAACAAAACAACTATGACAAAATAATACATTGGCATTTGTGCTCAAAACTACAGACATGGTGGCGTCTCATTTTGTTCACATGTTCTTTTCACTTGATATTTTTCTATCATAGTAATAAAGTTTCCCAAGACCATATCTGCTATCACACACATACAAACACACACTCACACACCAGATTTATGTGAACACTACACTTGCAGATTTGACCTCTAAAACCCTTTCTGGTAATGACCGAGTCATATTTTCCCATATGCGAACATTTGTGACAAAATAATGGTCTTAAACACCTTGAGGAGAAACAAAATGCTTAAAGGACAAAAAAAAAAAAAAAGAAGGAAAAATCTTTATCTGGGAGATTAATTCAAGCACACACACACACACACACACACACACACACACACACACACACACACACACACACACCAGCTTAATCAGAGCAGAAAATACATAGACACAAATCCAGTTTGGGGTATAAATATAAGGGGTGTTCAAGTCAAACTGGGACTTTTATTGCGCACAATATCGCAACACCTTTATTTCTCCTTGTAATCCCCAGCTACACTAATCCTCTTTCCTCAGTGTTTCACTAGTGCTCAAACACTGGCCTCCCAGGAACTCCTTTAAGAGCCCCAAACATGTGGAAATGGCATGGGCCACTGTACAGGGGATGTTGCAATAACTCTGTGATTGATTTTTAAGGATCAGGTGTTTCAGCTCGATAAATGTTCAAGGCAGTGGGCTCAGAGCCACCTTAACCGGAATCATCAGTCACTTACGTATGGCTTTCTTTAAAAACCTTTCAAATGTTTTACTGTGGCTAAGAGTCTCATCACCGTGCGCTGCTTGAAATTTTCTGAAGAAGTATCAACTCAGTTAAAATCACAAATAAAAAACAACTAACCAACCAAACAAACACATAACAAAAAAAAAAAAAAACTCATCACCCAGTTAACACACTATATATAAACTGACTAATGATACAAAAGCTTATCAATTAAAGGCTTGTCAGTAACCCCACTAATACTTAGTAATAAATGCTTTACTCTCTCTCACTTTCACATCTTCCCTCTTTTTTATTATAGTGCAACATACCGTACGCCCCTTTCACTCACTTTCTATTGTTTGATATATCTGAGCTGTTATATGGTGTATACATACAGAATCCCCATCAATTCAAACCTCACATCTCTGACACAATCCTGACAATGAATTACTATTATCGGATTGCCAGAGTGACTCATAAGCATCGCATAATTTTTCTTCGCTCACACACTCATCATGTTCACACGTTAACAAACTCTGACTCACTGTAGTTTAATATAAACGGAGAGAAATGTACACTAGCAGTCTTAGACCATTTTATTTGCATAGCGCATTCAATGACCATGGTGGTTTACCAATTTAATATGCATCATTAAGAAAACACACACACACACACACACACACACACACACACACACATATATATATATATATATATATATATATATATATATATATATACATTCACACACACACCTATCGTGTCTATACAGATTTCCCTATACTGTACACTTATAAATAAAAGAGCCATGAAAAAATTAAAATAAATAAAAAATAAATGAATAAAATGGCTGAGAAGGTCTGCTTCGTAATCAGCGTGCTCCCTCTGGACGTCGTTCCCTCCCTTATTTTACACGACACCAAATTAAACAGTCCCGCAGAGAACAGGTTGCTTTTGGAGCTTGATAGTCGGTTAGAAACGAGCGCAGTGATGCAGCGGATTGAGTTGGCGCTCGGGTGTCGTGACTCCGGCCCTGCGTGCACGTCCTACTGAGGGCTTTGTGCTGCTGCTGCTGACATTAAAAGGACATCTGTTTAATCTTGAGCTGAATTATTTAGAGATAAAACTCTCTGTGTCAGACCTTCCTAAAATAGAATCGCAGTAGTTTTCATTAAAGAAGAAAAGATGAAGAAAAGAAAAAAGAAAGAAAAAAAAAAACATGACAGTGTCTTCATCGTATTTATTTATTTATTTATTTATTTATTTATTTTATTAGTTGTAGTTGTTGTTGCAGTTATACTGTATAGTTGTAATATTTTACGGTAGCAATATGTCTCAAATATTATTTTTTTTATTATTATCTATCTTGTAGTTTATTAACAAATGACCAACCTCTTCGAAACAAGTATTTATTTATTTATTTTTTTTAATTTTTTTATGAATAAACATTTCCAATAGTCACACTTGTTTACATTGTTGAATAATCTTCAGCGTTTAGGCTTCCAACACTGAAAGTATGGAATAAAATCACTGTCAAAATTAATCGTGCGTAAAAAAAAAAAAAAAAAAAAGATTTGTGCGTAATTCTGCGTTTTGTCCGAGTTTCATTCCAAAATTTACGGCCACGACAGCTTACAGATACGATATTTAGTGTGTTTGTCACAGTACAACTCTAAAAAATATACGAATCGGACCGTTTACAGACACAAAACTTGTTTTTAAAACTCCTCTGTTACACGGACGAATTGAGAAATTACGCTCATGAATGTAGTGCGTTAGACCGCTGTCAAAAATACGTCATCGAGGCCACATGCACAGGCGTTACTATCCGAAGGAGGAGGAATCGATACGGCGCGTGCGCCCTGCCGCCGTTTTAAACTCCTAAAATCTTACCTGCTATAGTTAAAACATCTCTGTAATTTTACTTCTCTTAAACATGTACGAATCTGTGAAAAAATGAAAACTTACCTGAGACGATGAGAGAGCGCTCGGCTGCTGATCTGCCATTTTGGCGCCGGTGGTTTAAAACAGTGGCCGAATCGATTCTTCTTCCCTCGGATATTAATGCCTGTGCATGTGGCCTTGATGACGTATTTTTGACAGCGGTTTAACGCACTACATTCATAGGCGTAATTTCGCAATTCGTCCGTGTAACAGAGGAGTCGTATATTTCAGGGTTGTGGCCGTAGACTTTGGAATCCAACTCGGACAAAACACAGAATTACACACAAATCTTTTTTTTTACGCACGATTATTTTTGACAGTGATTTTATTCCATATGAAAGTGCCTTCATATACGTTTTGCGGATTTCCTGTCAGAGCTCTAAATCTAGAATTCTGCTCAGCTTTTTGGTCGGGCACATTTTGGGTCACTTTATTTTATCGAAAAACTGTCTTGAACTTATGATGCTGCGTTTACAAGTGCGCTGTAGCAATCCAGAACAAAATAAATTACATGTAATGACCAAAGAAAAAAAGTGTGCTGTTGCAGTACCAAACAAAAAGCTGGCATTTTATATGACTACTTATATTTGTTCGTTTGTTTGTTTGTTTGTTTGTTTGTTATTTTTGTATATACAAATACGTTAAAAGATCCAAGAATCCAAAAAAAAAAAAAAGATTTTGTTCTTAGAAAGGATGTTACAGGCTTAATTAAAACTTCCCGCCCACGCACATTAATGAACTGAACCTCATGGTGGCGTAGTGACTGTTTCCCCCAGCAATTGGAAGACAGGCATATTTTTCTCCATGGATAAAATTGATCAGCAACTAGTGCAGCTGGGTTGTTAGTCAGCCTCAGCTAGCAATGTCTTTAAAATCAAAGAAATAACGATAAAGCTGAAAGCTATACTGTAGCCGACACCGGTTCCAATCCGCACCCTGGGAAATCGCTTAACAGCCCAACATTATATCTTCTAAAGACTGAAAACAGCTACTGAAGCCTCCTTGCATTATGTTTCGACAGATCTGGAAAATTCCCACAAAAGACGGAGCAGCACAGACGAAGTGGAACGCACTCTGATTTCCTCGCTAGTCGTACGGCTTCGTTCTAAAAACCGAGACGCTTACAGATCACACACGCATCACAGTGACAACTGCGCCTTCTGTATCTGCTTCTCATCTCGGCTCTTCCTCGTGATAAATGATGGAACAGAACCAGTTCTTGGCCACGCGCTCAGATTCTTGGATCCGATTGAAGGCCAGATGCTCCGAACGTGATCGGAATGGGCCGCTTTCGCGTAACACTTTCACTAGGAGCGGCACGCGTGCCAGGTTTGTGGTCTATCAGAGTTTATATAATAAAAGACATGAAAAAATAGAAAGATAGATAGATAGATAGATAGATAGATAGATAGATAGATAGATAGATAGATAGATAGACTATACAAACTCAACAATGTAAACTTTTAATATTATTTATTCGTATTCTTCTCCTTAATTGATTTAATTAAAACTAAATATTAAAGGCGACATAACACTAATTAGCAAAATTAGTTAAACTACTGTATTAATGTAATCATTACACAGTACATGGCAGTAAATAATTGAATTAATTGGATATTAATATTACTATAAACAAAGTTGTTCAGAACGTGTGTGAGTAAATTCCACTCGTCACTGAGAGGCTTTGACATCTGGAGAATGACACATCAGCCGAGTACACTACTCTCAAGAGTGCACTACACTTCAAAGTCCACTAGACTCCAGTGTTTGTCTTTTAACGCACTCCAAACCGAGCGACTTCCTCCACCGCTAACTCACTAACCTGATTCTGCCGGAGATCAATATAACATATGGGGTAGTGTAGGAACAAGGGTTCTTTTCCACCACACTTTTACTCACACACACACACGCACACACACAAGTAGCTTTTATGATAAACTCTCTGATCCAGTTCCATATATCCCCACCACCTGCAGGCTGAGCAGCAGATTTTGGAGCACCTGCTCAAAAAGGCATTACCTCTCTCACTTTGTGTTTCTCTTCTGACACCCTTCCTGATCTCTCTCTCTGTGTCTCTTTATCTCTCTTTCACTGTCTCTCTCATTTTTTCCCCGATAGCTGTTTTCACAAGGCCGCTTCATAAGGAATGGCTTGTGTCCAAAACTGAAAAACGTTACTCATCCTTTCAAACTCATCCTGATTGTCATGAATGCATGACTGCACGTTGTATCCTGACACGTTTACACTCATCTCTGGTGAGCCAGATGTTTTAATATGCGAATGTTCTTAATCCATTTGACCACCTTGAATGTGTGTGTGTGTGTGTGTGTGTGTGTGTGTGTGTGTGTGTGTGTGTGTGTGTGTGTGTGTGTGTGTGTGTGAATGTGGATTTGTGCACATTTCGAAGCTCCTTCATGACTAAACATGTGATTAAATGTATTTAAATTGTCATGTCTCATAGAAAAGCGTGATTTTTTTTTGACCAGTAGGTGGTGCTAATGCTACTGGGGATAAAGCAGTACTCTTGCAAAATGCGAGTATCTGCGGACGAAGCGGGCAGTTTGTATTTCCTGCAAAAACTGTCATAGATTTTTGCACCTACAGTAAATGGGATATTCATTAAAATTGAGAGAGAGATTCTATAGCGTTTTCTTTTTACTATGTCGAGGTCATAGAGCTCATGCCAAAGTTAAAGATCACCTGATCACTTTCGTTAGGATCTTGCATCTGCACTCAGGAAGAGATGAAAAAAAAAAAAAGATGACAGAATCCAGCACGTGTTTTATTCAATTTCCTTTTTTCCTCTGGTTGCTATAGAGGTCTCACAGGGCCGAGCATGTGTAGGCCTGATGTTTTGTGCAAGGTGTGTGGATCACCTCATCTATTGAATCAGAGATTGAGGTGTGAGTGTGTAAGGTTTGGGTGACGACCTCGGTGAACTCTGTTTATATTAAATCAGATCTCAAACACTTCCTCAAAGGCCTGGACTCTAGTGCTGGTGATACAATGGTGAGACAAAAACAGCTCTTATCCTTCCATTTAGTGACTCTCCTTCGGCAAAGGATAAAAAGACCAGCACTGCCCCCTGCTGTATAATTAGAATCCCGACCAATCAGAGAGCCCATGTGACAGTCATGTGACTGATTTCACCGCCCCAGAGTTCTGGTGCTGACTCCCCACCTACCCCATAAAAATTATTTTGTTTTTAACTTTCTCTGTGTGTGTGTGTGTGTGAGACACTCTGACCATCTCTCTCTGTCTCTCTCACGTATACACACTCAAACACAATTCAGAGCTGTTTTATTATTCCATCAGAATATTTCTCAGTCTTCCGTCTCTGAAGAGTATGTGTCTCAGTTCTGCTTAGAAGATCTCTCCCTCTCTCTCTCTCTTACAGGCACACACACACACACACACACACACACACACACACACACACACACACACACACACACACACACACACAACATCCTCTGAGCCCCGGTGTCATCCAGGCTGAAATTAAACACACACAAAGGACAAGCGTAGCTGTCCAGTCCTGGACATGGGGGACTCATTACCCAGCGCACACCGAGCAGTGAGGCACCGTCCCTACACTCCTCCTCCTCCTCCTCCTCCTCCTCCCCACCCCTCCGTGCAATCACTCCATCCTGCTGAGAAAACTCATTAGCACTGCTCTATCCAGGGTTGACAAGGCCAGACCAATAGCAGGACAAAATCGGCCTAATGAATAAATAAATATATAAATTATGCATTCCAGTCTAAAAATATATCTCCACCTTTCCCTATCTATCCAAATATTTTTTGATTTCTTCTTTTTAAACTTTCAAGCATTTAAAATGATAGCATGATGATGATGATGATGATTACTATTGTTGTTTTTGTTGTTGTTGTAGGAATAGTAGTAGTATCATCATCATCATCATCATCATTTAGAATCATTAATAATAATTTTTAATATTTTATTAGCATACTTGAGTAATATTACTAAGCAATTAGCAACTGCATTTACAAATTAATAGGACAATCACCAATTATAGTCAAAGTCCAGGTGATTTCTTGTGCATTCATTGATGAATAAATAAATAAATAAATAAATTCTTAAAACATGCCATATTGCATACATTTTTCAGCGAACCCGGGAATTGTAATGTACATACTGTACATGCACATGAATTTAGATTTGTTTTTTGATTGACAGGCTTAGAAAAAAAAAAAAAAACAAGCTTCATGCCTTTAAGATTATCATAGAAGCAGTGTTTTATACAGTTGAACACTTATTATGTATAAACCAAATCTAAAGTATAGATATAGATATGTCTAGACATTCTTGCTAATTTTACATATTGTAAATGTCCAAATGAATAAATTGTGTATATATATATATATATATATATATATATATATATATATATATATATATATATATATATAATTTATCTTCCTTATAAGAATGTAGACATTTGATTTGCCAATAACATGCAATAACATGAGATTACTCCCAGCTATCCCGTATTTATTGTATTCTTATAACAGGAAATATTAGTTAAACTTGACACGACTCAATTTATTTTTGCTTGCTGTCATTTTGTTTGCAATATAACTGAAGGCAGGTACAGTACGCCATGACACACTAGGACTGAGACTTCATAGATAAATATACGGAAAGACTCCTTCGCAGAGTTACAGACTGTTTCTTCCAGGTCTTTAACTGAAGAACTGGTGAAAGCAGTAAAAAAAAAAAAAAAAAAAAAAAAACTTAATGCCTGGGGATCTCACTAATGACTAGGAATCATGCATTACCCAACTTGATTTGTTGCAGGGAAGAAAAAAAGGGAAGCCTTTTTTAGCTAAACGAACACGGAGATGCCACAGCTTGCAGCTACTCTTGTTTGCATCCCACTCAACTTGTCTCCGTGGTTGTAGTAATTCTTTAAATTTATATTCTATGCTCCTGTCGCAATTGGTTTGTCCTCCAGTAGGGTGAATGCCTGTCCACTATTTTTTACTTATTTTTTTCTGTTCAGTATATATAATGTTTTTTTTTTTCTTCCATGTTTACTGATGCCAGAATTTGTTCATATTTCCTCCAGCAGGACAACATTAATAACTACAATGTCTTAGAGAAAAAAAAAAAAAAAAAAAAAAAAACTCTACACACTATGACCCTTGACTGTTATTGTATAGTTGAAAATATCCAGTTCTCAATCGTATACTTTACTCGGTGCCTTGTTTATTAGCGGTTTTAAACATACCCTTCCTAGCAGGTTGTGTTCTGGTGACGTATATTTGAAAAGTTTATATATATATATATATATATATATATATATATATATATATATATATACACATACACACTTCATCGACATAAACCAGCATTGTCCCAACCTCGGTAACATTGCCAAATTAACAATAACACAACATTTTTTAACAGCCTGCTGAGAAAGATATATTAAAAATCAATACTAAACAAGCTGCCAGACTACAGTATACCCCAGATGACTGGATGTAGTCGATTATACAATAACAGTCAAGGGTCGTAGTGTGTAGATTTATTACATATTCCATATACAACTATATTTCCACACTTATCCGACATTCTTTGTCTCTGCATTCACATGGTCACAGTGTCAACTGTACAAATCCAGAAAAGGGGAACGAATCGCTGAAACCCCAGCTCTATCACATCTATCTATTTTTTTTTTAATTGACGGTCACTTAAAAGACAACGCAATTTTAAAGGCATCAAGTTGTGAATCAGGACTCGCAAGTCATCCACATACTGTACACTCAGTCCTTCACAGCGCATTATTCACACAGTTTTTCTAACTAACACGCATCCAGCTACTGACGTCTAGCGTGCTAAATTAGGATCCGCAACTGTTATCTGGCTAAATAAGTTAGACAGACAATTTCGAGAATTGTTAGCTTTTATCTAGGAAGGTAGATAGCGTGTTTAAAAATGTCTCCGGGTTTAGAGACGAACTAGTGACCCTAGGTGCGAGGTGGCGACACTGCACATCCTGTCTGCCTGTCAATTACGCATCAATAGATGGTATCTAGAACTCCTTGCAATTCGAAGCTGTTATCTAGAATTACTAGCTGTTAGCTGGTTAATTAAATCTGATATCCAATTTAGAATCTTTTAGGTGTTTTTCTTGCAAACATTCTTGCTGGTTTGCTAAATTAGGCATTTTATCTGCTAAGTGAGCAAACACTTGTACTGACTATACAAGTGAATAGGAAATTACAGAAAGTACAGATCTATCTATCTATCTATACATACATACATACATACATCCACACACAACCGCGCTGCTTTTTCCCCTCTTCCTTCATGTGAATTATTCAGAAACAACATATTTTAGTCTTTAACATAGCCGATGCTACATACAGAGACAAATACAAAACGACACACCGCAGATGTAAGCGGCTGAGTCTGCTCCCTGTGGAACACCCCCCCCACACAAACACACGCACACACACACACACAAAGTGAACTAAGCTAAAACGAGCAAAGCGGTAGTGAAGCACACTGCGCTCAGAAGCTCCATTAGGACGGATGTTTTATTGATAAAGTCCCTAAAGGTAAAGCTTCAGTGGCATGGATGGGGCTCGGCACAACAACAGGATTTCCCAGCATGCATTTCACCTCCCTCTGCGACATCACACGGGAGGGACATGACCTCAGGAAATCAAAATAAAAAAAATTGCACTTCTCTCCCTCACACATACAGATATGATTCTAAATCTGGTCCAGTCCCATGCAAAAGGCTTCGTGCACTAGGGTGAAGTGTTGCTCATTCCAACACCATTCAGACAACACTCAGTTCTTGACTGACCGAATATCAGCTGAATATCTACTAGAGATTTTCATTTCTGCTCATCATGTTGGTTATCCCCCTCAATCCAATCATCACTTGCTGCTCATATCAAAATCAGATATTTCCTCATTTTGATATTTCATGTGAACATCGACTGAAGATCCTCATGATGTTATGCACTCCACCGCTGCTCCACGATTGGCCGATAATGGCAGATAATTGCATGAATGCCATCAGTGGCCAGCAACTGTAGTACTCTCAGACAATCAGAAGGTTGGCCGGGAGGGATGATATCCTCGACCCACTCATCATTTTATTATTAACCCCAGGACCCACTGTGGAGCTCTCGAGCAAGACCTTTAAGCCTCCACTCCTCAACTGGTATTCCATCTCAAACGCTTTGAATAAAGCTTGCTTTCAAATGAAATACAAAAACACTGATCCTGACCTGTACCACCCCGTACCACAGATTAAAACACATGCATTTACTGTACCATCTCTCATGAGTCAAACCAATCTTCTCAAGCTTAAACGTCTGAACCTTTCTCCGAACAAACAGAGACATATTCTTGTCTTGACCGGATGGACACCGGTGATCCAAATCATGTTTTTTTTTTCTTTGTCCAGAGACACTGAAGTTTATTTCCCTGAGCAGGTATTTTATTAAAGCTGCTGCATTGTGGGAACTCCCTGAATAACACGAAGACTTGAGTTTTTTTTTTTTTTTTTTTTTTTCCCACACCCACAATCATAAGTGACAGCATCCATAAAGTTCAGTCAGTGAGATAGTGTACAGCAGTGTGAAAACTTCAGGTCTGGTCATACTGTATGTTTCCTAGCACCATGCTACTGTGGACTAGTAATCTTAGCCAAAAGGCAAAGGTCATGTCACAATCTATAGCTCAGGGGTCATCGAGTGGTGGAGTAGGAGTTGGGTGAAGGATTTTAACTGACTGAACCGAAAGGTCAGCGATGCTAGCTTTCTAACCATGAACCAGAGCAGCTTTCGTAGCATGACCTCTGGTGTAGTTGTTCAATCACATGCACGGATGTAACTTTATCATACTAGAGGCTTCAGACGTTTGTAGGTTATTCCAAGACAAACACACACACAATTTAATTGACTTTTTCACAATCAAAGTGACACTGACACTGGAATTTGTAAGCTCATGCATGTGCAAGTGTGTGTGTTATCGGAAAGCAGCGATGGAAACCAAACTGAGGACAAACATGGGGGAAACAAAAAACTTAAACAAAAACAAAAGTCTACTTGTTTCAGCATATCTTGTGATCCGTCTGTGTCTCGCTGTCGTTCTAACTCTGGGAATTCTTGTAACTCATGTGACTCATGAAAACTGAAGTGCGGAGGAGGACAGGGTCTATATGTGTGTGTGTGTGTGTGTGTGTGTGTGTGTGTGTGTGTGTGTGTGTGTGTGTGTGTGTGTGTGTGTGTGTGTGACTGACCTGTCTAACACGGCTAACACAGTGGCGGGGTGAATGATGTAGAGAACATTGCTCTGACACTACACACACTGACGAACGGGAGACGACACGATGCAGCTGTAACACTCCCACAGAGACAGGTGGAGAAGTTCGCCTCGGAGCTCTGCTTCTTGTAATGTGAACTTCGTAATGAAGTTCGATATAGTACATTCATCCCACTCCGGCACACACTTGCACGGTCGCGTACGGACGGGGAAAGCTGAGCTACTATTTCTATAATTCTGCTCAGACGAAATCAATAGGTGTTTTTCATGCCGTCTCGCTGACTCGTGTTAAACAGAAGATCTATAGCGAGGCAAGTCTGAATCACTCTCGTCTGCCCTGTTAGAGCCTCTCAATCACATCAGCTTCACATAATGCCGCATTACACACACAGCTTTTAGCCTGAGGTGCAGAGAATGCCCTGAAATGTAGCTAATTCGGTTAGATACCAAAATCTACAATCAGTAATGCGATCATTTCCAATTTTGCCATTTGAGAAATGAAGCTTTTTCGAGGAGGCGGCGGTGAAGGATCATGCGCCCTTTCAGCTGTCAGTTCACTCAGCTGTGGAGAAAAGTTTGACCTTCTCCTGGGTTGGAAGGTCAGCCTACAAAAGCATCTCAATGTCAAATTATTTCCTCGCAGATGTTATACACCACTAATGCTTCATGAAATTCATAAACACTCTTTCCCTGAAAGTCTTAAGTGAGTCTCGTTCTATTACTCTACAGTCACATCTTTATACTACCTCATAATGCACAAATATATAAATAAATTCAAATCCATATGTACTGTACTGTATTAGGTATTAGGTTGTGAATGTTTCAGCCATTAATAGTACGCAAAACATTATGGCCAGTATTATTGTCTAGGTTCCCTTGTGCCACTGGACAGCTCTGACTCTTAATGGTCACGACTACACAAGTCCTCTGGAGGTCTGCCGTGACATCAGACATCAGGATATTGGCAATGGATCTTCTGGATACTGTGGGTGTTTGGGTGGGGCCTCTATGGATCGGTCTTGTTTGTCCGGTACATCCCATGGGTGATCGATCAGACTTGGATCTGAGAAGTTCAGAGGCCGACTCGGTAGCCTTGGGTTCTTTGCCTGCCAGCCCTCAGGCAACGCTGGCTGTGATGCATTGGATGTTCTGGTGCCTTTCTATCATAGCCAGTATAGACTTATTTCAGTGGTTTGGCTTTTCCGTGGGACCAGACAAGCTGGCCTTTCGTCCCCGTGGGCATGGGTGAGCCCATGATCCCGTCAATGACAGGAGAAATTTAAACCATGGCGGAAGAAGAACACTGACTCTCTCTTTTTTAACAGGGTATATTTTTGTAAGAGTGTCTTTCAGTGACGTACTGTGGAAATAGCCAACTAGGAAATAGTAAGAGCCACTACAAATACACTTGTGTCCATTATATGTCACTCTGGCCAAACTTAACCTAGAATTTTGTCCAAACATTCTTCCTGACAGTTCTACTTTAAGATACTGAAAACATTTCTGGCCAAATGATAAGGATTTTATTTTACTTTCTTACTTTTCAAGTCTTGCCTTCAGTCCTAACAAGATCATGTTGAGTAATCCAGTTTGTCAAATACGTTGATAAACAGTCTGTCTAAAGTTGTCAAAAAAAACTAGCTAGTTAAGTTTGATTTCCTCACACATGGAATGTCATGCTTTGATCAAGTTGTTGGATTGCTACGTGTAGATACACACACACACACACACACACACACAATCAATTCATGTTGTAATCAGATACCAGCTGTCAACGTATCTAAAATGTTCTTGTGCTGCAGCCGGAATGGAACCTTTAGATGCGATTTTCTCCCTTTTTTTTTACTTTTGGGGGAAAAACAAACTTGAATAATGTTTGAAGACAATTTTCGTGGTGGTTGAGATACAAGTTGAGAAAGAATATTTCAGTTCAAAAACTTGTGGTACTAAATGTGAAACTTTCACAGTGTTTGTGGAGCACTGGTGAGGACCTTGGTTAGCCTGGTAGATACCAAACATGATGAGCTGTTGGGATTTACTGTAAGTGTCATAGTCATTATCATAGATATACAGTAAGTGTTCATCATAAATCTTCCCTGCTACAGTACATTAAGCAATGGCGAATACATAAGCACGCCTGATATACACTTGCGAAAGCGATACCTCTGAGTGCTATGATAGCATAACTTCTGTAGCATAATCAAGAAGAGCGCGGCAAGGGCATGGCTACTAGTTCATACACTATGAATTATAAGACATAACCTTTTCTCAAACTCGACAAGATGTCCACTTGTCTGCTGAAACTTTCCTTTCTTGTTCTTCTTCAGTCATTCGGTATGATCAAACACCTAACCTTGTCTCCATATATTCTGCGTTTCCCCTCTGTCCTCCTTTCAGCCTATCCCTATGCACTGTTCTAGATAAAACTATAGTATGTCTCAGGTGGGTCAGGCTTCTGACACTTTTTTCAGAGATCTGAGAAAATCCCCACACAGACAGGGCAATACACACTTCCTGTTCTTGGCCAGATTCACTCCAAGAGTGAAACCGTTATAGATCACACACACATCATGCTGACATCTCCTGGCTCTTCTAATGCTTCCTTTCCTTCCTCCCCTCCATTCCTCATCTGTCCATCTCCTCCTCTTTATTGCCTTTTCTTTGAAACTTCATCCCAGATTACATATGACGCCGGTCGGATTCAGAAATAGTTCTCGCAGTGTATGATACAGATGAATGTG
Organism: Clarias fuscus; assembly: GCA_030347435.1. Lineage (NCBI taxonomy): Eukaryota > Metazoa > Chordata > Actinopteri > Siluriformes > Clariidae > Clarias > Clarias fuscus. The sequence goes on along the minus strand of CM059206.1, from coordinate 6,399,398 downwards.
CTATACTTATATCTGAAATTTCTATGTTGGGCCATACATGTGCTACTTCTTAGAGATCTTCTTGCATTCCAGCCCTCTAGACTTGACTGATATTGCCATGCCCTGGTACCATTTGCATGTGCAGTATATGCTATTCACCTTCTAGCTGCACTCCAAAATTCTCACACAAATGCTCCAGAGACTGACTCTTTCCAAGAACTGGCTTGCCTATTTGGTGTCAGGACCCAGATTTCTGTAAAGCTGCTTTCTGAAAACGTCTGCTAAATGCTCTATACGAATAAAGCCAAACTGAATCAAGTAGGTGGCACTGAGCCATCATTTGTCTGCTGTGCGGTATCTTGTCTTTTGAACTTTGAATAAGTTTCATTTTTACCATGGAGCAGTCCTGCTGGAATGTGTTTGGTATAATATCATTGAGCTAGGCTTTTTTTTTTTTTTTTTTTTTTTAATGAAAGAACCAATTGTTTTTGGCTCTTTTCCACCAATCAGCTACAGCATTACAGTGCTAACCATTAAACCCAGTATTGTGTTTGTCCCTTTGTGCCACCCGGGTAGCTCTGACCCCTCATGGCATGACACCACAAGACAAGGAAGTGCGTTGTGGTCGCTGGAAACAGGATGCCTGGCAGCAGATCCTCTGGGTGCTGTGGGTTGTGGAATGGGGGCTTCCATGGATAGGATAAATTTGTATGGGGCGTCCCATCAGTGCTCAGTCAGATTGGGATCTATGGGGTTTGGAGGACAGGTCAGGGGCCTCGGGCTCTTTGCCTGCCAATCCCACTTGCCTTGCTGCCTTTTTTTCATGACTGCATTGACTTTTTTTTTTTTATTGAGTTATGCTGCATTGTATTTCTGTGGGACCGCACCAACTTCCTGTCCCCGTGGGCATGGGTGAGCCTTGGTTGCTTATAATAATAATTGGTAATGTGTTAATGTTATATGGAACTAATGTATTTACTCTATGATGGCTTAAAACACACACACACAATCAAATCGTCAAATTGACATTTGCTACTAAAAAAGATTTTGAAATCAGTTTCAATTGTTTTTCGCATTTGCCTCGACTATAATAAAGTTTTAGCATTTAAAGGCAAATGGAAAGAAAGTTTCCATTCCAACAATGAAAGACGCCAACACACTTACAGTAAACTGTATGTACACTATGTGCACAGACTGTATATACAGTACACATACTGTATATACAGTAAGGTTATGGTAGGTGAAAGGCATCAGAGAGGAATTCCAGAAACTAGTTTCTTTGGCATGAATGTATTTGAATATGTGATTCTGTGAGAGTGCATTTTTCTGTAGCAGAACTTGATGGTGCTCAAATGCTGGACAAATGTGGGATAATCATTGAATAACTGAACCCACAGCTGCTGATTTACTCTATCCTTCCTCATTCCCCTGAGAAAAGAGAATTTCCACTGAACCTTGTGGATAAAGCTCCTAATATACCTTTGTCCTCAAAGTGAGCTGAATTGATTCCTGTTCTAATGAGCCCTTTGTGATTTTAGAGTCTCTGTTTTCCGAAGGTCTATGATTAGTTCTTTCCCTTCATGCTGTAGTAGTGTCTGATCTGCTATCAGACATGTTTGATCAAAATTAAAGCAGTTTTTTGCTAGTGCACTCAGGCCCATTCACTCGGAAGCACGCTCCCAAGTGTACCTTTTTGTTTAGATGTCCAGAACAGACAGAGAAAACACTGTTATCCTTTTCTTGGCTGCTGAAACTCAGGAGGATTTTAACAAGCATCAGATTGCAGTGTATTTCAAACAGACAGAAAGTGCGAGGAGACAGCCGTCTGAGCTTCTGGGACTCGCTGATAATAACTTCCCCTCTCTCTCTCTCTCTCTTTCTCATGGTCTCTCTGTCTCTCTCCAGTTGTAACTTGGTGTTAGAACAACAGGGACTCTTGAAGATTTGAGGAGTGAGATGGGTACATAGAAATGTGGATATATAGTATGGAGTAGGAAGGGAAAGAGATGGGTGGAGAGGGAAATTGAGAGAAACAGGGAGGTAGGGTAATAAAGAAAGAGAAAGTGGATGGAATAAACAGAAGAAGAGGGAAGGCACGCATGTATGACCAAAGACAGGGACGAAGTTGATATAACAATGAATGGATGGCGAGACAGATAAAGTGACTGTTGGATAAAAGAAAAAAATGGATAAATTGAGATAAATGATGGGAGAAAATGATGGATGGGTGGGTAGTTTGAGAGATGGGACCTCCCCCCCAGCCAAGCACCCTGGTCTGTCTGCTGCAGAGTGGTTGTAATTACTCCCTGCACCGGTTCCATTAAACATTACTGATGGAAATGCTTTGGCTCGTGGCCCCTCAAAGTGGGTGGGGGTGGGGTGGCGTTCTCCATAATTGCTAAAAGTAAAAGTTAAGAACAGCTTTGCAGAATACTAATCACAGACATTAGCAACACAAGGAGCTGTTTTAAACATTCTTAAACATATAGCAATGCACATTGTTTTATGGAATCGTGTTCTGATCAGACATGATTATGTATGTTGTGGCAGAATAATAGATACCACTGCATAACATAAAAAAATCTCCTAATATTGATTTATGTCAAGCGGTATTATATATTATCCAGCAAATGAACAGTTAATTCTTGAACTTGATGTGCAAGATAATCGAAAAATGGGCAAGCAAAAACATTTTTGCGATTAAACATTTTGCGTCTGAGCGATTAAACGTTAAGGGCAATGGGTAAAAAGCTGAATCAGAACATTTCCAAAATAGCAGGTCTTCTGGGTTGCTCCTCTTATGCAGTCTGTACTGTAGTACCTATCAAAAGTAGTCCAAGAAAGGACAGCCGGAAAACTAGTGACGGCGTCTTGTCCGAGGCTCGTTAATCTTCATGGGAAGCAAAGGCTCATCTGTTTTGGACAAATCTCGCAGAAGAGCTATAGTAGCACACTGGCTATGATAGGAAGGTGTCAGAACTGACAGTGCATCATGGCTGGCTGTGTATGGGGCTGCATAGTAACAGACTGGTCAGAATGCCCATACTGACCCCTGGCCACTGATGAAAGCTCCTATAATGGACAGGTGAGCATTAGAACCGGAGCAATGGAAGGAGGGGACCTGGGTATGTGCCTTACTTACTTGGGCAATACATGGCTCCGGGATGCACTATGAAAAGCCAGCACATTAGTAAAGTCAGTGTGAAGCTCTGCTGAAAAACCCGGGGTTGTGACGGACATGTGGATGTTACTTTTAGATGTAATGCTTACCAAAAATAGTTGCAGACCAGGTATACCCTTCCGGCACTGGCCTCTTTCAGCAGGATAAGGCACACTGGCACACTACGAATCATTTATGAATGGTTGGAGAAAAAATGACAATGATTTCGAGGTGTTGAATGAATGCCTCACCATGCAAATTACATTTGCAAGTAAACGATTTTACTTAAAGAATCTGACATGTGCTGACACGTAGGAATCAGATACCACAGTGTACCATCCGAGGTCTTGTAGAATCCATGTTTATTTTAGGGCTGCCATAATAATAATAATAATAATAATAATAATAATAATAATAATAATAATAATAATAATAAATAGTTAAGGAGTTAAAGTTATCAGTTAAAGTTATGTTTACTGTAAGCATACTGAATACACAGAGGTTTTCCGAACATGCTTCAATGTAGTTTAAATGACAGAGAGAAAAGAACCAGAAGTGGAACGGATTCCTAGGGATCACAATGATAATCTTCATCACCCATTCCTGAGTTTCTTCCTTTTGCCTCTCTCCACTTCACCAACTAATTACCTGATTATATTATCTCAAATGAGTCATTAGTGGCAGAGCTTGATTTCTGCAACACTTTTAATTCAGATGATAATTACTAATGCTTTTAGTTCTCACTTAGGTTAGGTTGAGAAGCATGCCTTGATAGCAATAGACCATTTGACCCATACAATTATTAGGGTCAAGGGTAAAAGGAGACTTTTGTTATTCTGATGAAGGGTCAGTACGATAGTCTTTACCTTTGAATGTTTTTATTTTTTATTTTTTCTTAATACACAACGGAATGCTTACTTTAAAGTATTTTGATTATTGTTTTATATATATATATATACATATATATATATATATATATATATATATATATATATATATATATATATATATATATATATATATATATATTAGTTCAGTTGTTCATAGTGCCTGGTCCTTTTAATTCACTTTTGAGCATGCAGTGTGAACAGAACTGAGAACAGAGAACCAGACCCACAAATCTGCCAATAGCTAATTCTCATTTACATCACCTATATTAACAGAATATACACTTCTCCCAACCTGCAATGATCAAGAATCATTGCCACGGATCAAATCATTAACTTTTATTGGAGCCCAGGTAATGCTCATTAAGACGTGACGGCACACTTAGTTTGGTTGATGTCTATCACTGAGCAAAGAGACTCTGATAAAGTCAGGCAAACCAAACATTCGGGAGTGTTTTAATGAATTTTTATAACAGACTTGGAAATTAATTAGTGCCTTTATCCCGATGGAGGATTCCCTTTGCCTCGTACAGAATGCCGTGCTCCAAAATGGCAGAGTGTGCCCGGGTTATAAAACAGACAAATTAACAAGCTTACCAAGCGGAACTTAACCACTTAACCGTAGCCTGAATGTATGAGATGAATATTTCATACTTTTTTTTTTTTGTTTGTTTGTTTTATTTGCAGTCAGGTACAACAGTCTGAGTACACTACCATGACCTGTTTAGGTTTCATCAGTTTTTGAGCATTAATCTGTCAGTTCCCTCAGTCAATTCACATTATTCAACCCATTATATAAAAATTTAGACAAGTCCATTGTCTAGCTGGGGCAGCTGTTTGCAAGGTTCTGGACCCAATTGTAACTAAATAGAATAATTGGAATGGTTGTCTGGATTGCTGCCATGGCTTTCAGTCAACAGGTGGTATTTTTCAGCCATTACCAGGTGACGCAACCAGGTGCAATTCTTCAGGGAGAACAACAGGTAAACAGTATTAATCTTCACAGCAGGAGCTATCTTTACCACCTGATTAGCCAGCACAATGCAGACCTATAAGAGTCATATAATGGTTCTGGACCTGAATGAAACAATTCATCACTAGATTTTGCTCTTACTAGAACCTCAGCCAGTTGAGGAAACATCCGAAATTCCAGGACACACACTAGAGATCTCAATAGCAGTTCTATTATTTACTATTTTTGAAACAGTGTTACTCTTGACAGTGTGAAGGACCATGTTAACCCATAACTCAGCATTGAGAAAATGCTTTGCATTGTGACAAATTTAGTAACTAGGTAAAGAAATATAATAGAGATATCTACTTTACTGGAAATAAAGAGGAAAAACTGATCATGTAGTTATTTTTCTTTAGGTTCATATAATCTGACCTCATATGAGTTTTTATATATATATATATATATATATATATATATATATATATATATATGTTTTTTTTTTTTTTTACACTTTTCATGGCATCACATAATTTGAACCTATTAAGGAAATTTGATACAAACTATAAATAACACAGTGAGGAAACAACATTATATTGCCTACATGTCCACCGGCTAAGGGAAAACTTCTAGTCAGGCATTTGCTGTGTCAATCAGATGATCTGTTTCTATGAAAATAGGTGGTAACACTTCATACTGAGCAAACGCTAGAAATATGTAAATACTACAATGACAAATATCTAAAGAAATCTTAGATTAGCCAGAGAGTAAGAGAGAAAATTGAACTCCTGTAGATGAGTTTCCAAACATTGCATAGCTAACAAATGGTATTGTGGGAAAGGTCAGGGGTAAAAACTTGTTTATGTGTAAAATAAAATAAAATTAATAGATTAAGTGTAAAAGTAGTAAATACCATCTTGTTTAGGTCAAAAGTATAAGAGCTGCTAATTAACCACAGCTGTTCTTGAGTAGCACATTTCAATACTGAGTGATTGCTCTTTCCACTCATTCTCTTTGTACTCATCCCTCCTACTTGAAGACCTTCTCATATAGACTCAAGGACATGGCAATATTTTCATGAATGAACATGTCAAAGAGACAGCCTGCAGTCTAAAAAGGACCTACTGTATTATGTAGAATTCTACTTTCAGGCATTTTTTGACATTCAGCTGGGTCTCCAATATACATTCAGTACAGTGAAACAACTTTTTTTTTTTTTACAAACAAAGTTTGTATTGGCAAGGACTTGAATTGGCAAAGCCAATTAGATTTTTCCCAGTAATGTGACTTCATATAAGAAGATCCCCTCCCCTGACTTGTTGCTTACCCCTGAGTGGAGTGTCTAAGCAGGATGTCATCCACAGTAGAACAAGAAGTAGCTCAGAAATATTTCATACTCGCATTTCATACAACCTTAAATAATTATTTTGATTGTGTAAAGCTGTTAGGAACCTCCACTAGAGGTCACTGTTCATGTCTATCTGTCTGTAGTTTTTGTTGGTCGACTCAGTTTCCCAGAAGGCACCTCAGTCAGGTGATGAGTGCTCACCTGAACTGAGGTGGTTCATTAAACATCTTATAAATAGCAGTTTGTTCTGGGAAACTGGGTCGAGCATTATATATTTGTATTACCGTCATGTGGGCATTCCTGTTTGTTTGTTTGTTTGTTTGTATTTTAGTTATATTGTTTTACCTTTGTTTTTCTAGAGGGCTCTATTGTTTGTTTTCTTGATGTCCCTTGTGTTGGTGGATTCATGGAGCTGCCTTGTTCAGTGTTTAGTTAGGCTGTGTCTCCTCCTATGTAAGTACTGTTCTGTGTCTCTCCAGTGTCAGCCGTCTTGTGTAGTTCTTTGTCTGTTTAGTTTTGTGTAGCCACATGAGGGCCTAGCCGCTAGGATGCCTTGGCTGCTAGTAGGGTTGGCCACTAGTAGGGTTAGCCTCCAGTAGGCTAGCCTTTAGTGGGATTGACTGCTAGTGGTTCTGGTTGATAGTAGGTTAGCCGCTAGTTTGGAATAGCCTCATGTGAGCTTTGCTTCTTGTTTTCTGTTTCCCTATTAGGTCAGTACTAACCTGGTTAGGTTAGCATCCAGTGTCCCCAGTATTCTGTGTAGCTACTAATTCTATTAACCACTAACCCATCCAGTCTCTGTGCTCCTGGTCCTGTCTTCAGTCATGTCTCTAGTCTCTGTGCTCCTGGTCCTGTGTCTTCAGTCCTGTCTCTGTGCTCCTGGTCCTGTGTCTTCAGTCCTGTCTCTGTGCTCCTGGTCCTGTGTCTTCAGTCCTGTCTCTGTGCTCCTGGTCCTGTGTCTTCAGTCCTGTCTCTGTGCTCCTGGTCCTGTGTCTTCAGTCCTGTCTCTCCTTCTGCCAGTTCCTTGTGTTAGCGCGCCGTTCCCTGTGTTTTTCCTGAGCCCTAGTTTGAGTTTGTTGTTTTGGTTCCTTTGTTTTTGTATCTGTTTTTAGTTTGCAAATAAAGACTATTTCTGTTTGAAAACCCCTCTGTCTTCATGCCTACCACACCATCAGCCGGTCTAGCCAGTACCACCATCTAGACCCATGACAAATGCTGCTTTGCGACGATGAAAATTGTTAAAGGCGCTATACAAATAAAATTTAATTGAATTGAAATAGGGTTTTTCCTTTGCATTACAAGCTACATTGTTTGATTCCTTTTTTTTTTTTTTGTCAGAGTAGCTGTTATGACGGTTCACATTCATATTTACAAGTGCTATTTATCTGACTCTAATAAGGATGTGACTGTCCCCCAAAGCTACACATATACACACATCTTTGTTCACGCCATCTGCCCATTCTCATTCATCATGAGTCACATGACTACGTATAGGATATGTATTCGATCAAGGACCATATATGAAAGTGGCTCAAACATGATCTAAAATAATAATATAATTAAAAAATATATAATTATTAATAATAAATAACAACAATAATAATGATGATAAATTACATTTATGGCTTTAGACACCCCTAAAAAATTTACCTGTGTCACATTAGGGAAGAAAATCGGAATTGAGCTGCTTACATAGTCTTACAATGAAATGCCATGTTTGGAGGAGAAGTAAAAGAGAGGTACGGAAAAAGATACATAAAATGTATGAGGTGTATGACAAAATGCATTGAGGGGTATTTTAGCACAACAGATGGACAATTGAGGGAGCTCTGAGACCCACGTTATCTTGTTAAAAAAAAGTTAAATATGTGACCTTTAAATCAAAGTATTCATTTATTTATTTATTCGTTCTTAATTGTCCTTTGCTGAACCCAGATGTGGCGCTTTCCAACAGCTAGAACCCCTGTGCGTGGTGTTGTGCTGTTGGTTATGGTACAGGAGAAACCATAAATATGGACTATCTGGGAATCACAGTGGCCTTGTTTGGTAAACACTCATGTAGAGAATCTGGCAGCAGCATGAGAAACCCGTAAATACCTCAGTGTCGAGCAAGAACAGCCATTATACAGTATATCTATAAACGCTCCTGCCGCCAGACGAAATGATTTTTCATTCCCGCGCTGTTTTGATTTTATTTCAGCCGAGAGATCGATACGCCATCACTCCTCTTTTACATCCCACACTTCCATCAGCTGAATTTATCCGCTCGCGTGTGACTGACTCCATCGACACGCTGCACGCTGCTCCGCAGCCAATTGATTTATTTATCTGCGTGCAGCCAAAGAGCCGAAGAGTTCCAGCCTCAGACAGACTGTACAAGCTTATCCCTCATGCCAACCTTCTCCCCCCACCCGTCCTCTGTCTGTGTATCGATCTGCACTATGATAGCGTGTTCACACGCAGTCAGCATCAAATACCACTCACTCGGGTTTAAGATCCCCACTGCTGTTTACAAACACACAGCTCACGCTAACATCTCTCTCTGTGCCTGTCTGACTTTCTGTCTATATATGTCCCTCGGTCTTACTCTGTGAATATGGGTGCATGCATTTACATAGGAAAATAAATAATAATAATAATATCTTTTAGCACAAGAGAGAGTTTTTAATTGAATGTACCTAAAAAATATTGCCCGCAGTGTGTGTGTGTGTGTGTGTGTGTGTGTGTGTGTGTGTGTGTGTGTGTGTGTGTGTGTGTACCCTGCGATGGATTGGGACCTTGTCTAGGGTGTACCCCGCCTCGTGCCCTAAGCCTCCTGGGATAGGCTCCAGGCCACCGTGACCCTGAATACAAGATAATGCGGTATAGACAGTGACTGAGTGATTCTCTAGGTCTTGCTATATTAGTTTCCTCCCATCTTTTGTGCCATATACAGTATGCCAAAAGTTTGGACACACCTTCTCAGTCAGCGAGTTTTCTTTATTGTGTTCTTTAGCCCAAACGCGTCTCTTCTGCTTGTTGCCTGTCCTTAGCAGTGGTTTCCTAGCAGATATTCTAGCATGAAGGCCTGATTCACACAGTCTCCACTTAACAGTTGTTCTAGAGATGTGTCTGCTGCTAGAACTCTGTGTGGCATTGACCTGCTCTCTGATCTGAGCTGCTGTTAACCTGCGATTTCTGAGGCCGGTGACTCGGATGAACTTCTCCTCCGCAGCAGAGGCGACTCTCGGTCTTCCTTTCCTGGGTCGGTCCGCATGTGAGCCAGTTTCTTTGTAGCGCTTGATGGTTTTTGTGACTGCACTTGGGGACACTTTCAAAGTTTTCCCAATTTTTCGGACTGACTGACCTTCATTTCTTAAAGTAATGATGGCCGCTCGTTTTTCTTTACTTAGCTGCTTTGTTCTTGCCATAATACAAATTCAACCTCTTTGAATGAGAAGGTGTGTCCAAACTTTTGGTCTGTACTGTGTATGCCTTGTTTATTTTTATTCATTTAACCATTTGTCTCTGTGTTGATTTCCTGCCATAGTATTACGCCTCGAAGAAAAAGGTGTGCAATTTTTATTGTTGTTGGAGGTTATTTCTGTGATATTTTTTGTGATTGCAATCACTCAGTAGTGTAGGACTGACATTCCCATGAACAGATTATTTTTTTTTTTTTACCCAACACTGAAAGTATCATAGCACACATATACAGCAGGGACTGATTCCATTTATTCATCATTTATAGCTTATCCTGTACAGGATCGCAGGAAGCCTGGAGTCTCCCAGAAAGCTTTGAGCTCAAGGCGGATTACACCCTGGACAGGGTGCCAATCTTGCCAAGACGAGCCATTTTTAACCCTAAACCCTAACACTAACCACTACTGTATGCCAATGTGCTGCCTAGGTACTGATTTATAGTCATACGTGTTATCTGTTATCACCCAAGTGAGGATGAGTTCCCTGTTGACTCTGGTTCCTCTTAAGGTTTGTTTCCAGTTGTCAACTCAAGTGAGGATTTTTTTTTCCCCTCCACCTGCTCATTAGGGACAAACAGATAGTTATAGTCTACAGTATAAATGATATATAAACCATTTTCAAATATAGTTCCATATTCTTTTACATTCTGTAAAGTTGCTTTGTAACAAAGACCTTTTATACAAAGGCACTATATAAATACAACTGAATTGAATTTCATTTTCTATTTCCAAGAAATGAAAGTGATGGACAGTGGAGGATGGAAACAGCAGGTATTGTGTTAATTTGCCTTAAGTTTGTGGAAGTTTAATCAATTCAAGCCGAAACTGATAGCAATTACTAATGAAACTGAGCAGTGTTGCCTGCTAAGTTGTTTCAAACATTTTGCCACCTTATTATTTTTTTTCTGACCATATTCTTTTTATTTCTTTCTCTTTAAAAGAAGAAAAAAAAAACTTTATTTGATTTCATCATGCCTACAGTAGCTTCTCTCCCTCATCTATTCTCACACAACTTCTGGCACAGTCCCAGTGGGCACAGATAGGACAACAGGACTTCTCCAGGACCATGCAATCTAGAGACCTATTGCGGACCAATTAAAGCCCAAAAAGTGTTACAACCCCAGACATCTTCAGAACTAACTTACTAAAGTCCTTCTACCAAAGTCTACCGTAACCCCCTGAGACCTGGTACAGTGCAATGTCTCTTTACTTTTTCCTTTTTATTAGCACCTGATTTCTATGAACTTTTTCAGTGGCTTCAAACAGGAGGCCGTTTGCCAAAAGACTTAGATCAAACAGTACTCATAGGAAGATCGTCCAAGGGTATAGAGTCTGAGAAGTTGGGGTAAAAAGTCATGTCTTCATATGAGGATGTTCGAGTGTCCACAGGTTGAGTAATATCCATGGGTGAAATGAGGTCATACTGTAGTACTGGAAAGACAGAAGAGCAGCTGCTTGCCAAAACTTACATTCAACAGCAGGTACGGAAGCTCTTTGAGCAAGAGGACTCATCTGATAAAGTTACGTTATCTTAAACAACACTTTGTCTCCTTAGTAAAAGCCGTTGCTCTGAACGAGTCATGTTCCCGCCAAAGCTCTGTCAGGTTGATGATCGATCTCGCCACTTTGCTCATTGCTAATATAAGCTAGAAAGCTACCTAGCTTCTCACACAAGCTTAACCCTAAATCTCTCCTTAACACCTGATTAAGGGCACTACTTGGAGTGTGGAAGAAGCGAATTTACACCTTACATTGTGCACTAGTGTTCTTTCAGCTATTTTGGATTCAACCCCCAGAACAGGGTTTTGTTGTTGTTGTTGTTGTTGACGTTGTTACTTAGCATTTGTCTAAATGGAGACATAAAGAGAAATTCAAAAGACTGTCCACCACCTCCATTTCTTCATCGTTTTGGCTACATTGCACATGAATTGACCCCATTGATATCTTATTTCTAAGAATATGACCTAAAACTATCTTAAGCAGTCTTATTGCCTTTCTACATACAATATGACATAAGGTGAGGGCTACGCTTCATGCCCACAGGGGTAACACAAGCTGTACCTGCAAATACAGGCGTTTTTTTCTTCATGTACAGCTGATGTGTTGTTTACTGACAGAGCAAACTACTAGCGCGTTTACTTGTTCCTTCATGATGGATGGATTGTCTCACAAATATGACATTTTTGTTGCTCATGTGATTTATATCATGATCAGAACTGCTGTTACGGACAACCAATCAACCTCCCGACCAATCAGATTAAAGAGCACTATAATACCCCCCCCCCCAAAAAAAAAAAAAAAAAAAACTACACTTTAACTCTCACTGTGTTTCTTAACAGACATTCTGTATTTCGACCACTCTTGAAAACTCTTCATCCTTCCTGATTTTATATTCTCCTTAAATAACCCGCTTTCCAGACAGCCACGTCTTTAATCATCACATCCGGCTAGGATAAGTCAGAAATACACAGACATGAACACACTGGCTCCTGTCAACGCACCATCGATCCCCCTGACCTTTAGCGCTGCATCGATGAGACGAGCGACTGAAGCCCAAACACAAAAAGAGAAGGATGAGCAGCGCTCCGGTCGGGTCGTCCGGTTATACAAACACTGACCTTAATTCATATTTCAATCTTTACCAGCTTGTATCAGCTCACATACACACAATCACTCTCAAGCACACTCGCAAACACAAACACACACATGATTAATGCGTCGGCTCAAACGCAGCCAAGTGAGACAAATCTTTCAGCGGCGTGTTCGCGATCGATACCACTACATCGTTTCAGCTAAGAGAGCTGGAATGAAATGGAAACCAGGAATACAGAAACAGAGCAGGAAATGGGAATTAGTGGCACCAACATCACACACACACACACACACACGCACATGGTTTAGCACCTGTGTGACTGGTTGCAGCTGTGAAGTCCATGCTTGGATGCACACTTCATTTAGGAGGCTAGGGTGATTTATTAAAACTTTTGTAATTCTCTCCACCTGTTTTTAGCACTTCCTCATCCACTTCCTCTGCATTAAATCCCCTTAATTGAGTCCCCGTAGCCAGATAAAGCTCCGATGATGTTCCACTGGCTCACCTCAAAAACCCAGAAATGGCAGCGATCAAATTTGAAGGATGTTTTTTTTTTTTTTTTTTTTAAGTATTAACAATGGATTAATTTCAAATTCCTTAAAAAAAAAAAAAAAGTTTTCTTCTTCCACTGAGCTGCATTCCATTCAATTCCATTCCATGCCAGCACAAATTAGCACAGTAGCTAAGTAGCATGATAGAATTTAAGGGCCGATGGCTGATGCATAAACTTGCAGTTCCTCAAATGTCCACTGGGAGCTGGCTTCAAAAGTGAGTCAGTCCCCATAGATCTCCATGGTAAAATGCCCAGCTTTACAACAGAAATAAATATGTTTGCCACATGGTACAAAAACAAAACAAATATAAACGGTTTAGTCTCCATAGCTAGACTTCCCAATTATTACAACGATACAGGGGTGAATTGTTTATGTAACTCTTGTTTATGACCCTTGCTTGTTTGCTTGTTTGTTTGTTTAGAGTTAGAGTACAATGATCATCCTCGTTCCAAATATTACTAACAACATACATACAAGTTTTCTATCGTACCTACAGACTGCAATTTCTCAACACTTCCATATATTTACTGTAATACAAGACACCTGGGCATGATGAGCCAATTAAATTGATTGACAGCAGGTTAAAGGGGGAGATATGTCAGAAGTCAAGCCTCAAAGACATCCAGACATCTACCTGCTCGTCACGAACACATTATTAATCCTGAAACCTTTATGTATTCGCTAAAATACTGTGTTCTGAATGGAAGACAGCAGTGCAGCGTGTTCAGATTATCTGAAAGCTGGAAGGATAAGAACACACAGAGTCAACGTCAGGTCATAAAGGTCCAAGAGAACTTTATGTACGGTGTTGCGTATGGTATTGTGTATGGTATTTATTTATTTATTTATTTATTTTTATCAGACACAACACCTGAACGAAACTAAACAAAACCTCTAACTGCTGTCTATCTGTGTCTTCTGTGGACTGGAGCAGAAGCAAACATTGTGAAAATAGGGACTGTTGAACCCGTGTTACATCATAGTTCTGTCAAATTGTTCAGTTAGTTTGGTCAGAAGGCTTTCTTTCTTTATTTATTTGTTATGTGGTTTTTTCAGTTTATTATGGTAGACAGTTACAATCATATCTATATTATAAATTGGTATTGTTTCTGAGTTTAGGGTCAGCCATGATATAGCACCCCTGGAGCGGACAAAGGCAACGGAGGCAATTTGGTACTTGAACCACCAACCTTTGTATCAGTAACCCAGAGCCTTAACCTGCTGAGGAACTATTTCCACTGTACAAACCCCAAGGCCAGATGGGGAGGACTTTAAAAGGATGCAGACCTACTTTAAAACTCGTGTCAAATCAGAATATGTGGGTCAGATGACCTGCAGTACCGCCCCCTAATGGGAGCAGCTGGAAGAAGAACAAAAACTGTGCAATTGTTGATATGGTTAGAAGGAAATGTTTATTTGACATTTGCTAAGAATTTGCATCGCTCAGAGAAAAAGATTAGTTCTTAGTTCACATTATGGCTAATTGTTGACAAATGAAAGAAATATAAAAGAAAAACCTTTGTACATGCTCATCTCATCTTCTATGCCGCTTTAGCCTGTATTCAGGGTCACGGGACGCCTGGAGCCTATTCTAGGAGCCTATTCTATAGATTGGCACCCTGGACAGGTAATTTGGGAACACCATTTGGCCTAATTTGCATGTGTTTGGACTGTGGGAGGAAACTGGAGTACCTGGTGGAAACCCAACAAGCACGGGGAGAGCATGCAAACTCCATGCACACAGAGACGAGAATCGAACCTGGCCGGGAACCAACCCCGGACCGTGGAGGTACAAAGTGCTCTTTGTACATGCTGTTATTAGAAAATATTTAACTTCAGGGTGGTAGCAATAACAGAACACTACCCTGTTGCTGTTTGAAAAGACCCCTCTGGCTGGATATCCATCTATCTACAGTATCTATCTCTCTATCTGTCGGTCTGTCTGCCCTGTCTGTCTTTCTCAGCATGCCCTATCATTTTTTTATTCTTTACAAATACTACATGAACCAATGAAAAATTCATATTAAAGTTTCAAACATTCTAACTTAAAGACGAATAGACTACGCTTCTCATCTTTCTTAAATTGAAACCCTGAAAAGGCTGAAATTCTGATGAAGTCAAAGTGGACACTGGAAATTTACCAATTATTCAGACTTTATTCAGCTAATAGAGGGAACATCATTAACCTCGGTAGAAAGTGACCACAGATGAAGGGCCAGCGGGATTTTTCAACATTAAACCACCGCCTTAGTAGCGTGTAATTTTCTGTCATATCCTCACTCCCGTATTACGGTTCCATTCTCTTTTCCAAAAAAAAAAAAAAAAAAAAAGGAGTGATAATGTGTTAATGAAGGTCAATTTACAAATAATGATCAACTTTAAAACCTCAATCATTATAATGAGTGAAAAACTCCTAAAAACATAAACTAGCTTTTTGAATACTAATAATTTAATTCCACAGTTCTCATGTGAGTTCATACTGTAATATTACTATTTCATGATAATACTTTGCCGTGGCATGGAGACTTAGTGCTTAGTGCTGTCGCCTTGCACCTCGGTGAGTGAGTTTTCTTTGGACTGTACACTGTTTACAATGGAAGTGTAGGAAGAGCTATAAAATAACATTTTCATGATAAAAATCTATATTTTGATGTAAATCATACATATGATGTTCTTTTGAATTTGACAGATGAAATGTTCCCTTCTTTTCTTCCTTTTCATTCAAAGTGTCATATTATAATTATTTGTCTATATGCATTCTGCCTATAATTACTCACCTTATTTTGATCCAGATTGCTGTGAACCAGCTTCGCGTTACTGCCTGTAGCTGAGATCGCCACATAAATAAATTAAATTAAACGAATACCAGCTCAAAGACTCTCAAGAGAATCCACCAGCATCCATCAATTGTTCCTATCAATAATGATCACTAGGCAGAGCTGCTCGAGACAAACTCTATCAACCGCTTCTGTCCTACAAACGGCTGCTATACTGGAGGTGTTTGTCTTTCAGAGAGGCCTGCGTACATTCTGACTGGGGACAAAAATTTTACCTGGAATTTGTTAAGTAAACTTTTTTTTTTTTTTTTTTTACTTCAGAGAACACTGAATATTTATTTATTTATTTATTTATTTATTTATTTATTTGTTTGTTTGTTTGTTTGTTTGTTATTTTTTCTCACAAATGCAGTATTGTGTAAAAAAAAGTCTTGATTTATTAATTCGTTTTTTACATTTCAATTGAATTTATTTATTTATTTATTTATTTATTTTACAAATGTGTCACTGCAACAGGCTGCAAAAATGCCTAAAGACACAATTTTAAACAACCTCAGCAGCAACCTCATGTCCCCTCTCGTCTGTCCCAAGACAGAGTGTGGCTTAACAAGCAAAAAAAAAAAAAAAACATTCCTCTGAACCTGCTCAGGTATGGGGACTGGACTGAACATGAAAGACAAAAACATCCCTCAGGAAGCCTGGAGAAATATTCATCGGGTAAATTAAAATACGTAGAAATGAGGGGGGGGGGGGGGGGGGGGGGGTGTCGACGCTTTTGCGCAGTCCTGTATGTGATGGACGCACACGATATTTTGACATATTTCGGAGTTTTAAAAGTTAAACACAGTGGGATGTCGCGGAGCACAAGTTTGGTACCTGAAGTGCACGTTCGGAGAAAAGCAACGCGACACTTCATCCTCCTCAGCACTTTCGCTCATCTGTTCACCGTCCCCGAGGACATATTAATTGTCTCATCGATGGTGCGGAAGATGTCCGGCCTCCGCAAAATCGCCGATGAGGCTGTCAGCAAACAGATTTCTTTTTTTTTTTCTTTTTTTTTCTCCCTACCTACTTCTGCTCATTCCAATAAGCCAAAGATGTTCAATTTATCCCAAAGTGGCTAAATTGGCTAAGGTGTCTCATCGGAGACGGAGAAGAGCAAGAAAACACTCATGTCCCTGCGGGCGTTTGACGAGAAGCATAAATCAGTTTAGTGTTGTTTCGATTACGAACACACACGAGCTTTTAGGAAACGTGGACCCCGCCGAGCTGGGCTGATCTATAAACAATGAGTTCGGGAGGAAATAAGACCAATAAGTCGAGCATTTATGGTAGAGCGAATGAAATATGAATGAGCGAAAGAGAACAGCAGCCAGCGCATTAACGTCCTGTAACTTTCCCATTCGACACGCTTCAGCAGGCACAGCTTCAGCCAAAACGTTTTTTAGTGCACACACACACACACACACACTCTCACTGTTAAATCCAACCAGCACACACACACACACACACACATAAAAAAAACACAAATCTACTAAAGGTTGTCAATCTGTAATTATTTAAATTGCCTGGCTGCTCATTCTGGATTTTCTCACACACACACACACACACACATACACATCTCATCTGGCAACAGCTCGTCCTCTTTTTTTTTTTTTTTTTTTTTAATTGCTCAGGGGGCAGAATTAGTGTTACACTGCTGTTCTCACTTTTGCACTCTACTGGAACCGAAGAGCTTTCGGGGCTTTGTCACAAACGCAACACTTCATCTCTAGTTAGCGTTCTCATTAGAAAGTCAGCCGTTTTAATGTTCCGACCCGGGTGCAAGAGTCAGTCTCACATAGCCGTCGCATAACCAGTCTAACAAACCTTCCCAATATTGACTATTACGTCTATTAAATATTTAAATGCCGCTATTTTCAGCAGGCAACACATATAACCTTTACCCATAATGCAACAAGTCAATTTAGATATGAATATATAATGATATGGCGGTAACATAGCCAGGGTTAATATACACTTAGCCATTTCAGAGCTCGTGCGCTAACATCGAGTTTGCCTATTAGCTCACGGGCTGTGAAACCCGACAGCTTTCGGTGCGCTTCTGTTTAGAGACTCTTCCCTCTGATGCGGTCTCTTTGTACACCGTCTATCAAACCCCAGTGTTTGGGACACAGCCTGGATCTCCAGCAGGGGTGTGTGCCAGATTTGAACTTTAACCCCAGAATGGCCAGCTCCAGGGCTTGGAAGTGCCTCCCCCACCCAGCTGCTCCCTCGGAGTTGACATTTTAAGTTTAATCCATTCAAAGAGACTTGAAATATCAAATCACCTTCAAATGGAATTTATTCATGTCTTCAAGAAACGCCAAGGTGCGTCACACAGTGCTCCAGTCGTCACGGCTTGTTGCCGGGGAAGCAGTCGCCGCAGTAGCCAGGCGTATCTTTTTAATAAATACTTTAAAAGGTTGCGTCTCGATAAGTGCCGGCACGCACACGCACACACACACACACACACAGTACCAAACACATGTGCTCTGGCACTCGCTCAAGCTTCTAATTAGAGAGTTGGGCGTCTGAGCCGAATGGCATAAAAGCACCAACTGACGCCTTTAAACGCTCATTATTCACCGCACAACGAGGCCAGTTAAAACAGACCAACAGCGACACCTTCAGATTGCACACGCTTACACAGTCTTGTATATAAAAGGCACTGAGAATAGTTTTTTTTTTCGGAGGTGTGCGAGGGACCCGGCTGAGACAAGCCCATCTGAATGTTCTGTTCACACTCCATTACCTCCATTTTCTTGATGGTGCATCCCTTATTCAAAGGGTATCGCATTACAGTTTTGATATGGTTTGTCAGATGCTTTGCTTCAAATTTAAGCACATAGTATGGCAGTGGTTACTACTACTACCGATACTACTACTACTACTACTACCACTAATAATAATAATAATTATAATAATAATAATAATAATAATAATAATAATAATAATAATAATAATGGTGGCACTGTGGCTTAGGGTTTAGCACTGCTGCTAAACTGGGTTGGAGGATCAAATCTAGCCTCTGATTGGTGTCCCTGGAGTTTAGATGTTCCCCACATGCTTAGTTGGTTTCCTCCGGGTATTCTGGTTCGAAAGTACTTGTGGTCTATATTGACTGGCATTTCCAAGTTGCCTGTAGTGTGTGATTGAATGTCTGAGTGTATATGCACAGTATGTGCCTTGCAATGGCCTACTGTAGCACCTCATCCATGGTCCTGCCAAAACCACTTATATAGGATACGTGGTTTAGATAATAGATGCATGTATAATAATAATAATAATAATAATAATAATAATAATGGAAGGCATAGGATTATATGCAACGGGTTAGGAGGTGGGAATACATTAGGAGGTGGGAATACATCTCAGAGCTCCGAGGTCCAAGGTTTGGGCTTTGAGGTTATTGCTTGTGTGGGGCTTTAAATGCTCTCCCCATGTCAACATCTTCTGGGTTATCCAGTTTCCTTCTGTCTCACAAACTTCTAATACCTGTGCTGACTAGACTACATTGCCCAAATATGTATTCCCACCTCCTATCCAGTGTTCTCAGGATATCCTCCATATCCGACCGCAACCCTGGCCAAGATAAATCAGCGACTCAGGGCAGATCAATGAAGAATATGGATATTAAAGTATTCCACTACACAGCTCTGGTTACGGTCCGTACTGAGTGAAGCATGTATTCATTGTGTATGAATGAATGGTTTGTCTCTCGGAACTTTGGTTCCTGTCCACCTGAAATAAGTGTACTGGATATTCTAAGGGTGTTTTCACGTTCGGCACGAAACCAACTCCCCGCAGTCCCCAACCGCACCCTGCTCCCCCTCTGGCCAGAATTCACACTGTTTATTGCTCAATCGTCACGGTACAGTCGTGTACTAACACTCTCCGATACAGCAGAAGGCAGTGTGCACCTACAGTAATTGGTTTGTTTGCTGCAACGTAACACAACAGAAGAAGAGAATGAGGCAGTTAACTTTTTGCGCTATGCTTAATATTATTGATAGTTTGAAAAAATGTCAAGTGCAACATTCTCTGATTTCCAACTGTATTAGCTATGGCTGTGTAGGTCAGAGGATGCGATTGGCACACATTGTGTGCACATGGGGATTTTGGAAGAGACAGACAGCACTGATCAGCAGCCAGCACTAAACAGTGATCTACTTCCTTTCTCAGGTATGACAGGCTTCCATATATGACTCAACCTGTCCCCGAGTACACCATATCATTTTTGAAACCACCTTTTCCAGCGGATTTGGCCACATTTCCCAAGCATGATAGGATTGTCTTGTCATGGATGACCAGACTTTGGCGTCAAGTGTTCTCGAGAAAGGATCCCGAGGCTCTAATGTGAAAACAACCCCATGTAACCCAAGCAGTGCCTCGTCATGGCCTGGTGTCTTGTTTAGAGTGGGTTCCTGGCTTGAACCCAGCGTTCCCAGGATAGGTTTTAGATCCAGTGTGGAAAAACCAAAGAATGCTTTATAATTCCGGATTCAACTTTAAACTTCATGTCTTCATTACTTGCGGAAAACAAGGCTGCCAATAGAATTGCCAAAAGATTTTCCCAGATTTCTCTTCCTAACAAAGTCCTGCCCAATTCCCACCCACTGTTCAGATCCAGATCCAGAACCAACAATCCAGGAGATCGAAGGCTGTCGCATGCTTACTTAAAGACACATGAAGCCAACCAGCCGTGGATCACATACCACACTGAGTGCACCATACTCATAGGAAAGTGATATCCGCCACGTTCCAAATGCATGTGCTTGACAAGTAAGCAAAAGTATCCCACCCTGAGATGAGAGCCAGTTTTGGATTCCCTGCCAAAGATGGCTGTAACATTGTGTGGATTCAAACTCACAATCTCTGTATGATAGAGCAAAACACCGATATACACGAGTCTGTATGTAAATGTACTGTACTTTAAAGCCTCCTGGTCAAAAGTAAATCCCTGGCCGTGGGATTAAAGCCCAGAATCTTATGTTAATGTGCTGCTACCACTGTCCTAACACAGTGTTAAATGGTGTTGTGTCTTAATAAGCAACACCACATACTGTACAGTACCATATACTCTCAACTTTGTGTTTGTTTTTGTGTTGTTGTTCCTACTGCCTCCAGCCAATTAGAACACGCTATCAGTAAGGAATGATGGAACCCAAGGATGCAACTGGAGGCAATCGTCTTCTTACTCTCAAACAGACAAAATCTGCAGGAGTTTATGTGCGCAAGTGTGTGTGTGTGTGTGTGTGTGTGTGTGTGTGTGTGTGTGTGTGTGTGTGTGTGTGTCCATGTTGGGAGATTAATTAGGATGAGATGGAGTGCCAGGAAGTCTGTGCCAGAGGGCCAGCTGCCGTCTGTGTGTGTCAGCCTGAGGGAATTCAGTCAGTGAAGGCTTTGTGTCAGTTGGGGAATTGTGAGAACAGCTATACAAATCTGCACTGATTCTCTCTGACCTGAATCAGCCTCCCACATAAAGCATTTTGCAGCTCGGTATGACGTGCGGGAGATTCTGAGCGACTGGATTTCTGCACACGTAATCCGCCTCACACGAGACAAACAGAAATGTGCTTGCTCGCTCATACACTGTCCTAAACACACACACACACACACACACGCACACACTCAACAGGGAGGTAAGGAATACTAAACAACTTGAACACTTTTTTTTTATCCCCTGCTTATCGCTAGGTAGAGTGAGAGGGAGGGTATCAATCTGTCCATCTGCCTAGAATTATAAAAAAAGATAGACTCACAAAAAAAACAAGAGATCAGATCAAGAGATAAGTGGAACAAAGAGGAATGATTGATGCAGGCACCTCAGTGTCTACTAACAATAACTGTCAATCCTTATCTAAATTCTAAAGGTAACACCAAGAGACTTCCAGACTAATTCGGGGATTTGTGAGGAAGTCTGTGCTGCAGTACATGTCTCTGGACTGCATACGTGCAGGAGACCATTCCTAACTCCATTACGGCTCTGACATTTGAGGTGTGATATGTATGAAAAAAATAAACAGCCTCTGGAGGCTCTCCAGCTTTCATCTGGACTTGACTGAACTGGGCCAAATTGGACTGGCTGGACTGGGGTGGACTTAAATAGACTAAAATAGATTGTGTTGGATTGGTTTCATCTGGGGTGGGTTGAACTAGACTGGCTAGACAGAACTGGTTTCAGCTAAAGTGAACTACATCCAAATTGTGCTGTATTCAATTGGGCTAAACTGGACTGTTTGTTCCCCTGGACTAGACTACACTAACAAGACTACAAAGGACTGGGCAGGACCTTGGACTTGACTGGATTGACTTGCCTCAATCTGGACAGAAATGAACAGGGATGGATGAGAATGGCACATCTGCACCTGGACACAATTAGATTCCATGGAATAATTTCACTGGTTTCATCTCGACTGTATTGGGAATGCTTGGCAACAGTAAGCAACGCTAAGCAAATCGGCTGATTGAATTGAGCTGGATTCTATAGACAAGCTGGATTCTAGCGGTTGGACAAGCGGTTGCATTCTGAAATGGTCCTAAAAAGACATTTATTTATTTATTTATTTATTTATTTACAAAACTCTCTAACCTGACAGTCTTGAGTCTTGAGCCACCCATTATTTCTACATATTTTGCTTCCAAAAAGGCAGAGATTTTTGTATTTTTTATTTTTTTTTATATATATATATATATATATAGTCTCCAGGCTTCCTGAACTTATTTTCATTTTTGGTAAGTTTTTGGCTCAGTCCAGGTACTAATACCAGACCAATTTCAGATTAATGTTTTGTTGTTGTTGTTGTTGTTGTTGTTTGCAACTCAGTGACCTATGAATCAATCAAGCATAAAAACATCCAAGTTGAGGCATGAGACAATGAGAAACGGGTGCAGATGATGACAAATGCTCAGGCCGGTGATTAGTATACTGGTGATGCTGAATGGTAAGTGGGTGGAACAAACAAGAGAGGAGATGACGTTGCAGCTGAGGTTTTTGAAATTGTATCTTTAGGCACTTTGCAGCCTGTCGCAATAAAACATTTATTCCCATTTAGTGAATATAATATGAAAAAAATGAGAGTGACGGTCCAGTATGGATTAAACCACATTTTCCTCACAGAGCTAGATTAGCCTGAAATAAACCGCCTAAGGACTAAAAATGGGGTCATCTGGACTGCATTGGGTACAACTCCTTTTGGACAGTTTTTGGGGAAAGAACTGGTCTGTTTGGAGTTCATGGGCTGGTCTGGAACTGAATATGTTATTGCACTGCTTTTATGTAGACTGGTGTCTGTTGGTTAGATTTACCCGAGACATGATTGGCTGCTCAGACGTGACTGGAACAAGCTTTTGGATTCTACAGATTACCGTAGGTACTGTAGGTTTGGTCTGGTTACACCCTGTAAAGAGCTTTTTAACCTGAGCTAAAAGTTTAAATAGCGTGAGCTGGTTGAATCTGGACTGGACTCAACTTTATATTCTACAGTACGTTGTGCTAAATTGGAGAAACCAGAACGATTGGGATTGAACTGGACAGGCCTACGCTACTAATAATCTGCTCCAGTCACTTAGATTTTTTTTTTCTTCTTCTTCTTCTTTCATAAAGCTGTTGACTCAGTGTGCTATGACTTCCTGTCAGGTTCGTTCCACCAGCTGAAACTGACAGGGACAACGTCAGAGTCTGACACCTCTATCATACCTACAGCAGCACATCTCTGAAGTTAGATAGCTTCAGGTGAGTTCCTGCAAGCACTGACTGTGAATGTGATTTGACCAGTGTGTACAGAAACACTGTGTTCATGTCTTCACCAGCAGAGCCCGAGTGACGGAAGTATCATTTTTATTTCGGCTTATTTTTTAAAGTCACTAGGTGTTTTTGAAGTGATTTCGACACCTGTCAGAACAGCAGGGGACGTGTGTGTGTGTGTGTGTGTGTGTGTGTGTGTGTGTGTGTGTGTGTGTGTGTGTGTGTGTGTGTGTGTGTGTGTTAAATTGATAGTGTTTGGACGGATTCTGCTTCACAACAACAACAACAACAACACCAGCAAGAAGAACTGAACCCTTCTGAGATACTGACTGATTCATAACGTCTCTGGTTGGTTATTCAATTGAAAACATCTCATCATTTTTTACCCACGTCTATGATTTTTTTTTTCTTTTTTTACATTCCTAGTACTGACCTCATTCTTTTTCTGTTCAGCATGACAGACATAGTTCCAGTTATAATCCGTATTTGGAAAATGTTTTTAACTGAGTCCTTACACATAAGACAGAGCTAAGCAACTAAATGTTAAGGGTTTGGCTAATTAAATATTGCTTAAGGGCCAAGAGTGGTTGTTAAATCCAGGTTTTGAACTCACAACCTAGTGCAGAATTTTAATCATAATGCCACATATAATTATTTGATATTCCTATTTTGCCCGTGATTAAAATTCCATGGCTTTACAAGTTATTATATCTTGAATATGAGCCGAGGTGTCTAATATTCCTTATGATGATTTTATAAATTATGTATAAGAATATTCCCTCTCTCTCTGTTTAATAAAATATACTTATTTTAAAGCCTTCTTTAAAATAAAAATGTGCTTCTTTCTAGAAATAAGTTTAATAACCATATATACTGTAAGAGAGGCCAATAAGTATACACTGGCAAAAAAAAAAGTCAATACAGACCATGATAGAAAGATATCAGAACGCCAAACACATCACAGCCTACTGTATATGTGGTTTAACAAGCAAAGAGTCCAGGGTTGTTGATGCAGCCTCCAAATTCCCCAGATCCCAATCCAATTGATCATCCATGGGAACCCATGGCACCCAAAGGATCTGCCACTAATGTCCCAGTACCAGACACCACAGGACACACCCAGAGGTCGTATGGAGCCAAACCCAGAGGGGCCAGACCTGCCATGATGATACAAAGGGAACCGAGATCCTAAGTGGTTTAAATGTTAATGGTTTTAAAGTTATGGCTGATCAGTGTAAGTTTGGGTTTAGGTGTGTACTGTATATGGGTAACCTGGCCAGGTTCATGCTGAGGCTGGAGCCTATTACAGTGAGGTAGTGAAAATATCCTGGATGGGTTTCTAGTCCTTCACAGGACAAAATGCAGCCACACACAGGTATTTATTTGGTGGCTGGATGGAGGAAACTGGCGAACTGCAGATAACCCACACTGTGAGTACATCAGAGCTAATAGGAAATAAGCGAACCAGGAACGAAAAAAACCTACAGATTGAAAACTTCACACAGACAGTAACTCATGTTCAGGATCAAATTGTCTGCAGTCTGGAGCTGTAAGATATCAGGGCTACTCACTGTGCAACCATGCTGCCACAGCTATTCCTCTTTTTAGACTTTTTTTTTCCTGACTTTATGATTTTGTCAGACATTGTACTGTAGATGTGTTTGTTAGGGATGGGAATCGCCCGATACCATACAAACACGAAACCTAGGGGCCGATTCGAATCGTATTGTGATTCTGGCAGTAATATAATTTTACATATATCGTGATTCCGTATTATTTTATTAAAGATTTTGTGACCATTCTAAACAAACAGCAAATAATTTGCCGCCTGCCAATGTGGAAATAGTTTAAAGTGCGCCACCTGTAGGATCATAGAGGAATGGCAATATTTCTCACTCTCAAATGCAAACATACTGTATATACATTTAAAAAATATTTGTAAAAAATAGATTTTGGTGTCATGAAGTCAAAGGTCAATTTACTGTACGTTTATTTTCATATTTCAGATACAATCCATGCATGCAGCATGACAGCTAAGGGTTAATGGATCTTGCTCAACTGTGTCTTAAAAATCTGGGATTTGAATCCACAACCTTTGAGCCTTAGAGGTTTAGTACAAATACAACCACCGACTTACAAATCCGAACAAATCTGTCCTCATGATGTGCAATTATTCAAATACATCCTACATTTCTTACAGTAATAAACAGCCTGATTCTGAAGATATGGCAGATATGGTAGGTCCTGACCCCAACGAAACGCCATTTTTAAACTCATACGATTTCAATTTATTCATAAATACAAGCAATTTAAATTCGAAACATACAATCATCTTAGCCAGTGCACTTTCTATGGCCTACACACATGAATTTAACCAGACAAACAGGAAGAGACAACATGAAAACTACTGAGCAGAACCCAGATGGATTAACTGTCCATGCATCTTGTTTATTGTATTTCTTATTTTTTTTCTTCCCCATCACTTTTATTTATTTATATATGTATATATTCTCCCCTCCTGCCCTACAATACATTTTTTTTTTTCTTCAAGGATAGAAAATGAAATTGGCATTTCTGTTTAAGCTTCGCAAATTGATTCTTCACCCCCTGGGTGGTGTGTAATAAGACTTAGCAAGCATGAAAGAGAAGAAATCTCTCAAAAAAAAAAAAAAGAAGAAGAAGAAAAAAAGGAGCAGTTGCGTGGAGTAACCACTCTAATTTTCTTTCTCTTGCTTCATATCTGAATCAATTTTCTTCAAGGTGTAGAAGATGAAGGAGTCAATACATGTTTTGGGAGCTTTGATTATTTTTTTTTTCTTTTAAAAGGCAAAAAACAAAAAGTCAGACTCATCCTTCAAAATAAGTAGTGACCCAAATGCAGTTTAGAGCAGAGAGACAGTGACATCACTCCTGTGAGAATGTTTTTATTGAATATTTAGAAACCTCACCGCTTCACATTATCGACTTACTAAGAAAGGGCTGGCCGGGATATGATATGAAAGGCTACAGTCTGTTCTATATATGGACCTTAACAATGAAACTATTGCGCAACACATGATATCATGAGGTCTCCTCCCTGGCACCATCAGCATTTTTTTAGTTATGCAAATTTCACTCTTTAATTCATGATGAGACATTGAAAAAAACATTCCCTCTGTTTGTCGCTATTTACATTCATGTATCGGTCCCTGTACATTGTTTCCCTTATTGTGACCTCATCTAACAGGAGACCCTCCACCAGTTCAGCGTTTGCCTCCACCCAGCTTTGCCAACTCCGTCCAGTTATGCCCAATTCTACTGTTCTCTGGATGCCATTTTTAAGAGTTACAGTAAATAAGGATGGGTTCGTGGGTAACGGCTAACTGCTAATGGCTGACCTAGCTCTTTTCAGTTCTCAACAGTTCTTAACTTTCATATCTTTACATGTTGAGGATGTCACCATGAATGAACCTGGGACATATCAGGGCTAGCTTTGGATTATGGTTCGGAAGGTTCCAGGTTCAAATCCCACAACCACCACGTTGCTACCTTTGCACCCTTCAGTGAGGCTCAGATGTATAATGAGATAAAAGTAGTCATTTTGGATAAGGGTGCCTAAATGTATATATTTTTCCCTTATTATATTTTTTTTTTCCCCCTTCTCAGAGTCACTACAGTAGATTGTTCAATCTGTAAGTTACTGGCATAGGATTTACAATGTCCTGAAAAAAAACAAAAACAAAAACAAAAAAAACATCCATTTGTCCAAGCTTGGGACAGGCGCTGAGGACGCCCTGCACCTCAGTAGCTCAGTATTATATACTGTATGAGCATAGGGTTATGTTCCCTGCCCAAGGACCCAATACGAGCATCACAGCAGTTGCAGGGGATGAGTCCCCGACCCTCCAATCCAGCAACACAGAGTCTATTTCACCTGAACCAACACTGGCCTGGTTATTAGACCCTGGAGGTGCAAGTCGACAGTGCTAACCGCTAAGCCACCACGCTGCCTATTATGAATGTACAGTACTGTATTTCAGCTAGAATATTAACACACATTTTTGAGAAGTCTTATGCAAACATGTTTCATAGGGCGTAGGATATACTGTATGACCCTTGAAGACAGATTGAAACTGGATAATTCAAATTTCTTGAGTATACTGGCCTACAGGGTTCATGTTGTTTTTCCTTTGAATAATGTCCCTGACACATCCAGGTTACAGAAGTGGGTCAGAAACATCAGTCCAAGTGGAATGCAAATCAGCCGTAGCTGTAAACTTGCAGGGGAGATCTGGGCATAAGGGGTGCCAACAGACACATCAGCCCGTGAATCCTCTCCTTCCTGGAGATATATCCGTCGTTTCGTACAGGTTCGAGTTGCCAGATTGAGTGATTGGGGTGAAGGGCCTGGCTCAGGGGCCCAAAAGTGGACCTTCTGATAAGATTCAAACTAGGTGGGATTTTATTCTATATTATCACTACATGACCTACAATTTGGTCTAGCGTGAAGGATGTATTGCTCTTGTTGACTGTTTGCCAAATCCTGGGATATGGATGTCCTCCCATATACAGTACAGTAGGTATTAAAGTTCTGCTTGAAAATGGATTTGAAGTACCTTTTTTTTTTTTTTTAATTGAATGAACAAATTTACCTAAATTAAAACACGCACCAGGTTTGAAGTAATTTACAAGGAATTAGGATTTAAAAGGCCTTTTTATTTAATCATGAGGTATGGGTTTTGTGTTTGTGGAAGCCTTATTTTTAATAATGCTTTGAATTCATTTCTGTCTCTTACGCTTGATGTTTGCATTCTGTTTGTTCTGCGAAAAGGTCTCTGTCTCTCTCTCTCTCGTCATGATTTAAATATATCAAATGAAGAACTATTGCGGTGTGCATGCTTTAAAACAAGATTGTAATAAATGCCATTGCAGAACAGTTAAGAGAAAATAGAGTCTGTGTTTAGAATAAAACAGGACACACAGCATGTGAGCTTCCCGCTTCCTGCAACCATTCATTTATCTCCACAGCACCCCGGTTCCGAGCCATTATACAGTCATACAGTCAACTTTTGATGTCTCTGTCTCGACAGAAATGGGGGGGGGGGGGGGGGGGGGGGAGTGCATTATGGGTATTAATGAAAGACTAAATGCATGAGCTGAATAGCGTAAAACTTCACTTGAGGAACACAAAAGGGTCGACGATGCAGGCACTAAATTACACACATAAGGAGAAATCCATCTCATGAAACTGAACGGGGATATGGTTACACACAATCAGCGGAGGAGACAAAAGATACACTTCATCACCACGTCTGTGTATGTGTGTGTATGTGTGTTTGTGGATAAACGTATTCGCCCAATTACATGGCTGAGCTGAACCGAAATGGATGAATAATATGGTAAGTAATCGTCGACAAAAGCCATTTACTGTCCAATTAATTGTCTTGGCGGCAGTTACAGTCTAGAACGATCAGACGTTGTGAGAGGATGATGATTCAGAGCGAATTTCAAATGTGTCCTTTCAGACACACCTCAAATGTAAAATAATACTGTACAGTAAATGCATTTAAGTTTATAAATGAGCAATACTGCACTATAAATTACAACTGTCTTTTACATGATACCAGGAGGCGGAGTCTAGCAGAGCAGATATCCAGGATGGCTGTCCCTATAACCTTCAGCTACAGCGTGTTTTATTAAATGCATGAGTCACATTATGTCCTATTATTTGCAGAACCGGATGTGGTTTAAGGCAGATACTTAAAAACGATTTTGGGTGATATAAACTTCCATTACGCGGTAGTCACATTAGCTTCATAGTTTCGGGGCAAAATAAAAGAAGAATGTGTCAAAAGGTCTGTCTTAAGGCGAGGGATAAAAGCGTACAGAGAGTACAAATACTCAAAGAGATGAGAAAGGAAAAGGTGGACTAAAATTAGCTAGCGAATGCTCTTTTATCTCTTCCTCTTCTTTAGACTCTTCAGTTATTTGGGAATGTCTTTTTGAAGTGAACAACAACAGCAACAACAACAACAAATAATGATGATGAGGAGGAGGAGGAAGAGTAGAAGTAGACGTGGGAGAAGAAGAAGAAGAAGAAGAAGAGGAAGAGGAGATTAAAGAAATGAAGTGGAGAAGGAGAAGTAAGAAAGCAGCAGCAGCCGCAACTAAAAATGATGATGATGATGATGATGATGATGAGGAGGAGGAGGAGGAGAGGAAGAAGTATAAGATAAGGAGATGGAGAAGAGGAGCAACAATAACAACAGCAGCAGCAACAAAAAATGATGATCATGATGATGATGATAATGATGAGAGGGAGGAGGAGTAAGAAGAAGAGGAAAAAGAAAAGAAGAAGAAGAGCAACGATAGAAGAAACAACAACAAAAATGATGATGATGATGATGATGATGATGATGATGATAATGGTGGTGGTGATGAGGAAAAGGAGAAGGAGTAGAAGAAGAGCAACAACCACGTCAGAAGCAACAAGAACATAGGCAAAAGTGATGATGATGATGATGACGACGATGATGATGATGGAGGAGGAGGAAAAATAGAATAAAGAAAAGAAGAAGAAGATGAGGAAGAATGAGTAGGGGAGATAATAATGAGCTGATTTCCAATCAATAATGGCCAATCAAATGATAGGAATTCATCATTTATATTAATGGCATATAATAAAATAATTACAACCATTTTTTGTACAAAAAATACCCTATTCATTAACTTATTGATTAGTCCTAGTTTTATTTATTTTTTCTCCATTTGTTTTTTTTTTTTTTGTTTGGTTCTTTAAATATTTAATAATTCATTTATTATATTTAATTATTTATTCATATTATTATAGTACTTTTATAATTATATGTTATATTACTTACTTATATTATTATTATTATTATTATTAGTATTATTATTATTATACAAATAATAATATTCCCAAGTGTTGTGTTTTATTTATTTATTTGTTTGTTTGTTTATTTATTGTTATTATTGTTATTTATTTATTTATTTTTTGTCTATGTGAGTCTTTCAGTCTTTATGCGGCATCATAAGATGAAAAGACATGTTGGTCAGAAATACGGTGAAAGAAAAAAAGTTTTTTTTTTTTTTTAAATGAACAATCCTTCTTATAGATATCCCCCAAATCCGCTGAGCACAGAGAACACGAAGCCAGCATGGAATAAATGATTCGATAATTACATAAAGGACAAGCTTGAAGCATTTCGTTTTGCCTCCAGCCTTTATTTTCAGAACACAACGCATTTCTGCGCACTACGACTCTGTAGTGCCTCACAGCTCAGTTCAGCAGCTTCCATCTACAGTATGAGGAAAAAAGAGCCACAATGCAAAATACACAGGCGGTACATAGTTCGTCATCAGGTCCAGCGTAAAAAAGTATGAACTCCGTGACAGTTTCTCGCCTGTGCATGATTCATTCGACATGCACGAGCGTTTAATAGACCAGAAGTGGAAAATTGGTTGTTTATTCCTTCTCTGCTCAGCTTGCTTCCTTTCCTCCACATAGCTTATGTACACCTCATGCGCTTGTATCAGATCGAAGTGGAGGGAGAACCTTTCCTCTTTGCTCATCAGACTCTCATTACAGGAAGTTCAGAGGTCGGCTGACACACTACAGCAACATCGAGACGGAAAACGATCTGCGGTGGTGGGGTCGGCCGCACCCTGTTTACCCATAAATCTCATTACCACAATGCTGACCTCCAGCGAGCACGCGATCCTTTAACAGGAAGTGGTTAGCAGGAGGACTGACCCTCTCGGCGCTATCCCCTTCCTCTGCAACTGAATGGATATGAAAGAGAGATATATAGTATATATAGATATATATCTATATATATCCAGCTCTATGGGTTCTGTGTCTGGAAACTGATCAAGATTGAAAAGAGTGCTTGGTTTTCCGCAATACTGTGTCCATCTTGGTTAATAGGATCCGTGTTAGCACTGCTGTGCTCTTTGGCCTTTTAGCAAAATGACTTATTGCTTTAAGCTCCTTTTCTCTATATCCATTTCAGTGTTTCTGGAGGGCACCATCATTTCTGAGATCAATACCAAGCTCACAGTAGAGAGAGTAGCAGCATAAATGTTATTTTCTTTAAAATAATAGCTGCCTCCAAGCTTGGAAGCTTAAAAGCCTCCAAAAGAGCGATCTCGAATGCGCCTTAACACAAAAGGATCTTTGGTCATCTGTTATTCTTCTAAATCAAACATTTGCTGAAAGAAACCAGGACGCTCCATCAAAAGGCATCAAGTTAAGTACTGCAAATGAGACAGTAGCGGATGAAAAATTAATATTTAAAAAAAAAAAAAAAAAGGAAACTAAAAGTCCTAACAATGCAGCCTCCCACATAGCCACTCGAGAGTCTTATTATCCCCAGTTAGAGTTTCGAAACATGTCTCACCATAATTCGTCTAAAAGCTCAAGGTCGCCATCCCTATGATGCTCCCTTTAAGCTGATTGAAATCAGATGGATCCTCACAACATCGTGACAGCACGAAGAAAAATAACCGAAGATGCTTAGTGAAGTAATTACACCGCCGGGTGATGGATCTCACTGCCCCGTAATTCTGATGGGAAGTCATTGGAGTGAGGGATTCGTTCAATTGTGGAACTGAGTCATCGTAGGGACGAAAGCACGACTCGTCCGTCATCATTTTCAGGACGGACAAGGTCGGGCGGAAAAAAAAAAAAAAAAAAAAAAAAACAACTCTGGGTAGAATGTTTTTGAATGAAATTATGCCCAGATACAGAAGATAATTGCGGAATCTGAGTACACGTTCACTGGCTGCACTGAGCTCAGCCAATCACGTAGCAGGATAGCAGCACTGTCATAAAGAGAAGGCTCACAGGTTTAAGGTAAGATTCAGGTCAAACATCATAAAGGACAGAAAATCATGTGATATCAGTGACTTTGACCAGGCAGTCTGAGAAGCTGCTGATCCCCTAATCTACGGTACGATTAGATTTTACATATCTGGCACATGCGCAATAAATAAATAAATAAATAAATAAACACACAAGAGCTTTGAAGTCTCTATCACTAAATGTTGTACATCCTCAATCTGCTTTACTAGGTCAGGGTGTAAGAATACCGTCAGTCAATAAAGTAGTGTAGTAGAAAGACATGCAAGAGATCACTTACACAATGGAAACTCCAAATACTGAAAAAAATGAAGACCAAAACCTTTTTTTTTTCCTTTTCTCTTCTCTTTCTTGTCTCTTTTTTGTTTTTGTTAGTTTTTTGTATGGGGGATTGACTCACTTTTGGAGCCAGCTCCCAAAGGACATTCGAGGAGCTTACACATTTTGGAACTTCGGATTTGGCTTCGTTTTTCAGAACCGGAGGTTCCTCCTTGATTTAAAGAGATAACATCGTCATCTGCTGACTAATACGCATGATTTCGCCTTCCCGCCGTGAAATGCTTAATTGTGTAGCAGGTGTTTTAAATCAGAATTGGAGATGGTTACAGACGAGAGAGGGAGAGAGAGAGAGAGAGAGAGAGAGAGAGAGAGAGAGAGAGAGACACTTGTTTAAAGACCACCAGTGACTAAAACCCGATTTGACCAGCCAGGGAAAGTTCATTCACTCACCGGGGCACAAGGAAAGAAACGAGCTATGATGCATGCCCATGTTCAGGATTGTCGTTGTAGTACAGTGTGCTTTTAGATACAGCACAGACCAAAAGTTTGGACACACCTTCTCATTCAAAGAGGTTGAATTTGTATTATGGCAAGAACAAAGCAGCTAAGTAAAGAAAAACGAGCGGCCATCATTACTTTAAGAAATGAAGGTCAGTCGGTCCGAAAAATTGGGAAAACTTTGAAAGTGTCCCCAAGTGCAGTCACAAAAACCATCAAGCGCTACAAAGAAACTGGCTCACATGCGGACCGCCCCAGGAAAGGAAGACCGAGAGTCACCTCTGCTGCGGAGGATAAGTTCATCCGAGTCACCAGCCTCAGAAATCGCAGGTTAACAGCAGCTCAGATCAGAGAGCAGGTCAATCCCACACAGAGTTCTAGCAGCAGACACATCTCTAGAACAACTGTTAAGAGGAGACTGTGTGAATCAGGGCTTCATGGTAGAATATCTGCTAGGAAACCACTGCTAAGGACAGGCAACAAGCAGAAGAGACGCGTTTGGGCTAAAGAACACAATAAAGAACACAATAAAGAAAACTCGCTGAATGAGAAGGTGTGAAACTTTTGGTCTGTACTGTATAATAATAATAATAATAATAATAATAATAATAATAATAATAATAAAATGCAAACTTGACCATAGACAGAAAAACTACAGTTACTCATATAATTGCATTTTTTACAACTGTGGCGAGCAGAAAAGCATTTCGAAACTGGATCAGGCAGAACAGGTTCCAATCTTGTCCAATGTTTGTTAATGATTCTAATAACGGTTTTGTACAAAAGGAAAAACATGTCTTCATTCCTAATCTCTCCTGTGGAAGCATGTGTCCAGGGGCTTTGATTTAAAACTTTTGACTCAACTTTTCATTTTAAACTCACAGAGTGCATGCAGACTCATATACAGTAAAGATGCAATTCATACAGATATCACCTGGTGGAGCTGGAAGGCAATGACATTATGATGACTTTACACTGGTACTGTACTTAAGTACATATTTAATGTATCTGTCATTTAATACAGTAGATTTATTAGTGCATACTTTTTCTACTATTACTCCACTTCATCCTATAACTAACATCTGTACTTTCTACTTCACTACTTTTTTTTTGCATGGCGTTTGGTTACAGAGTTCGAGCGGTGCGTAACATTTGAAGCGCATGACATGCGGTGTTGCACGAGTTGCCTTGCGTCTGTGAAACGCTTATTCACGTAGCAAGTCAGAAGTGGAGACGGTTTCAGGCAGCGACAAAAAAGGGTACATTCAAGCACGGAGAGAGAGAGAATAGAGTAGAACTGTAAATAGAGGAATTCTATTTTTACTCGAGTAATATTTTACAGTACCTAGAGTACAGAATGTGTGCACTTTGCCGCCCCATAACATCGTTGATTCAACTTTTCACTCAAATTGCTGAATGTTTGTGTATTTTCCATGAAAGGGTAGAAGAAAAAAAAAAAGTATTTGTTTGGGCATTAAAGCAATAACCAACTTGTGGATCTGCCCCAAATCCATTTAAGTAGACTCTCATTCGAGGCACAAAATTGTTCTCAAAATAAGACTTATAAAACAAGGTCAGATTTGCATCTTCTATTAAAAAAAAAAAAAAAAAAAAAAACCCATCATACAGGGTGGATGTAATTTTCTACCCCTCTCTGGTGCACTAAATCACGGCACTCATTGTCGCCTGTATGTTAACCCCTGCTGCGAAAGATTTATACTCGCCTGCAAACAATTCCTCACTGGGCTTTACTATTGATTCCCATTGTGCAATGTTCGTTCTGTGGTCCTTAAAAAAAAAAAAAAAAAAAACTTTGAAGTAGAGTGCGCGTCTTTTTTGCACTTATCTAATTACCGCCGCGGATCGTCAGCTAAATTGGCGCAGTTTGATACCGTCAAATTCGTCGTTTAGTAGTTACAAACTCATCCGAAACTCGCTAGCATGAGGATAATGATAGCGAGCACTAATGAACTGTCTCATTAGGAATATCTCAATCGTTCTAACAAAAAAAAAGAGAAGAAGAAGAAAAAGAAGGAGGAAAAAAAATATATGCATATATTCTACTATAAGGTCTGTGATAACAAACCCCATGAACTCAAGCAGCTGCTATTATTCTTCTTTTGTGAGGAAAATGAGGAAATGTGACACTGTTAAGGAAATTGAAATGATTGAATACACTTAAACAAAGGCAAGCTCCGTACAGGATGAGACATATATTCCGTTTTTTCCCTTCTGCGTCTTATCCGCGACGTGGCTGTCAAAGCATGTCGCTCCGTTTAATATGAACATGCGCAGGCACACAAGGGCAATTTTTGCCAAGCAATTAGCACGGAACAATGGCAAACTGAAGGGCCTTTTCAACCCTCAGACCTATCAAGCACAGAGCCTTGAAATTACTGACAAAGAGCCGCGCCATGGGACGAGATTGCCAGCTTAGAGAGGATGTGGGGAGAAGGTGGAGAAAAAATAAAAAAAATAGGCCATTTCGTTCTTGGCTTTGGTGTCCAGCAGAGATCTGGAGGATGAAAAGATTTCATGGTGGCACAGACTCTTAATTTAAAGGTGAAATTGACAATCAGATACCACCAGCTGAGGAGGCCGACACACACACTCACACACACACTCACAAAAGTAATCACCACCCATAACCCTTGACAGGAAGCTCTCTGTCACCGCTAACAACGTTGTCTCTGTGTATGTGTGTGTGTGTGTGTGTGTGTGTGTGTGTCAGTGTGCGCTTTTGTGTTTACGACCCAAACACATTCTTCTTCAAAAACAGGACGAGGACATTTTCATTTAAGCAGACGATTAGCAAGGTCTGATTAGCGAGAGCGTGCTAAAACCCTACCCGCTAATGGAGAGTGAGACAGGCGGGTATAGGAGACGTTATTTATGATACGCTTTCGTTTTTTGCTTTTTTTTTTTAGCAGAATATATGCTTGTTTTTATGACGGATTGTTTGGAGTCATGCGCGCGCAAATCATATCGGGGTAAGAGTTATTGCTGCTACCTGCTCGAGGTTAGGCGTTAGCTTAGCAGAGGACATAAAGACTATTACAAAGGCTGTGTTTCTTTACGAGATTATTCTCTTGGGCAAAAACTCTTGGCTTTTAAAGAAGATGTGAAAGAGCGATTCGCGAAAAGGAAACAGCCCCCAAAATAACCATTTGCATACATATAAACAAAAATCAGCCATCATGATTTGATGTAAAACAAAAACAATGCCTTCTACATGACCTTATTTTCATGGAAATGCTTTATTTACTGTATTTGTTCCACAGCCAGGCTGGCACTTTCAGCGTGTGAGCTAGGCTTTCTTTCCCCTGGTTGAACTTAAAAAGTGAGTGAAAATGCAATCCAAGCACCCAGGCAAGTGAGAGTTCAAGCCCTTGATGATTCTCTGGGACCTGAACTCGCAACCTTCTGGTCACCAATAAACAACCCGAACTGCTGATCCCTGCCTGCAGATTTACAGAAACGAACATGGTCAAGAGTTCTTTCCTTTAAAAAAAAAAAACAAAAAAAAATGATGTTCTACACATCGCTCGTCTAGTGGCCCCTGAAATCAGATTTCTCCCTTCGATGGAGCGTTGGACGAGAGAAAGACGTATGAGGAGAAGAGGCGTGAGGCGATTACGATGACAAACCCTATCCATATCTCTCTCTCTCTCTCTCTCGTACTCACTCACTCCTCCGTATCACTTCCTGTCTCCCATATCGTTCGCTTGGCACTCGTTAATTAAGGCTTACGTCTGGCCGGGTCTTTGTCAGAAGATGTCACGTTAAAAAAAAAAAAAAAAAAAGGCTCAGAAATTAACACGCGTGTAAGTAGGCGTCTGGAAAGGCCATTCGAGACGGGCTGTATAATGCAAACAAAATGTAGCCGTGCCAAGAGAAACGCCAGTGTAATGAGTGTGCCAGCGCACTGCTGCCAAGTCGTGGTTTTACAAACGTATAAAATATGTCTTTACTTGAGCCAGACAGACTGACACAAAGATAAACAGACAGACAGACAGATGGACACACACACACACACACACAGTCAGTATATATATATATATATACTGACTGAGTTGTCATTCGGATGTTACATCAATGGAATGCTGGATGGAATAGGTCCATGCCATGGTGCAGAAGACAGCATTAAGTTCATATGATGTTCTCCAGGTTATCAGCATGTTTATGTCAGGTTCAGAAAATTCAATACAAATATTGGATCCAGTTCATTACACCATCAATCGGTGATGAAAAGCACCGCTCGTGTTCCAATGGGCGCAATGACAAGGTGATAAGTGCCTGGAAAGAGTGTGGTGTGAGCTGATCGGACTTAGTGGGAACTCTGTTCAATCTCATCACGCCTGGTGGGCATGTGATTGTGTGCCTGATAGGAAATTAGAGAGAACATGACATGGACACGGCTAGGGAGCAGTACTGTATGTTTAGGCACTTTTGTTTGCATGTTGCCGCTGTTCACACTGCGGGCCTACAAGTGAACAGAAAAAGATCATATCGATGAGGAATGAAGCAGGAAAGTGAGAATAGATGGATAGACAAATTGAGAGAGGGATCAATTTAAACAGAATACTGTATAACTACGTTTGATGTTCACTGATGTGATAGGAGAGGAGAGGGGGTGGGATATATGATTAAGGTAAGAGCAAATAAAAGGAGAAAGCAAGATAGATAGATAGATCAAATGTAAAAGTGTTAATAACAAAAAGAAAGAAAGAAAATGTACATTTGTAAACATTTGAATGTCATTGCAAAGTAAAAAAAAAAAGAATGATGAGTAAAAGGATATAAATGGGAGAAAGAAAAAAATGTAGGTTTGAAAGACGTAAGTAGAACAATAATATGGACAGACAGATAGATAGATAGACTATATATATATATATATATATATATATAAGAAAGAAAACAAGGAATAATACAAATAAATAAATGCAAAAGAAAGAAAGAAACTATAGATCAACATTGTTTTAAGGATCTGATGCTGATCGTCAGCTGTAAAATATGACATCATCATCATCATCATCATCATGCGCCACATTCCAACTTTAAAGTGTGCCTTTAAACTACAATTTGCACTTTAAAAAATTATAATGATAATCCCATGCGACATACAGCTATATTTAAGTTCATTGCATTTCACAATGTGTATGTGACAAATAAAATTAGAATTTGAATTTATACAACCTCCAGACTCTAAATGCTCCACACCGCAATGCTAAATGTGTGCACTCTAGTCTGCACCACATCTTAAGGACGAGTGAGGAAGAAGAGGGATGAGGAGGAAGAACAGCACTGCACTCAACCAGAAGCTGAAGAGGAAAGAAGCCCGGTTGAGATGATTCGACTTCCAGATACCCAACACACGACGTAACACTAATGCAGAAAATAGTGCAGTGCAGTGAGCTGGTGTCGCTGGCAGGCAGGTGTGTGAGATTTGTAAAAGACATTTAACCTCTATGTATATTTCAAACCTTCATTAATTCAGTCTAACATTAAGCCTTTAGTTACCACACACACATACACACATACACACACAGTACTCATTGTTTCACTTTGAAATCACTTCTTGAATAAATAGATTGGTAAGGCCGACGGCCCGTTCCTCCCACGCAGCAGAGCCGAGGCTTCAGCATCACGGTGAAAATAAGAAATTAGAATTAAATCAAATCCCCGATGGCTAATCCTTCCAATGGAAACCCGACTTCAAAGTTTGATTTCGGAGGCGCGCGAGGCCGAAAACGAGCGCTCGTGCCTTCACACGCTCCGCGCGCACACGCACACACACACACACACTTACACTCACCCGGCTAATGAGCCCTTCAAAGAGAGCGGGGTGTGCGGAGGCTGACCGCGAGAGACCACAACACAGAGCTCTCACTCATACTCCTCTTAATTCATGCATTAATAAAGTCTCCTGCACCTCCGCACACCTCCCATATACCTCTAATGTCATGCACACGGTGTGCACCTGGAGCCGGAGAACTCACAAGCGCACCGTTTTCAAATCAGATTCATTATCCGATCCTCGTTCCGATCGTCTCTTTAATCCTCGCGCTGATCAGAAGGTCCCGGATCACACGCTCCTGCAGTGAGCACTTTGTCACCTATTAAACACGCGAGCCTGTTTAGCAAGCTAAGCTTTTTCCTCAGTCGAAGCAGTGAAGCTGTCTTATCTCAAAGCAAGCACCGGTGTGGCACTAGTTCCAAACAGGCAGAGCTCATACCCCTGTGGGATTATCATCATCTTCACGGACTGTGGAACAAAAAAATCTACAAGAAGGCAGAAATTCCCCGTCCAAGTTCGTCTCCTGGGAGATCAGGAGCTGTCCAGTTGGGCTTGTCCAAAATAAATGCAATGAACATAATTAATGTACACATGCCGTAGACATGCAGGTGGAAATGCCTGTGAAACAATCCAATTAGTTTATCCAGATGTTATACAAACCTAAAGCCTGAATGGAACATTTTGTTATAAATCAGTCCATTTAGTGACTAATGCTGTAACTCACTCGTTCTCTATACCGCTTCATCCTGTACAGGGCTGCAGGAAGCCTGGAGACTATCCCAGCGGACGCAGGGCACAAGGCAGGGTACACCCTGGACGAGTGCCAATCCATCACAGGGCAAACACACATTCACACACTCCCCCACTACGGGTGATGTGGAAAATGCCAATTAGCCCAATTTCCATGCCGAACCCTTGACCCTAGGGGTGCAAGGCCACAGTGACAGCGCTAACCCCTACGCCGCCATGTCGCTAACCCATAACTAAGACTGCAACTTATTCAAGAAGTGATTTCAAAGGGAAACAATAAGTATTGTGTGTGTGTGCTCACTGTTAGACTGGATTAATGGAAGTAGATTACATCATAACCAAAACTCTTGACAATACATCAGCTCAGTATATACTGTATAATTTTCTTATCTTATAATACAAGCCTCAAACCCTGACCGAAGGCACTACAGTACATAGTGGGTACAACAGGGGATTTTAATTTACATGCTACATAGTGCACCAGCTTTCCATTTAGCAGTGTTTAGGATTCAACCCTGGAACTCTTAGAGTTAGTTGCTATTCTAAAGTGGAAATACAGTATAAACATGTCATAACTCTTGTATGTTTTATCAGGTCTGTCCACCACCTCCACGGTTTCTTCTCCTTATTCTCCTCTTTTGACTACATCGTACCGGTAAGAATTTAAAATTACTTTTACTAATGTTAATTAGACTAACTGTGCGACAGACGGTTCCACCAGTCACAGAAGGATAAGTCTTGGCGGAGCAAAATAACAAATCATAATCATAAGCCGTGCTATATCCGGCCATACAGCACTCCATCTCGTGTGATATTGCTTAAATCATAAATCCATAAGTCACTTGCAAATGCCACACACACACCGACAAAAAGCGAGATTCAAACCCCCTAGTCTTGTAGGTCTAAGCGTTAAGCCAGTCAGTCATCGTGCCATCTTGCGAGAGGTTAGCATTAAAAAAAAAGACTAAAGTTTGTCTGCTCCTGTTGAGGGGTCGCCACTGATCCGCTCAACAACAATGCTCAAATTCAAATTATGCCATTGGTGCCTCAGTGGTAGGGTTCTCGCCTACAATGCAGAAGGCCCGGGTTCGATTCCCAGCCCACGCCCAAACCCCACCCACTGGATACAGTGCCGGTCCCAAGCCTGGATAATATGGGAGGGTTGCGTCAGGAAGGGCATCCGGCATAAAACCAGTGCCAAGTTGTTGAGGGGATCAGTGGCGACCCCTCAACAGGTGCAGCTGAACAAGTCTAATACACTGTGAAAAATACAAAAAAAAAAAAAAAAAAAACTCCAGTCTTTTTGTAATGCTAACCTCTCGCAAGGTTGCAGGATGACTGACTGGCTTAAGGCGCAGCACTGTTGCCTCGCACCTCCAAGGCTTTGGGGTTTGAATCTCGCTAGCGTGTGTGGCGTTTGCAAACTCTCACTCTGCCTGGTGGGTTTTCTGATTTCACTAACACTCGGAAGACATGCATGTAGGCTGAGTGGTGTTTCCAAATTTGCCAAATTGTGTGTGTGTGTGCTTGGAGTTGCAAGAAGTTGGGATTCTCAGCAACATCACCATAAAGCAATGACTGTTGGTGTAAAGGCTCAAGCTGATGGTTAAAAACAAAAGAGTTCAGTAAGTTTTACCCTCTGGCTTAGCGAACTAACATTTCGAAAGGAACTCTGAGCGCTGATAACACATCATGTTATACTGTACCGACATTACAGCTAACCACAAATGAAGTTATCAGGTGCAGTGAATTGATTTGCATGATACATTTCAGTAATTCTGAAAAACAAGCATGTGGTCAAATTGATGCAAATAAGGTTATTCATGTCAGTCCATTGTACTAACAGAACAGTGTCACGATTAATCACATTGTCGTGTGCGTGAGGAACAGCGGCGAGTCTCTGCGCGAAAGATCCTTGTCGTATACTGTAGATAACACGCGGGGAAGCGGCGAGTCTCCGGGGTTTCGGAGTTTTCTTTTCTCCTCGCTCGCTCGCTCACTCGCTCGGACGTGGCGAGCGTGCACTAATGAAGCCGTTTGTGAATAATTAGACTTGTTAATTAGAGCTCTCATTGGTATTCTGTAGTGCTTGACCGGCCACTAACACTGAGACCGTTATGTAGGAGCAAGAGAGCAGAACAGAAAGAGAGAGAGAGAGAGAGAGAGAGAGAGAGAGAGAGAGAAACTGATATGGTGTGTTTTTTGTCAGTCCGATCAGAGTATCTGATCACAGCTGTCGTTTAAAGAAAACAACATTGAATAATAGTTATCAAGGCAGATACCATTACACCCCGGATATATATATATATATATATATATATATATATATATATATATATATATATATAATATAAGAGACAGATTGCGAGTGAGAGAGAGAGATAAAAAGTATGCATGTGTTCTCGGGCTTCGTTCTGTCACTTTGTGTTCCAGTAGTTCGGTATGACTGCACTTTGCCATGCTAATTTAGTGCAGATGGAGTGTTGTGCGCAGACTGTTGTTTGACGCTGACACACACACACACACACACACACACACTTACTCGTACGCGCAAGCATCAAGTCGTGACTAAAGTACAAACGGTGCACTTACAAACATGTGGAATAAGTCGGAAAAAAAGGCAGCGGCTCTACCCCACACTGCGCTCTCTCTCACACTCTCACACTCTCTTTCTCTTACACACACACACACACACACACATACACAGGCGCTTTAATAAGAGTCGATCATCTGGAGAGAACCATTTT
The DNA here is from genome assembly GCA_030347435.1 of Clarias fuscus. Lineage (NCBI taxonomy): Eukaryota > Metazoa > Chordata > Actinopteri > Siluriformes > Clariidae > Clarias > Clarias fuscus. Next base: position 6,356,967 of record CM059206.1, on the reverse strand, counting down.
TACCATTTAAAAGAAATAAAAGACAAATAGTCTAGGCGGTGTGCCAAATAATGTGATCTCCAAAGTCTATCTGTGTGCGTAATAGAAATGGATCCCTGCGTCTGCGTGTGAATAATTACCTCATGTCTAGGTGGCGAGCGTAATGCGGCAGATTATTCTCACTTTCTCGCTCGCGGTTATCTATAGCAAGCTTGTGTGAATGTGTTTCCATTACTTTCGGGCTTCGTTCGGATCTACACCCGGTTTATTAGTTCCTTACTCTGTGTAGTCGCTGCGTCGCCTCACTAGGCATATTTAATGAATGTCTCCGCACCTGCATTCAGGACATGCTTCATGATCACCTGACACTGCTGTCCCCGCTTCAGGCAGGTCAAATTATCGGCCTGCATCCGTGAAAGGAAACGTTAACGTTACCGGAATTGGGTTATGGACGGTCCGACATATTCCTAACACCTGACAGGATCGTGCTGAATGGTCACTGTCATATGAGGAATGTGGTTTGGGAAAAGGAAACCATTGGGGATGATCGGAATCAGAGATCATTTGTACAATACAATTGGTGAAGATGCACTATAAAAGAAACTGACAGTAAAAATCTGAGCTATGAGTAATAGTAGAGGAAATTGCATTTTCATATGCTATATATATACAGCTGTGTAACAATTGTGTGTCTATAAGAAAACCACTAAACAAAAAAAAAAAAAAAAGATTCAATTTGCAAGGAGCATGAAGATCTTTGGTCTTTGGAGAAATTGATGAAAAAGCAATTGATGCGCCCAGACTGACTCTATTCCAGAGCGATGTGCGCGTCAGGGTAATGAAGGATTATGGGTCAATAATATGAAGTCAGCTGACCACCGGAATGTACTGAATGACTGGGTTATCATGTCTGTGGAGTTTCGTTTCTCCTCTAATGGTAATGGGAATATTCCATGACTCAAAGTGTGAAAGAGTGATTCTAAGAGCATGATCATTTTCACACATGAACTGGTCACCGCATTGCTCACCATGATCAACGCTAAAGGAATTCAAATGAAATATTGTGAAACAGTGTGAGACTTTCTTTTGGTCAGGCGGTGTGTGTTTCAACACTTAATGCTATGCATGCGACATCTGTGCATTTATTTATCTTTCATCTGCTGGTGGACTGCTGGTGCGCTTCCTGGGCTGAGAGTTAGCTCTACAGGTTTATGTAAGCTATGAGATGATGTTCGGTGGTCTGGTCTGATCTCTTCTACCAACTGTATACATTACCATCTTTAATTTAAAAAATTATAAATATAGTCATGCTCAAAAGTTTGTACTTCCCAAACACACACACACACACACACACACACACACACACATTGTTTCTTTTTTCCTTTTTTTTAGTAAGCCTACAATGATGTGAGAGACTGATAAAGTTATACAGGAAATACTTCAAGTTATTCCTGCTACAAGATATTGAATCATTGGGGGGTGGGGGGTACATATTATTGCCAACATTTTGTTTTTCTTGTTTGTTTACTTTGTTTTCTTGTTTGGCAAATTTGAGCCAAATACAACCTTATACTGTACGTATGAGAATGTATTTGCCTAATACTGAGTTACATTATAATCAGATGATTTTTATTATGGTTTTTTTTTTAATTAATTAATAAATAAATACATTTAAATAGCGTACTAACTTTTGCACATGACTGTCGATGTAAATGTTTACATTAGTAAAATTGTAAAGTGTCCTTGAGCTCTGGAAAGGCGCTATATAAATAAAAAGTATTATTATTATTATTATTATTATTATTATTATTATTAATTGAAATTATAAAAAAAAAGAATTCAGATTTTAAAGTGAGTCTGTACTGAAGGAAAACAAAAAAGGCGATCACGTTTCAAAATGTGAGAAACATAACAGATGTGACTGGATTAATCAGTGATGGTTTCCCTACTAATGTTCACATGCACTGAGAGTATTACAGTGAGACACAGAAGACCGAGTATAAATGTGTTTAAAGTCACTCATACCTCAGGTGATGAAACAGAGCCTGATGTGGCAGATGTTAATTGTCTATCTGAGAACTCGCTTCACATTTGAAACTTCTAATGCTTTAAAATTTGTCAGCAATGCCGTTTTTCTATAAGCAGATTAGAGCGTTAATGCAGACGTAGGCAGCCTGGCTTTCGGGTAAAATTGGAAGATAATCTTCGCGTTCCTTAATCTTCTCCCTTTCACCACTTTAACCAACTTATAAAAGAGAAAACTATTTAACTTCAGGAAGTACTATATATATGGTGTGTATGTATATATATATATATATATATATATATATATATATATATATATATAGAGAGAGAGAGAGAGAGAGAGAGAGAGAGAGAGACACACACACACACACACACACACACACACACACACACACACAGGAATAAGGAAACCCCTGAAACATGATGTTATTGCTCCTGCATTTCTGCATTCACTCAAAGTAGTATACATTCATCTCTTCGGTGGCCCATTTACACCTTCTATACAGAACTTTGTGATTCTCCACACACACACACACACACACACACACACACACACACACACACACACACACACACACATGCACGCACACAGTCTTTCTCTCTTACACACACACACACACACACACAGTGATTTGCTGTCAGGGTGCCATGACAACAAATCCATCACCCTTTTCCAAACTGAGCCTCTCATACACACATACACACACACACACACACACGCGCGCACACACACACGCGCCAATCCTCCTTAAGCTGCCACAGAGACGGTGATCTCAGATCAGCCCCCTGTGATACTGACTGTGTGGAGGCCATGCATGCTAACAGTGCTATAAAACAAACCGAAATGAAGGGAAGTGCGAAATAAACGAAATGTGTTTACGCATGAGAGCGAGACTGAATGATGCAACCACAGAGAACCTAATGTACAAAATACACTGAGATGGATTATATCGTCCCATCTAAATATCCTCCAGATGGCTTAATTATTAATAGAAAAGCGCCCAAAATGTGGTCCTGCTGACAGAAAATATACGGCCTCCACTCTGTAGTTAAAGACGTGACCTGATTCGCTGAGGTCCTTTACTTTTTGATGTCATGTTTGTCTAGGCTAATAACTGAAGCTCTGAAACTGAGCATCATTAAAGTACGTGATGCTGTATTATTTATACAATTATAGTCGCATGAGACTATAACGCAACACGATCATGATCAATAATGAATGGTAGTTTGACTGACAAATTGATGGATAATTTACTCTTTTTGGGTGCCACTGCGTAGCTCTCTTAACTTTTTTGCTGTTTTAGAGCTGGGTTTTTAAACAAGTTAAAGGTAGCCAAAATATGAGGTGTGTTCAAGTCAAATTCATTTCTGCAACACTAATGCACTCATCCCAGTGTTTCACTAGTGCTTGGATACCATAAGGAGAGGAAGGGCTCACAGTATACTGTAGCCATGCTCAAACTGCCTGGAACACCGGCCTCCCTGGAACTACAATGGCCCAAACATGTGGAAAAGGCTTGGAGCGACGTCAGGACTGTATGGGGGATGTGGAAATCGCTCGCAGCCAAGTTCCTGTAACGTGCAAGTGGTGTTGATGAATAATTGTATGTACAGTTTCCACAGTCAGTGTCTCTTGATGAAAAGTTGATGAAAAGTTATAGTTTGTTTGTTTTGTTTTGTTTGTTTGTTTTGTTTTTGTTTGTCCAAACATAAAAACTAAAATAATTATTGACAGCACCTTACTGTATTTATTTTTAGTCATCGATTAAGTCATCAGTAAATTCAATTAAAGATATTAAACTTTTTTTTTTAAATCAATTTACCGCATAAGACAAAGCAAGGGAGGAAATAATGTTAGTAGAAACTTAAGGGTTTATTTATATATTTATTTATTTACTCTGAAGTAATCTCCTAATATTTTGTTTGTTTGTTTGTTTGTTTCCTTTGGTCCAGCTGTTTAGCAGAGGTGTGTTTGTTAACCTTTGGTCTTCCCAGATTGGACTTTTTTTTTTTATTATATATATATATATATATATATATATATATATATATAGGCTGAGAGAAAATAAATGAATAAATAAATAAATAAATAATAATAATAATAAAACCATGCATTTGTCTTGTCTCTTTGAGTGACCTTGAACATAAGAAAAAGTAATGCTTCCACACCAGTTTTACACTTTCTTTTTTCCTTTTTTCCCCCCACCATTTGTCTCTAACAGCAACATATACGAAGGCCTCTTAATCTGTACTCCCATTGCTGGGAGAAAATCTCCGCTCTCAAAGTGCCTCAGTAACATTTCACTAAAGCTCCCGAGTGCGCGGCATCTGTTCATATTAATAAAGAGCTCCTGTTTTTGCTGTCACTGTTCTATCCCCATATGGGGAATACAGGATTAAAGCACAATGCTGAGGTGCTTTAAAGCAAAAGTGCTATGTTTTTTTTTTCTTCTTCTTTTTTTCCAACCCGCTTAAATCCCTCTTAGCAAACGCAGGAGTCCAGCACTCAAATCCTTTTCTAATACACTCTGCATCAAACTTCATTAAATTGAAACCAGCAATGGCAGAGCAATAAAAACATAAGTAATAAACAAATAAATAAGCAGATCAGCAGAGGGGTTTTCCCTCTCTATATACCCTGCTTATATGGTTAACCAAGGTGCAGCAAACAGTGACCTCAGATAGAGGACAAAGAAGAAAATGCATTCTCCTTTCCCGTGAGAAACCAGTGGTGAAAGATCGACATTTGAGACATTGCATAAAGGGGAGGGGTCAGAGTCTGTTGTGGAATCGAATTCAAATTCCGAACATATTAATAGGTGGATGTGTGTCATTTTGAAAATCAATGCCATGTCCTGACAGTTCTTACCTAAGCTCTGAGCAGTGCTATGTAATTATATTGTGCTTGCCCTTCTGCTTCTCTATTCCACAATGTCTTGTTTGTTCCCTAGAAAGAAAATCAAAATATTACAAGATGTTTTAATCCAAATCTCGTCAGTTCCCAGTGCGTCTTCCTCCAGGTTCTCCGGTTATCAGGTTGTCTGCTTTCTACCCACCTAGTAGGAGGATGAGCTGTTGTAACTTGTGTTGCCACTCGGAGAGCGTGTATGTGTATGGTGCAATATGATGGACTGGCATCCTATCCAGAGAGTATTTCCACCTTCTGCCAAGAGTTCCTGACATTATTGCATGCTACTGTATGTTTGCTGAACACCATAAAAAGCAAATAACTGTTTAGCATGTGAAATAAAGTACTGGGCAAAAGTCTCGAGCTTCCCGCTATTTCTTTATATTAAATGCAATCAAATGATGTATGATGCCTGAATTAAAGAAACAAGAAGACATGTGCCTAATGATACAATTTTGAACCAATTTGAACACAATTGGTTGTTCATGTACAGTAACAACCTCAGCGGCGACCTCATTTCCCCTCTCGTCTGGTTCCAACCACACAACATTCAGCATCAGTAGGATACTAATCATCTCTTATCATCTGCACCTGTTTCTCACTGGTTCATGCCTTACGCTAGCTGCTTTTAATGCTTGAATGATTGATGGCTTAACAAACAAAAAACATCCCTGTGAAACTGGTCAGGTACAGGGACTGGACTTGACTGAAGGTTTTATAGCAAGCCTGGAGATGTATTCCTCAAGACTACTGTACATTAAAATACAAGAAAGTTTGCTTCTTTAAAAGCAAATTATGAAGAAATGTCCTGAGGCGGGGCAATGCTTTTACACAGTACTGTACATACGCTAGTACAGTTAGGTCGCTACAGCGGACCATCCGATCCATACACAAGCTTGGCACAGGTTTTACGCAGGATGCCCTTCCTGATACAACCATCCCATTTTATCCGGGCTTGGGACTGGCACTGCATCCAGTGGAGGGTGGTTTGAGCACTGGCTGGCAATCGAACCCAGGCCTTCCACATGGTAGGCGAGAAACCTCCCACTGACTCACCAATGCCCTTAGCACTGTAAATGGTAGATGTAAATGTTATCATCTACTTAGGACGCTAAGTAAAGTAACCCAGCTCCGGCAGCACTCATGTACAGACAGAGATTGAGGAGTAAACCTAATTTGAACACGAGCAATCAAATGTTACACGTTTGTAATAGGAAGTATTTTATCGATCCTGTTTAAACAGCTTCATCCGCCATTTTGAAGAAAAAAAAAAAAAAAAAAAAAACGAATTGGTGTCAGATTGCAGCAATACCTTCTGGGCGAGTAGTACTGCCGGAGAACACTGATGTCGACTCGAAGCCTTCCTTCATCTAATAAACTTAACTCAAGCTGATAGGATAATCGAGTGACCCTTAAGACGGCCGAGGGGAAGTAGACGGGGGTGTGTTAAGGTGGAATTGGACCACAGGGAGAAAGAGTGTTTTATAGAGAGGGAAGAAGGCGAGTAACAGACTGTTATTTTAACAGAGTGCTTCCTGTAAACCAGTTCTTTACGTGGAGTTTATAAAGCAGCTGATATCGGAGCAGTTAAGACGTATCGGCAGATGTGCTCTTACTCTTCCGTTTGGTCTATAAGCTCTTTAATCCTGCGTCAGTGTTTTCCCCAGATCTTTTCACGAAAGCGAATGCGTTCCACGACACAATCAACCTGAAGTGATAGCTCATAATTAACTGTCTTATGGATCGGAGATCATGGGTATTGATTTGAAGAATCGTTAGGAATCCCAGCGCAAGCCTGTTATCGATTTATAGTCTGATATGTACAGTATTAACCCATTTTCCTTAGGGATAAAAAAGCACAGCAAAGTCAGTTATAGTTTTTTTTTTTCTTTCTAATGCCTATCTAAGTTTTTTCTTGAACATACAGTATATGCTGTATCAGGTACTGATTTTAATCTTGCTTACATACAGGTATTTTTAAACAATTAAAAATAAATAAAACATGACTCGGTGGCTAAACACTCATTTTAATTTCAAAGTAATGTGTGTGCTCTGTGTATGCTTAAGAATAACATTTTTATAACATTTAAGAATGTGCCTTCTGGCTATGTTGTGCTCCTGAGGTCTAGAGCAATATCACAATATTTTGTCCCCCCATGTAGCATTTAAATAGACGTGCAAAAAGTCAGAGCATTCCCATTTAGTGTAAATGTAGCTCAGTCGAATCACTGAGGATTTAATTAAAATTTTTTGCCATAGAAAGATACAATAATGTCAATACCTGGACCGTAAAAAAAATGCCTTCTTGTCCCCCAGGTCAGTTGTCATATGGACCCTAATACTGTATGTTACACAAATAATGAGAAAACCGGTCTAATTGGAATAAAAACTAATAATTTTAATAACCATCTCAGTCTGATCAAATTGAATTTTCAATCAGAACAAGAGGGGGGTGTAAACTTTTGATCATCCTTTGAAAAGGTAAAAAAAAAAAAAAAAAACAGCCATGTAAACACTTGAGCTGATTGTTTCTGTCTTGTTGGCATAGATACTGTATATTACTTTTGCACATTTTGGGTAACGTTAGTTTGCGTGATGTGACTCTCAGGGTATCTGACTGAAGAAGGACACTGATTGGGTCAGATTGTAAAGCATCTAACCAATCGTAAGGTTTTCTGATATTGTGCGACTGTTCTCATGGTTCATGTCCATAAAACAACCCCATCATTGCAGTTCTCCGTTCCTTATATGGTAATACTTCCTATAGCACACGTCTAGACGAATATACATACAAATAGCTTGTGTTCGCTGGAGCCCTTTTGTCTAACCGGAAAATGCTAATGTATTTCCTATCGTCTGTCTGTCTCCCGGTCTCTTCATGTCTTACATGTTAATGACTTTTGCTCTTTTGATGTACCTTACGTACGTGACACAGGGCACCTGGCCAAAAATTTCAATATGCTGTCTTTGCTGATAAGAAACAGAGAACTTCAAACACATCGTGATTCTGCGCGTGTTTGTTCCTCTCCCCTGTTTGGCGGATGGCCGGGAAGTGCATATGGTACAGCAGAGGTACTGTATTAAGCATTAATTCTCCTTCTTTAATTCTTAAATTTGAAAAACGTTACAAATGTAAGCTTGTGTTAACACCAATCATGGGTGAGGATTCTTGTAACCAATCATAATGCAGGAGGTGAGATTTATCAGAAAAGATAAGAAGTCTAACCTACAGTGGAACCTCGGATTGCGAGTAACGTGGTTTATGAGTGTTCCGCAAACCAAGCAAAGATTTTTAATACATTTTTATTCGGAAACCGAGCAAGTATTAGTTTACGAGCGCCGAGTATCATGTATCACACATGAGACTCTTATTTTGACACTGAGCGTCTCTCTCACCTCCCCCCCCCCCTCCTTCCACCAACGGAAACACTTATCTGTCACGATTTATTTGTATTTTTTTTAAGGTAAAGTGCAGATTAATTTGTTTTATTTTCATTTTATAGATTGTATTAATTATTTTTATGTATTTATTTTTGGGGCTGTGGAACGAATAATTTGAGTTTTCATTATTTCTTATGGGAAATGATGATTTGGTTTATGAGTGTTTTGGAATACGAGGCCACTTCCAGAACGAATTATGCTCGTAATTCAAGGTTCCACTGTACTTACCTAGTCTTTTCCTACTTCTAATCTCTAAGGTGAAGAGAAATATACATTACCATCATCCTCTGTTATATTTCTGGCAGATTAATGGCTTGGCAGCAGGCAGAGCAACTTTGAGAAGGACAAAATAGTCCTGTTAATATTCTGATCAAATGCTTTGAGCATGTAAACACACATCGTATCACATCAGATCAACATTCAAGTACAAAGGTAAGGAATGATTTCAATAGGATTGAATGATATCTAGTGTTGCCAGATTTCTGCCTAATTGGGTGGGTTTTGTTTTGATTTGCTTTTTTAAGGTCTAAACTGGTGTAGGAAGGAAAACAAAATGTTTTAAGAGGATAGCGATCCTATATTTATAATAATAATAAAAAAAAACATACACCTTATAAACTGACCAAAACAGAGGAAGAGGAAGAGTTTACACAGGGAAGTATACAGTACTTCACAGGGTGTTCAGCCATGCTAAGTGTGAATTCAAACCACATGGAGTGAAAGTGTTCAGTTCAAAGGGAACTGCGAACGGTGTAGGGAACGAGTGAACATCAGGTCTTCACTTCACAGGAAAAGGGAATGAAAAAATGTCCCATAAGTCATTGCGTTTCACTGGAGCATGAAAAAAAAAGGAGCTTGAAAAATGATTTATATATTTATTATTCTTATTATCGAGGACGTATCATAGTAAAAGGACACAGCAATCATTTACAAGTTATATACAGGGTGGGCCATTTATATGGATACACCTTAATAAAATGGGAATGGTTGGTGATATTAAAGTCCTGTTTGTGGCACATTAGTATATGTGAGGGGGCAAACTTTTCAAGATGGGTGGTGACCATGGTGGCCATTTGGAAGTCGGCCATCTTGGATCCAACTTTTGTTTTTTCAATAGGAAGAGGGTCATGTGACACATCAAACTTATTGGGAATTTCACAAGAAAAACAATGGTGTGCTTGGTTTTAACGTAACTTTATTCTTTCATGAGTTATTTACAAGTTTCTCTTTGTTCACAGCCATTGACATGTCGAAGAGGTTAACACGTGATGAGCGAATCGAAATTATGTTGATACTTGGTGAATGCAGTAACCGGGTCATTGCAGCAGATTTCAATGCAAGACACCCTACGAGACCACCCATCTCCCATGCTACAGTTAGCAAACTGCTTACTAAGTTTCGTTCGCAGTGTGAAACTTCCACGGCAGCAGCGACAGGTACTCGAGGTGTTTATGTTACCATGGTAACGTACGGAGGAACTGACGTCTGCGCTGGTGATGTTGCAGGGTGTTCCGAATAGTTTAGTTTTGTGTTCGGTGAAGTTCCCTTCACCGACCTTACCTGCAAACGGAGCAAGGAGTAGGGAGCCTGCTGTGAAGTGCACTTCGAAATGGAACACAGCCCATGTTTCACACTCCCATCCAGCAGGTGGTGCATTCACGCTGCTATTGACCACACATGTGGCTGCAGCATTACAAACTGCAAATCTACAGTGAGTGAATCCTGATCTGATCATTGACCAAATATTTTGAGCCATTCTTTGTGCATTTTGTGGTTTTTGAAGAATCTTCAGGCTGGAAACCACCAGCTAAATCTGGCAACATTGAGCATATCGTCCATGTAAACATAGCTAACGCTGTCATCTGGTCACACCACAGTGTATTTGCTTACCACTTGGTTACTATGTCTTTCTGAATATCACTGTGAAGTCTTGCCAGTCCTTACATCATTTGAGCAGTAATACCGAGCTATACTGTACAATGCCTGCTGTTTTGTGTATCCAGCCATAAATAATTTCTGGTATTTTGCCTAAAGATTTAATAAAAAGCATTACACGAAACATGCATCAGTGCCAAAAACTGGACATAGTCTTGTCCCGTGAATGCCGCCTGCTTGGACGGTTTAGTTATTGACAAGGAACCCCCATACTTGGCAACTTCATCATGTCTTCTATCGGAATTGGAAGGAAGCCCAGCCTAAGCGGTTCAAGCCCTGCTGGACTTCAAGAATCATTCCTAATATATTGTATGTTCTGTCTTGTCTATGGGAAGAGCTACAGTGTGGAGTAGCACTCGTGATTTGCGCCAGATATTATTCTAGATCTACGTAGAGCGTTCCCAGACCTAGAGGGAGGTTCTGACACCTTGATGACACCAGAGCTGTGGGGTTCGATACTGCAGTCCCCTTCATGGCCATTAACCAGAGCTGTAGTCGTAGTCGTAAGGCAATATTTACGAATCAGGTACACTTGACCACCTATTCTCAGTTCCTAGTGTGGGTTGAGAGCCAGGTTGCCTAGATACTGTACAGCACATGTTCCTTTTTGTCAGGTTGAACATAGACACCATTCTCATGTATTTTGCCTTGAAGCATTGTTCTGTGCCCGTGTATCTGACTATTTGACTCCAGGATTATCAAGTGCTGCTATTTGGATTTGGATTTGCACTGTTGATTTCTTAAAACTTGTTTCCTCGAGTGATGTAACGAACGTCTCTTCGGGGATTTTCCAAATCACACAGTGACTTGTCATGGGATAGATGCAGATAGTTGCAAATGACAAGAGGTTTATGATTTACAGAAAACAAATACTGAATATGTCCTGAGGGAAGCCGGGTCTCTGGAACTAATAACATTAGAACTTACTGTATATTCTGGTACTTTCAACAAAGACAACAAGGTAGGAATTGAGGGAAAAGAGAGTGATGAGATCAAATTTGCAAAACACACAAACACACACACACACACACACACACACACACACACACATACACCTAGCAAAGAACCAATGTATCACAAATAGCACTTCCCGAATGTATTTATTTATTTATTTATTTCTTTATTTTGAATTTAACAACAACCCAAAAGGTATAAATTAGAAATCTATAAGGGAAGTCAGAACAAATGTGCAAGAAAAGCGAGAGAGAGAGAGAGAGAGAGAGAGAGAATGATACTGCAGATCTGGAGATCTAAACATAAGTGACAGATTTCACACACAGCTTAAAAACCTCTGCGAGACGATGGCCCTGCTAATTTTAGTCGATCTTAGCGGGATTGAATCTTCAGCGCCATATGTGAAGATGTAAAAGTTCAAGAGATAAAACGACTAAAAGAAATATTAGTACACTTTGTATACAAATGAACAGGTTGTTATCAGCATCTGTAATTATAAAGAAAGTCAAAGCAATCTTTAACATCTTGGCGGGAAAAAAATATAACAAAGATGTTAAAGATGAACTCTCAAAGAAAGAAGATATATTGTTAAGCTGCTTGTTGAGCTGTGGCGTATGGGCTTTTTTCTTTTTTCCCATCTGTTTGATTTAGTGCTGTTTAATATTGTATAATATGGAGGCATAGTGGCCTTGCCCTTCAGGTATATGGGTGTGTCCTCCCTGTGCTTGGTGGGTTTCCTCTGGTGTTTCCAGTCTGCCTGTAGTGTGTGAATGAGTGTGTGTGTGTGTGTGTGTGTGTGTGTGTGTGTGTGTGTGTGTGTGTGTGTGTGCCCGTCAGTGGATTGGCAGCCTGTCCAGGGTGTACCCTGCCTCATGCCCGAAGTCTCCTGTGATATTCTCCAGGCTTCCCACCTTCCTGGTACAGGATAAGTGGTGTTTTGTGATATTTTTTTGGGGGGGGAATGCATTGTTGTAGATGTTATTAAGTATTAATCTATAGTCCTATGCATTTTAGAATGTGATAAACTTGGTAAAGAAAAGGTGATTGAAGAAGATCGAAACAAAGCAATTATGTTAATAAATATTGACGTATAGAACAAAATATTGAAGTATAGAATTCCTCTTTTAAATAATAATATAATAATAATAATAATAATATATCACTTTCCTTTTGAATATTCAAAAGTTGATGGGAAAGAGAAACCGATTAGGATCGGGATCAACTATCAGCCTGCAAATAACACCATCGCCGTGCTGTTTGGACAATAGCAATAACAATAGTTTTACACTTCATTAATAAAACATGAGCTCAAATTGTCAGCTTCCTTTCCTTTTTTTTTTTTTTTTTGGATCCATAGACTCGGGGGTGAGACTGGGTGGATTTATCCTCTTACGTTAATGGTGGCACTCAGCAGAGACAAAAGCACTTTAAAGAGAAGAGGATCTGGCACCCATCCTGCTTTCAGGGCAGCATCTCAACTCATCCATCTAGGACAGATAATGGAGTGTCCTTCACCTGCTGATGCCTCAAGGCGTGTCCAGTTATCTCAAGGGACCAGCCACCTCGTTAAGAGACAGAACGGAGAAAGACACAGAGAGGGAGAGAGAGAGAGAGAGAGAGAGAGAGAGTGTGGCAGAGACAGAGAGAGAGTGGCACTAATTTGAGCCATGGAAGAGAGGATGGAGATTAAGGGCAAGCGAGCATTGAAGGATAACGGCCATTTTCTCCCCGGTTTTGATTTGCTTGTTAGCAGTGGTAGCTCGGAAATTATTGCTGCGTGCTTGCCAAGTCCAAGAGTCGCTAGAGACCTCATGTAGGCCCCTCAGCATGCCCTCTTCACTCGCAATTTTATGCCTAGATTGGATTCCGCTTCACGTCCAAACCTCGTGGGACAAAATCAGCCTACCAAATGAATACATGTGACCAGTGGATCTATACACACATTCTACCACAGAAATGGTTTTAGGAACCAAGGTTGAGTTGAGGAGTTTGCATGTTCTCTCCCCGTGCTTGGTGGGTTTCCTCCGGGTACTCCGGTTTCCTCCCACAGTCCAAAGACATAAGTAGGTTAGGTTAATTGGCGTTCCCAATTTGGTCATAGTGTGTGAATGAGTGTGTGTATGTGTGTGTGTGCCCTGCGGTGGATTGGCACTCTGTCCAGGGTGTACCCTGCCTGACCCTGAATACAAGATTAAGTGGTATAGATGATGAGTGAGGGTGAGTTAAGTTTCAGCTTTGAACAGAGACCTACAGGAGCAATGTTTGGCCCTGGTTTAAAATACTACTGTATACACCATTACTGTTGCTCAATAAAAAGTTGAAGCTTATATTTGGCACAATGAAATGTGATTATTATTATTATTATTTCTTTTTGTTTTTTTGTTTTATCCCAGCTTGTTAGGAAGCAGGGGTCACAGGCATGATGCGGCACCCCTGGAGCAGATTAAGGGACTTGGACCAACAGCGGCAGTTTGCTGGTAATGAGGCTTGAAGCTCTGACGTTCTAATCATTTACCGTGAGCTTTAAACATTAAACCACCAGGATCCTATTGAATTAGTTCAATTATTTACTTCTATTAGTCAGTTCGTCTGGTTAAATCAGGGGAAAAAAGCAAGAGGTATTTTTTCTTTCTTTGTAAAGTTTGTCTTAAATCAAAATTGAGATGTCTATAAGAACATTACCATAGAGCTTTATCATTATACATGTTTTAAGTCTTTTCTGGCCCAAGAACTAGCTGTACAGCTAAACTGAACTACCCGCATGGCTAAACTGAACCGCACGGGGAAGGAAAAGAGTTAAATAAACTGTGACTTTAAAAGATATCAACTAGATTTACTGTAGCTCAGTGGGACTGCAGAAGCTTCATCTGAGTCTCAGCTGAACTTCTGAATGCATTTTTTTAATGGAACCAGGGTTGCAGTATTTAGCCCCAATTACTCACTCGCATTTCGGTGATAAACTTCATGGTTGTGCAGAGCGGGAAAATGTATGACAACCAAGACCAGTTGTACTATATTTAAATATGCCTCAATTTTAATTTACAGAAACAGAGTTGAATCTCTCTCTTTAATGCTTTATTGCAGATGTACAAACTGAAGATCGCCAGTACGAAATTTGATAAGGGGTATATACAGTATGACCATGGTGGACTGGTTTATGCTTGGTGGGTTTCCTCTGGTTTCCTCCCACAGTCCAAAGACATACACATTAGGCTAACTGGTGTTCCCAAATTGCCCATAGTGTGTGAATGTGAGTGTGACTGTTGAGCGATCCCACCACAGTCGTAAAATGGGAATAAATACCATTAGTAATCACCATTGGCCTCCACGGTCCCTAGCCGGACTACAGAGGTTCCTAGATAGATGAATGGATACATATTGGACCTGGATTTTTGTTGGGTAGATCTATTTTTGGGACACCGAAAACCTTTTTTTTTTTTTTTTTTTGCTAGATCTCTGATTCCAAGTACTCCCTAGTTTCCTTCTCCCAATTTGGTGCTGTCTCTTGTTTCCTTTTCTCAATTTCATTGTCCCTAAAAATAGATCTATACAAATTGCACCCCTTAGGACAAGAATGCAGTTAATGCTAACTCTTTAAACAGTTCTTTGTAGCCGACTCAGACTTTTGGTTAAAAAAAAAACAAAAAAACAAATAACAGCATCAGCGAATAAGTGGTGGATATGCAAGCGCAATCTGTTCCACTTGTAAACACCGATATTAATATTGAATCATGGTCCGGTTTATCACCCTATTTCCTGTATTTATGCTAATGCTCATCCCGCAAGCTGCAGTTTTTTTTTTTTTTATAGCCATTCGCCGTTTCGCAATCTTTGGCCAAGCTGTAATGTATCCTTACAGCGTGCCGTCCCAGGAGAAGCTCTAGCCTTTGCTTAGAAAACGGATCCATTTCCTCCAATCCATCTTTCACAGCAATGCATAATTCATACAGTATCTCTCTACCACAATAGCATCACAATGAAAATGCTGGTAAATACTGAGAGAGAGAGAGAGAGAGAGAGAGAGAGAGAGAGAGAGAGAGAGAGCTGGAACTATTTCCTAAAGCTCTCCAGGACATGATGATCTGCTGTACCAATATTAAACTTTCTTTCTTTCTTTCTTGGTCAAAGATTCCACAAACGGTAAGTTTATATATCGTGTTCAAGTCAAACCAGGACTTTTTATATACTGTACGTGAGTAAAAACTGTCTTTATTTCTTTATATAATCCCCTGGTAAACTAATCCACTTAACCAACATTTCACTGGTGGTTGGATACCATCAAGGTTGAAAGCTCTCCCAGTATGTTGGTTGGCCAGGTCATGCTTCACGTCTATAACGTTGGCCTCTCAGAAACTCCTTTAATGGCCCAAACATGTAAATGTCTTGGAGCAAGGTCAAGACTGCATAGGGGATGCGGCAATAACTCCCAGCCGAGTACCTGTAATGTTGCAAGTGGTGTTGGTGAATGATTGTGTGCACGGTTCCCACAGACAGATGCGTCTCTTCCACAAGCTGGCAGCAAGTTATTAATGGATTTTCAAGGATCAGGCGTTCCACTCGCTGAATGTTCACGGGCACGACTGCAATGGTCTCTGAGCCACCTCCTTCTGTAAATGTCAATCGGTTTTACACCTTCCTTCCTCAGAAATTTCACCGCAAGTCCCGGTTTGACTTGATTGCCCCATGTAGATAAACGCAATACTATAGCATCAGTGATGAAAGCAGCTCCTTTCCAGACCTTCATTCATCATCAAATCTCTCATTCATCTACAGTATAAGGATCGCTAACAGACCACACCATATGATTAAAACTTTTGAAAGGTGAACGGGACCAGATTCATGGGACGTTTCTGCTTGAAAGGGAATGCAGTGAAAGACTGACGTGATAAATGTGCATGACAGTCACTCTCCGGTGGAAATGATGTATGAAATCTAATCACGAGTGGTCACCGGAGATGCGCTCATAAGGCCAGGTGTGAACGGTTGCTCGTCTCGGCTCGCCAAACGCGATCCGCTCGTCCGGGACGTACGATAACTCCAGATGTTAATGCAGACTCACATCTGTAGTAGGATAATAATCAATAATCGACTCTCAGTGTTGATTATTTTCTTATGCATGATTATAGGTAGATAAACTCAGTCCTCCCAAGACCAGATACGATTACAAGGGCTCAGACAACTGAGGAACTTTTTCCTTTGTCTTTTGGTGAAAGTAGATTGTTTTTATGGGAGAACTGTGACTCGTGCAGGTGTTTAATATCTTATTTGTGGAAATAAGGTCTGGACTCTCTGTGGGAGTTAAAGCAGCTGCTGCTGTGTACAGCTGCTAATAGGAACGAGGAACTTCGCTCTCGCTAATCAGGCCATGCTAATCACTGCGCTCGGTAAAGGCAGCTGAGATTAACTCTTCAGTTCCGCCCAGGTCCAAATGACCCATTTTACATATTTATAAACTGAAAATGATGTCTTTGGACATGAAGTTCTAGGGTACGGTTTGAACAAAACCCTAGAAGTCGACGGGATTTGAGCTAACTGTACTGTACTTGCTTGTGAACAGCGCACGCGTGCTTATGCGCGGTCTATTAGGATAAACTGAAGCGAGTTACCACTGAAATCAGGAACATAAAGAAAGATATACAGTACATTACATTACATTACAGTTCATTAATTCTCTTCTCAAACCTGATCTAAAGAACAATATACATAGAAAAATTGATTATTTATTATAAAGCTTATTTAATCATGTAAAAATGCGCATAGTTTCAGTCAGATTTATAAACGTTAAGTTCTGCTCATCTCCCATAACAGCTCGAGGTGTGAAACCTTTTCACTCTGAAGTGTGTATCACGTTTGTCTATCACCGGATCTTCTCTCCGCTCCTGAGGGGGTATGAAAGCAAATCTCACACCTTTTCAATCAAATCCTGCAGCTCCCACAGCAACAGAGGAGGCGGAGAGAAAGAGAGAGAGAGAAAGAGAGACTCGACGCTTATTAAAACAGACGGCGATGACAAATATTAGTCCTGATACTCCAGAGGACGCTAAAAAGAGCGATACACCGTATTAACGGATGTGGGTCGTGTCAGTGCGTGTGGCACAGCGCCGTGCTCTCTGAGCCTTCTTCTCGTCCTTCTGTTCAGTTTCAGTCAAGACGACCTGTTTTTAGATGTTTTAAGGAGAAGAAAAAAAAAATTAGGATTTTTAAGTTTTTTTTTCTCCCATATACAACCTACTGATTAGCATAACCTGATTTCATTTTGACAGTGAATTAAGTTGGAAACATTAGCTAATTTGCCCAGGTACTTGCATTCCTCACTGATACTACGAATATGATGCTACAGGAAGATTTGTTCAGTAGAACAAAATTAAACTCGTCCTGTCATCAAATATACGAACACGTCGAAATGAAGGCTAACGAATAGTGTTTTATTCTATTTTCAGAAATCCCTTCACATGTCAAATATATAGGAAATTATTCAAAGGTAAAGTATTTCAGGTAGTTTGCCTTGCTGTGACCTTGAACCTCCTTGAGTTTGCATGTTCTCCAGTTTCCTCTCACAGACTAAAGACATGCAGATCAGGCTTAATTGTTTAATTGGTTCCCAAATTGCTTGTAGTATGTGAACTTGTATATGGATGCGGATAGATCAGCACCACGTCTGGGGTGTACCCGCCCCCCCCCCCCGTGCACTAAGTCTCTGTGTTAGGCTCCAGGCCCCCAGCGACCCTCTACACAGGATGAACAGGTATAGACGGTGAGTGAGTGAGTGACCTTGACCCTGTTTGAATCAATTCCAAAATCTAATTAATTTATTCTGCCTCTTTCAAGGTAAATTCCATATCAAGCCTATAAACATTCGCCTGTTTGCTCTTGCATATCACACTAACAAGAACCTCGAAAGACAGCTTGGAAACACTGCTTAGCAACAAAATGATTAAAAAAAAAAAAAAAATGAACACAGACATTTTGACCAAAATGACACGAACCAAGACTACATCATGTTCACCACCTCTGAACTACTGAACCTCTCAGGTAGCTTGTTAGCTGAACTCTCAGCTCTCAGTTAGCAAACTAGCTAGCTCTTTAAGATTTAATATTTAATTGTGTTTTATAAATAATAAACAAAATTAAACAGTTTGTAAATAGGTAAATAATCAGATAAAAGGTTTTAAAAAGTGTGTTCCCTGGTAAAACTGCACCTTTATTTCCTGAAGTATATGAATTGGCGTAGTGTTAGCATGCTATACCACATTTTGACCACAGGGGGCAGATGTCTTTTTTTTTTTTTCCGTACTCATGATAATTAGTTAAAATAAGCACGTTATACTGTACCGGTTCTGACGCTAATAGTTTTTTTGTCCTTATTGAATTGTTTGGGTTATGATACTCCAGACACGATAAACAAACAAACACAATAGCTAAAATAAATATATAAAATACATATGCTTTGTAAAATAATACTATGTATTTTATTTATGTGTTTGTTTGTTTGTTTATTGTCTGGTGTATCATAGCAAAAAACAAATCATAAATTATACAAAATGTATATAGATTTTTTTAAGAACACAAATACATAAATAAAATACATAAATACATTAGAGAAGTGGACATTTGACTTTGAAACACTTTTGTGTATCACGGTTCTAGAATTCTAGTATACTGTATTTCAGGATATATCCGAATCAGTAAATTGTGTGTGTGTGTGTGTGTGTGTGTGTGTGTGTGTGTGTGTGTGTGTGTGTGTGTGTGTGTGTGTCCTCTATGTCGTTTCGCTGATTGGCAGCTGTCATCAACTCCAATAGGCATCAAGATTTTCGCATTCAGATCAGTGAGTGCACACACACACACACACACACACACACACACACACACTCACACACACACACACACACACACACACACACACACACA
Organism: Clarias fuscus; assembly: GCA_030347435.1. Lineage (NCBI taxonomy): Eukaryota > Metazoa > Chordata > Actinopteri > Siluriformes > Clariidae > Clarias > Clarias fuscus. Next base: position 6,337,814 of record CM059206.1, on the reverse strand, counting down.
CACACACACTACTGTCGCAGCACTTTTCTTTCTGTCTCTGTCCCCTCTTTTCTTCGTCACTCGGCTTCCATTTACTCATTTTTTTTTCTCACGCCCTCACACACTGCAGACTCTGTGGGTGGCGCACGCACAAACACACACTCGCGCACACACAAACACACACAAGCAGAAAGCTGGTAGCACTCTGGCACAGTCTGCAGTATAGTGCATTTGTGTGTGTGTGTGTGTGTGTGTGTGTGTGTGTGTGTGTGTGTGTGTGTGTGTGTCTGTGTGTGTGTGTGTGTGTGTGTGATGCATATTGATCCCAGTTACTCTGTATTCACAAAATTCAACAGAAACAGGATCAGAAAGAAAACCAGCACTGAAATATTCTTAAACACACACGATCGAACAGAGATAAATCTGTCACGACCAACAAAGAGAGGCAGATCAGTGTGCATGTGTGTGTGTGTGTGTGTGTGTGTGTGCTTTTTTGAACCTCATATGCAGATCGAACACAGCAGTCAGAACAAACATAAATGCCGTGTGATCTATAAATGCCAGTTCACTCGGATGTAAAAGGGTACGAAAAGTGAAACGGGGAAATGCAGTAGGTTCAGAAAGTGTTTTTATCTCTGGTTTATAACAGTTACCTTGATTCGGACGTGTGTAAACTCCGGTAGTGTAAACAATCTGGACAGGACACCTTGCATGAGATGATATGACCCACAATAAAGCCACGATGCAAGACACGCCCCTGTACGATAGATCAGGGTTTATAATAGAAGGTGTAATGTTCTCATACTGTAGCACTAACATTAAGTTCGATGTTTTATCTCATCCGATATTCTAACGGCAATGTTATTAATATGAAAAGGTGCTTAAGGATGAAGCTGAATTGCATCCTTAGCACGTCTACTGCTCTTTGACATCCGCCTGAAATACACAAACACATCACACCTGTTTTAACCGATTTAACTACAGTATAAGGAATGAAACACAATCCTGATTTTATCTGAAGGCATTTCTGGCTACGTCACTGCCGACACAACACACCACGTGCTTTGAAATCATTTTAAGACTCGAGTGTGACTCACAAATATTAGTTCTGTAAGTAGATTTATCTTTTTCTTCTTCTTTTTTTTTTTTTTTTTTTTACTGGTTAATTATTGGGTCATTGTTAAATTCATGCATGAACCCTCTAACAGTCAGTGCAAACGAATGCACACGCAAGTCTTCATTGAAGATGTGTGACATTGCATCCAAGTGCTTAATGATGATTGTAGCTCTTGGATGTGGTGCATGTGCATATACACGCTAATGGGTCTAGACACTCAAATTCCGGAACTGGTAGTTCCAGGGCCAAAGCAGGTCTGAGAAGCAGTTAAGGAAAACGCAGAGCTGGGACAGTCTAATAGAGTCGGATTCTACAACTGTTCTCAGAACTGCTTTTTTGTTAGTGCAACAAATCTACATCTTCCGGTCCAAGGATCAGATCCAGTGTCCAATCAGATACCCTGCATTTGCGTTAGGGCTGTAGCTATCGAATATTTTAGTAATCCAGTATTCTACCAAAAATTTCATCAGTTAATCGAGTAATTGGATAAAATGTACTTTTGCTTAATTAAACAGCAATGTAAAACATATAAGAGCAACAAAGATTAATTGGTTTTCATTGTAGAAAAATCAACTTGAATTTTCTTTTTTTTTTTTAATGCACACAGAATTTTAATCAAAAATAAACATCGTCATTATTCACAATACAAGGAATAACTTAAAGTTGACTGAGATGAATTAAGTGCATTGCAGTGCCATACATTCTTATTTTAAAGCCTTTTCTCAGATGCAAAACCTAAAAAAAATAATATTTTCAAATGACTTTAAGTATCAAAAAAAAAAACCTTCTTGCTAGTTTCTTCTTCTCTTGGCCTCGCAACAGAACGCTCCCTCAAATCAATACCCAGCTAGCTGTTTGCGTCTCCTTCCGCTTTGTGGCTGACGTAAGCGCTTCTTCTTCGTCGGCTTGCATCCGGAAGCGCACAAAACAAATAATTGCGCAAAAACATAACTGAAGCTTTTAAAATTCATTAAAAGAAGCTTCGAGGCGGATCATTTTTTGTGATCAAATGACTCGATTTACTCGAGGAATCGTTTCAGCCTTAATTTGCATTAAATCATTTTAACATGTAAAAGGTGTTGACTTGGTCACAGGGTATGTTATCATTTTTATAAGAAATTCAAACTGTGTCCGAGATACATCAGTGGCGCATGCAGAAAGCTGGTGTGTTCATCTTGTTTTCAAGTCAGAATTTCTGAATTCTGTTACAAGATAGACCATGGATGTTTTACAGTATAAGCACATTTGTCTTTTTGTTTCCTTGTTTATCCTAATCCATTGCTTCGCATTGGTCACCGGGGCAGCTCTGGGCCGTCAGGGTGTGGCTCCGCAGCCTCTCTCGGGGTATGTTGTAGTGTCTGTCACCAGAACGTTAACAGCGGATCCTTTGTGTGCTGTGGGTTTGCAGGGTGGGGCCATGAATTGGACTTGTTTGTCAAATGCATCCCATGGTTGCACAATTGGATTAGGATTTGGGGAGTTCGGAGACCAGGACAGGCTCTGGTGCTTTTCTATCATGGCCAGCATTGACAATTTTGGCATTTTGTGTTGCACTGACTTTCTGAGAGATCAGACCAGACGCGCTGGCCTTTGGCCTTGGATGTCCATGATCCTGTCACCGGTGATTGATACAGTACTATAGCTGATAATCAACATTAATGTATTAATGTTACAGCTGATCTGTATAATTATATATAAACACACACACACACACACACACACACACACACACACACCACAGAAACTACTGTACTTCTGGATGTCCACACTATGGCTCTATTGCAGGCTGTGTCCGTGTAATGTTTTCTAGGTTCATGCTGACCAAATGAGGCTGGGCTGCGTGCTTCGTGTTGACACATGTGTCATAACACTTCCTTCTAATTAACTTAACTTTTCAGACTGTTAAATACCCAAGCTTCAAGGCTAGTTAAGTTCCCACTCACAAACTTCATGCTCTGTATGCTGCTCCCGCTTCTGCTCCTGCACACTGCGCAGTGTATCGTAATATTTCAAAACAACCAGATTCTCTTTCATGTCTACAAGATAATGTTTTCTTCTGTTCTTTATACAAAAAAAAAAAAAAAAAAAACACTAGCATCCACAGCAATCTTTTACACTGCTTTACTGGTTGCTTTTAAATGTTCAAGCTAACATCAGCAGTACATTCACTCCGCATCAGGACCAGTCATTACCACCTGTACCATCAGACACTATGTCGAAGGAAACTAAATGGAAATCGGTAGAATGTGGAACATGTACAGTACGGCTGAAATGACATTTAAAACAATGAAAAAAGATGAACAATAAAAGGACTCAGTCTATTGCTGATTTTTTTTTTTTTTTTTTTTTTTGTTTGTTTGTTTTTTAAATAAATCATATTATTGTGCTTTGTGCCCAGGAACTTTTCATCTGATTAACGAGAAAGTGTTTTTAAATTTTCTAAACCCACAGCTCAAACAGATTGCGCTGTATATAATATAAATGTAGGCAATTTAATACATTATTGCTTGTAAAGCGTGACAAATAATTAATTTCTGGAAAAAAAGGGAGAGATTTTTAACTTTTTTTTTTTTTTTTTTTTTTTATCACCGGTGTCAGCTGTATTTTTTTCCCACTAGTGGAAAGTTTTTAGTACAGAGAAGTTTGCTGCTAGTGGTTTTGCCAAGGCACGACAAGCTGTATTTCTCTTTTCTTTCCCTTTCATTAACTTTTATAGAGATGCTGCAGAGAGAATGACTGGTTATAGCTGCTATAACACAAATGATAACAGGAAGTCAAATACTGTAGACTGCTTTGACACTATGAACATTTGATCCATACCAAACCCGGGAACAAATGCAGCTCCCGGCCCATTACCAAGCTGCCCAGCGTTCACATTATTATTATTATTATTATTATTATTATTATTATTATTATAACGATGATGATGATGATGATGATGATTACTATTGTGATGATTATGATGACGATTAATAATAATACTCATCATCATCATCATCATCATAGTAATAATAATAATAATAATAACAATTTATTTAACGTATATTTACATTGTCCGAAACAGTAGGTGGCAGTATGCACCTAGCTGGTTTGTGAGCTGCCAGTAAACAGAAAGAGAAGTCGAGAACAAGAAAATCAACTACTTTATCAGCTATGGGTGTCTAGTTCAGAGGATTAGACTAATACATGGAGATTTCAAAGGAGACAGGGAGGGCAGAGTAATGTCTCCTTCTAAACAGCCGCCCACTACACGTCTTGGCTTTCATATTTGGTTTGAAGCGTGCCCAAGTACCCTGTAGAGGCCAACTTTTCAAGTGGACTCCAAGCACGGTACACTAATCTCTGCCCGGGCACAATGCAGAATTCAAGATTCAAGTTTTTATTGTCATATACTGTAATTACAGTAGGTACAATGGAATTCTTATTGTCTTAGCCTCTCAAGAACAAGGAGGTAGAAGGGCAAAAACCAATAAAATTACAGTAAGAGGGAAATAAAAAAATAAAAAAATAAAAAAGAAAAGAACCTATAATACGGTTTAACAACCGTTTCCTACTACACTGTGGTACAAGTAAACAATTAAAATGACAAAGTGGAGGTAAAGTGACGAGTGAAGGCGAAGTGACGTGATATATAATATGTAAAGTGTCGCAGTTCCCTAATCCAGATAACATGGAGTTGTGCAGGATAGTCCACTGTAAAGTTCAGGGTGCATTTGAGCAGGAGGGGTAGCCTTAGCCATGTTACATCGCGGGAAGTGGCGGTGGGTACCAACTGTTTATCAGCCTGATGGCCTGCGGATACAGACTGTCCAGAATGTTCATATAATGAGAACATACCAAACCTTGAGGTCAAGTGTGCCTTGATCTGTGCATGGGCCCTTAGTGTGAAAGCACCGTTAATGACAAACTGCCAAAACATCAGAACTTTGATTAAATTAATTTGGGAAAAATAATGAATAAATGATCACAACCTTGCAGCAAAAACCTTAACATACAGTACAGACCAAAAGTTTGGACACCCCTTCTCATTCAGCGAGTTTTCTTTATTCTGTTCTTTATTGTGTTCTTTAGCCCAAACGCGTCTCTTCTGCTTGTTGCCTGTCCTTAGCAGTGGTTTCCTAGCAGATCTTCTACCATGAAGGCCTGATTCACACAGTCTCCTCTTAACAGTTGTTCTAGAGATGTGTCTGCTGCTAGAACTCTGTGTGCCATTGACCTGCTCTCTGATCTGAGCTGCTGTTAACCTGCCATTTCTGAGGCTGGTGACTCGGATGAACTTCTCCTCCGCAGCAGAGGCGACTCTCGGTCTTCCTTTCCTGGGGCGGTCCGCATGTGAACCAGTTTCTTTGTAGTGCTTGATGGTTTTTGTGACTGCACTTGGGGACACTTTCAAAGTTTTCCAAACTTTTCCGAAACTGACTGACCTTCATTTCTTAAAGTAATGATGGCCGCTCGTTTTCTTTCTCCACTTAGCTGCTTTTTTCTTGCCATAATACAAATTCAACCTCTTTGAATGAGAAGGTGTGTCCAAACTTTTGCTCTGTACTGTATGTTGCGTGATATCCGTTCCCAAAACATTATTGTGACGTGCGTCATGGCTCCCAAATACAGCACAATCAAAACAGCAACAGGATGGCGAAAAGGACAAGGAAAATATCTACAGTGTTTATAGACTTTGGGTACGAGGTGGGGTACAATCCAGTCCATCGCAGGACACACACACTCCGAGCAATTCGGGAACGCCAATTAGCCTAATCTGCATGTCTAGCACGGGGAGAACATGCAAACTCCATGCACACAGACCCCGAGGCGGGAATCCACACCGTGACCCTGGAGGTGCAAGGCGACTAGCTAACCACTGAGCCACAATCCTGCCAGTTGTTATTTTAATTAAATTAAAATGTATTATCGTTTACACAGTGCTTTGATATAAAGTAGAAGATCATCCATGGGGGCCACAGTAATTCTGATTCGTATCAAGATCCACATCATGATCCACATCTTTGATTATTTTCCTAGAGTTTTTTATTCCGTGCTTACCACTTCATTTCCTCATTCTCCCTTACAGACTAATCAGACTCGTCAAGAGGAGTTTAGCATTTTATTATATTAGGTAACTGAGAAACAGGTGACAGGAAGAGGCAGTTCTTTTTCATTTTCATTCTTTCATTGTGTGTGTGTGTGTGTGTGTGTGTGTGCGCCCCACCCCACTACTCCACATGAGAAACAATAAAAGTAAATTAACCCATGTTCGGCTTTTAAGTTTGACATTTTAAAAGAACCTTATGGTTGCAAATTATACACGATTTGTAGGGTTTCAGGTACATAGTTTTTTTCTTTTCTTTTCTTTTTTTGGTTTAAAAAAAAAAAAATCACTTTGGTTATTAGTAATTTGTGGAGTGCTGCCTTTCCAAAACCTCCCCCAGACACCTGCAGTGCTAAAACTGCTGACTGATGTGATTGTTCTGGCACGGTGTGTCCTGCTAGGTCTGAGCCATGCCTGCCAAATTACATTAGAGAGCCATTACGGGTGTTAAAATCTCAATTATAGTGGTTTTTCTTTTTTTTTTTTTTATTATTATATTCTTTTCTTAATTAGATTTGCACTTCCTCAAGGAAACTGCAAGGAGGGAAAAATGGATAAATAAATTAAAAATAACATATAAAAAGAAACAACCTGGAAGTGCTGAGAGGGATACAATTGAAAATATTATGAAATATTAATTTACACTATCATGGGATTCAAATTTTTCTAAACATTCCAATAAAATGCAGAACCGGTAAATAAATACAATGATCTATTTAAAGTTATGTGGTCATCTCATTCATTCATTCATTCATCTTCTGTACGAACTCCATCATGTGGATTCTGAGCTTATACCCACTGGAAGTCTGGGATGTCAAAGGACAACAAACCCACACGTACAGTGCTGTAGGGGAATGTACAGTAGCAAAGCCGGTCCATACTGGTATATTTTTGGTGGTGGAGGAAAAACACACAGACATACGGAGAAACCTGAGCGCAGGACTCAACCAGAGACTCTGGAGCTGTGAAGCAGCATCACTTCCAGTGGATTAATAATAATAATAATAATAATAATAATAATAATATTGATTGAATGGAAACAGCATGTTAACTACCCAAGGCTAAAGGCATCACTGAAAAGTGTATAAAAAGTGCAAGAAGAAGAAGCACGAGGAGCGTTCAATTCAAACTGGGACTTGCGATTCAATTCCATATCAATTCCACAAACTGAGTGACTTTTAACTTCAAGCACAGTACGGTAATAAATCTCTTAGGCGAAGTAAAACATTTGAATGGTGCAAACGTTTTAAAGAAGGCCATACAGTACAGTACAGTACATCTGTGAATGCCGAGCCCACTGCGGCCGTTTATGTGAACATTCAGCAAGTGGAATGCATGATCCTTGAAAACCCACAGCCTTACGCGATTGAGCCGCCGCTGGCTTCAGCGTACTGTGAAAACGTTCTACAGTAAATAGCTCTAGTGAAGCACTGGGACAAGTGCATTAGTGGAGCAGGGGATTATATAGAGAAATAAAGAGAGGTTTTACTCTCATAACTCTGTTCTGTTATTCTCCACAGTCAAAAGTCTCGGTTTGACTTGAACGCCCAGAGTAATAATAATAATAATAATAATAATCCAGCAGTGCTCTCAGCGCACACAAGTGACATTTGACAAAACTTGAAGGAGAGTCAAACCAAACTGGTCTGGCTACGTTGCTTTTTAATACTTAATATTTTTCCTCATACAGAGAATTGGCGGAAGATCCACGCGAGTGTTCCGCACTGCACAGGACTCATTAACAGCTCAAAATGTCACTCATGCCTCCGGAGCTCCGAACCCTCCGGTTTCAGCTTGCGGTCTCCCCGTGTCTCTTCATTTTCTTTCCCTGAACACGAGCTGTGAAAAGTTCTCGAGCGAACCCGATCGACAGCGCTGAACCCTCCGTGACTGAGAGAGAGCGAGCGAGAGCGAGGAGTGGGTGTGAAGTGCGTCGAATCATGTGCACGGAGCAGCTTGGAACCTTTTCTTTTTTTCTTTTCTTTTTTTTTTTTTTTTTTATGACGTTAGCAAGAAACGCTAGATGAAATAGCATGAGAGGAGGTCACAGTGCGGCCGTTCTCATTTCCTTCATTTCATTTGATGTAATTGTTTTAACACCCAGTCTTCTAAACGCTATCCTTTCAAACTGAAGACTATTTTTTTTCCTTGAAATGTAGAAAAGTGCAATCTAGGATAATTTTACACAGGTAATAAGAGATCAACGTGACAGGCGTCAGTTCTCCGGCTCGGCTAATTTAATTACGCTACCAAGAAACCTAGTTCATTCTGTTGAATTTCTGCGTCTTGGTGTGTTCTGACTCCTCGCATAGAACTGACACGGTTACTCACCAGTGGTGTGCACGGGGTCCAGTATTCGGGGTTCAGGTCCGTTCTAGAGCGCAGGTCCAGATAATCAGGGTTCAGCTCAGTCCGAGCACGTGGTAGAGTCCCCTATAGATCAAATATATATAAATCAAATCAGAGTTAAACGTGCTGTTGGCAGAAAAGTGAGTCATTTAGTGTGTTTTTTTTTTTTTTTCAAACAGTGTGAATTTATTAAAGGCAGATGAAAGCACATGCAATCACACCCAAAAGATAATTTCACTCAAACGCTGTAAGACCAAATTTGTGGCTTGTTTGAGGTACGACTGATTCGACTCTGAATCGGCTCAGCCGCAGCGAGTGAGTTAAACATGCTGCGCATTTTAGTTGGCAGCTTTCATTTCTTGTTGATTCATGCTGCTAAACTGAGCTGCAAGGCACAAACTGAGCTGCCGTGTCATGTGATCTGACTGATTGCAAAGAAAGAAATCTTGAGAAAAATTAATTAATTAATTTATTTATTTATTTATTCTAATCGAAATATTTTATATATATATAACAAACAGCATAACCCTTTATTTAGCACAAGTATTCACTTTTGTGTGTTTTCTTGCTTTTTCTCTTTTTTTCAATGTATTTTTGTTCCAGCGTAAATAAGACCCCCCCTCTTGTGACCTCATATTAGTAGATGAAAGTATAGGACCTTTAATACTTGCACATGGTATAGGTTTGTTGACATTCTTTTTTTTTTTTTCAAAAATAAAGGAATAAATTAAGGAAGTGTTGAGTATATTTTCAGCCCTAAACAAATTTTTTTAATAATAATAATAATAATAATAATAATAATAATTATTATTATTATTATTATTATTATTATTATTATTATTATTATTATTATTATTATATGTGCAATTTGAAACTAAACCAGTGTGTGCAGTTCTATTTCTTAAGCTTCACCACCCCCTAAGTCATTCAAACCCATTTGGTGTTCACTAACTAACTAACTAACTAACTACAGTAACTAACTAACTAACCATATAAATAAATTCATTAATTAATAAAATCTCAAAGGTCTGGAGCATCACTTCAAGAAAAATAAATAAACAAATAAATAATGAATAATTCAATCTTATCCACTGTGTGTGTGTGTGTGTGTGTGTGTGTCATTGTAGTGTTGAGACTTGCACTCACACATGCCCTCCTTTTCTTCTCCATCTTCTCCACCCACACTTGCATGTTTATCAAAGAGCAGAGCGAATTAAAATACATGGATTTTTATTTTATATTTCTTCAATTTATTCGGACCAGCCTGGAAGCAGGTGGCAGTGTGTCTCTGTAGCGAGCGCTCGTATGAATGTGTGTGTGCGTGTGTGCGCGCGCGTGTGAATAGGGTCTCGGCTGAATCTAGACTGATTGCTTTTCAGTGCTCAAGTGTGGCTCTGAGTCTCGGCTGAAATGTCACTCCGCTGATTGGCTTCTGTCAAACGGCCCGTTTCCTGTCATACATTCGACACCCGGGACCTTACGCGCGAGCATTTCCTGGGATGCTACAGCGACTGGAATTAAACCTGTGCTAATTTGGGCTTCTTGGGTCAATAGAACCTGTCATCTGTTTATGACAAATCTCACAGTTTAGGGTTGTTTCTTTTCCAGCAGGCGTTTTTATTGAGTAACTCTGTTCCTAAGGTAGTCATGATACAGGTAGTGATAAACCAAAAAGCAGCTTTGCTGTTTGTGCATCAACATATACTGTATATTTTATTTGGGGGATGTCAATTGGAAAATATGGTGTAAACATACAGTACACTGTAAAATTCTGGATTGCCCCCCATTTCTTCATATTTTGCCTCTAAAGAGTCAGACTTTCTTGTACTTTAATGTATTCTTGAGGAAGTTTTTGTCTCTCATTTTCAGTCCAGTCCCTCTGTCTGTGCAGTTTACAATGAATGTGTTTTGTTTGTTAAGCCACACAGTGAACTATGAATCATTCAGGCATGAAACAAAATCTAACTTACGACATGAATCCGTGAGAAACAGGTGCAGATGATGACAGACTATCAGGCTGGTGATTAGTGTACTGCTGATGCTGAATGCTGAGTGGTTGGAACAGACGAGATGGGAAATGAGGTCGCTGCTGAGGTTGTTACATACAGTAAACAACCAAATTTTACATTTAGTCACTTTGCAGCCTGTTACGCTAAATCATTTGTTCTCATTTCCTTCCTCTTCAGAAGGTAGAAAGCTTTTAATGCTATTTAAATAGCTGGGTATCTGGCCTAAAGCTAAACCCTAGGCCAAATCCAAAATGGCTTTCAACAGTGAACTACATAAGCTATAGATGTATTTATAACCTGTGCAGTTGTAGTCGTGTATAATGCATTATGAACATGGTTCATGATACATTATAACCCGAAAACCAGAGAAATGTAAGATAGGTTTGCTTAGTGCCTAAATTTAGGTTGTAAAATCTCTGGCAAATAAAACAACATTAGAACAGACTTCATAATGTAGTACACAAAGGTGAGCTTGGTTTGTTTTATATCATTGTTACTGTATAATTTCTTATGAGCAATATTCACCTATAATCAATTACAAACAAGTGCTCTAAATTGCAATGATTATAAAGAGGTGTATCAAGGCCAGAGGTGCGTAGAGTAGCCAAAATTTGTACTCAAGTAAGAGTACTGTCGCTGTACTTCAAAATAATATTACTCAAGTAGAAGTAAACAGTAATCATCCAAAATATTAGTTAAGTAAGAGTAAAAAAGTATTCAGTGAAAAGATACGCAAGTACTGAGTAACTGTTTCAATAGTTATGTCCGAATTTTTTTTTTTTAGAAAGTATGTAAGCATTCGGACAAAATTATAAAATATCATACAAATTGTGACATTTCCAAATAACAAAATAAATGAAATAAATTCAATAAAACATACATTTACTAATCTTCCTTTTTTTCACAATATAAATCTTTTGAAATAAATCCCTGCTGTAGGTAACATATGTATGTTTGAACAGTGTAACTATTTCCTGTGTAAGATAGACTGTATATTCAGTCGTCCTGCGAATGACTCAGCAGAAAATAAAATAACATTAGAACATGTGTACAAGAGTCTCACTTCACCATAAACTGTGTCCAGCAGAACAAATGTAAGAAAATTATATATTTAGCCTCTAGTTGATTTGCTAATTATATATGTTAACACTGCAACATTAAACAAAACAGCTAAACTAAGCGCAACATGTTTGCTTCACTGTCTACCACTGCTGAAGACAAGCCCCTCCCCCTTCGGTGCAGTCATGTGACTCCATGCGGTTATTGTTATTGCAGCTGATTGGTCAAACAGAGTCATGTGATTATTGTCGCTACATCTGATTGGTGAAACACGGTCATGTGGTACTGTAGATCCACCAGCTGCATTCCTCTGGCAAACACAAAGGATATCTAAAGCGTCGAATAAACGGTCAGAAAAGTAACGAGTCGAGTGGAGCCGAATGTAGCGGAGTAAGAGGAGCGTTTCTTCTTTACAAATCTACAAATAAAAGTAAAAAGTATAGTGAGGTAAAACTACTCATACAAGTAAATTAAAAAAAAAAAAGTTACTTAAGTAAATGTAACTTGTTCCTCCCCACCTCTGATCATAGCTTATGAGTGCAGAATGTACTGGAAGTGCTCATAATGCATTAAAAATATGACCTTTACAGGAAATGTTACCATAAGATCTGTTTTTCATCTTCAATGCTTTTAGTAATACTTATCCATTTTTTTTTTTGTTTGTTTCTTTTTATTGCCCTCACCGATTGTTATTCTGTTTCAATATGTTGTTGCTAGGTGACTAATTCACATACAGTAGCCTTGTTAGTTTTTTTTTTTTTTTCTTCCCGTCATTGTAACCATCCTGACAGCCGTCCATGCTTCAAATCCCTAATGAAAAAAAAAAAAAAAGAAAGAAAGAAGCAAACAAGCAAGTGGATAAGCTAAGTAGTTGGCAACCCTTGACAGCATTATAGAAAAGCAGTTTGCACTTATTCACATGTCCAACATCTGACACTTAATGCCACTCGACACCTTTGTTCCTCCAATAAATGAAATAAATAAATAAATAAATAAATAAATAAATACATAAAAGGAATCCATTTGTTTCAGCCTTCGTTCTGAACTGAATGGGAAGTTGAGATTGAGACTCTTGGTTAAACAAACTCTACGGACTTGAATTAATTGAGTTAAAGGGTCACGAGTATGTTCTCCAAGAGCTTTTTTTTGTACACAAAGACATAAAATGGAAAGAAGAAAATCGTAGCTGACGATCTATTTTCTAGAAAGGATGTTTTAATACTTGGAAATAAAGAGCACATGGCAACCGGTCTCAGGCGAAAATCTCTCCGTCAGAAATGGCTCTAATTTTTAATTTGATTGAAAAGGGACATCACTAAAGATGTGCTAAATAAAGTACACTTTAGAAAAATTGAAACCTTATGACAGCGATGGTGCCTCTTACAGGACGAGTCTCATGACTGGAGCTGACCTTTAATCAACTCATGATGACTTCCATGACTCGTCTGTGGCGTTTATTTCAGTCTCATGATGCGAAGCTCCTAAAAAACATTTTTAAATCTCATGATCAGAGCGTGAGGTCAAACTGGAGGTGTGTCAAGGACACAAACTCACTCACTAAACACTACACAACGTTCGCCGAACTGCGCCTGGCACTTTTCCGCCATTCCGGGAGATTAAAAAAGCTGGGACTGTTTACGTGCTGGGAGTAAACGAGGCTTTTTTTTTTCTTCTTTTTTTTTTTTTTCATTTCTCCATCTCTCCATCTCTCTGTGCCTTAATGAGGACTCGAACCGGAGCGCTGTAAATCGCGTTGGGTGTGTGTGATGTATGCCGTAATTATCTGTTGATTTACACAATGGCCTCGGCGTAATGAGGCAGAGCCCGGAGCATACATCACTGTCTGAGCACACTGAGAGCATAACAAACCCGCTCGCTCTAACCTCTCCTCCCTCGCCTCTTCTGTCTCCTTTCTCCCCAACCATCATCCCTCCCTCCCTCCGCCTCGACACTTTTCCCTCCTCTCCCTCTCTCGCAAGCTCTGCGTCAGGGTTACGCGACGTCAGTGAGTTTGTGGCCCAGCACGATGTGTGTGTTTTTTATTTATTTATTCAGCGTGGAGCTGTTAGCACCCACGCACTGAGTTTTAATTAATGTCACGTTGACCTGCAACACACACTCCGCCAGTTGGCAAAACAACTTAATGCCAAGCTCCGTTCTGCCTCATGGCATTACACGGAATGAGAGAGAGAGAGAGAGATATCTCTCTCTCTCTCTCTCTCTCTAAAACATTTAGGTTCCTCCTTTTTTTTTGCTTTTAACATCAGACCAAAATGTGGAAAGAAAGAAAGAAATAATAGTTGAATAGATTGATGGATGGATGAAAAGGAAGGAAAGGACACTAGACAGACAAACAGACAGATAGATAGATAGATAGACAGACACAGGACACTACACTGCTTTTAACCAATTAGAACACTGCATTACTATCAGCCAATCAGAACACTGTTCCGCCCTCAGCCAAATAGAACACTGTTCTCTTGTCAGCCAATCAAGACACTGCACTGCTCTCCGCCAATCAGGACACTGCACTAATCTCAGCCAATCAGAACACTGTATTACTCTCAGCCAATCAGGATACTGCACTACGCTCAGCCAATCAGGATACTGCACTACTCTTAGCCAATCAGAACATGGAGCTATACTCAGGAAGTCAGAATTCAGGAACAATGTACTGCTCTCAGCTAATAAGAGCATTACACTACTCTCAGAACATTGTTCTGCTCTCAGCCAACCCTGTTTTGCTCCTAACCAATCAGAGCACTGCACTAGTCTCAGCTAATCAGATTACTGTTCTGCTCTCGTCCAGGACCAACAATGCAGGACCTCAGTTGATCAGAACCCAGCATTATCCTCTCAGCCAATCAGAACACATTATAAAGCTTGCAGCCAATCAGAGCACAGTACACAGAACTGGTGTCAGGAAAATAGATGCATATCTTGACATTTTTTTTAAAAAGCTTTTCGTAAGTTGTTTTACTTAACTACTGTCAGTCACACTGATTCGGCTCAGTGCAGCGGCGCCGTCTCCTGTGGAGATCATTAACATGAGACGTCCTCATAGTAACGCCATGACATTATCATTTACTATACATCACACACACGCATGAAATCACAGAAGATTGAGTGAGTGAGGCGGTGTGTGTGTGTGTGTGTGTATAACCTTGTAAATATGGTTTTCTTTATGAAGACCTTCAAAATAAATGATGACAGATTATCCTGACAAATTGAGTAAATGAAAAATATGTGTATCCATGCACACACACAAGCTCACACGTAATCAGACAACCCCCCCCCCCCCACACACGCACAAATATATATGCTATATATGTGTGTGTGTGTGTATATACATATATATATATATATACACACACACACACACACACACACACACACACACGGACAAAATTGTTGGTACCCTTCGGTCAATGAAAGAAAAACTCACAATGGTCACACAAATAACTTTAATCTGACAAAAGTCATAATAAATAAGCATTCTATGAATGTTAACCAATGAAAGTCAGACATTGCTTCTCAACCATGCTTCAACAGAATTATTTTTAAAAATGAACTCATGGAACAGGCCTGGACAAAAATGATGGTACCCCTAGAAAGTACTGAAAATAATGTGACCAAAGGGACATGTTAATTCAAGGTGTGTCCACTAATTAGCATCACAGGTGTCTACAGAGACTCATGGTGTCTAATCGAGACTCATCAGACCAGGCAACATTTTTCCAGTCTTCAATTGTCCAATTTTGGTGAGCTCGTGCAAATTGTAGCCTCTTTTTCCTATTTGTAGTGGAGATGAGTGGTACCCGGTGGGTCTTCTGCTGTTGTAGCCCATCCGCCTCAAGGTTGTGCATGTTGTGGCTTCACAAATGCTTTGCTGCATACCTCGGTTGTAACGAGTGGTTATTTCAGTCAAAGTTGCTCTTCTATCAGCTTGAATCAGTCGGCCCATTCTCCTCTGACCTCTAGCATCAACAAGGCATTTTCGCCCACAGGACTGCCGCATACTGGATGTTTTTCCCTTTTCATACCATTCTTTGTAAACCCTAGAAATGGTTGTGCGTGAAAATCCCAGTAACTGAGCAGATTGTGAAATACTCAGACCGACCGGCCCGTCTGGCACCAACAACCATGCCACGCTCAAAATTGCTTAAATCACCTTTCTTTCCCATTCTCACATTCAGTTTGGAATTCAGGAGCTTGTCTTGACCAGGACCACACCCCTAAATGCATTGAAGCAACTGCCATGTGATTGGTTGATTAGATAATTGCATTAATGAGAAATTGGACAGGTGTTCCTAATTATCCTTTAGGTGAGTGTGCAAAACATTGTTTCAACATAAAAGAGATATTTCCGATTTCTTCTTCTCCTTTCTCTGTCTTTCTCTCTCACTGTGTGCTTCTTTTCAAAAGACATAAAATCTATTTCCAGATTTTCTTTTTTTTTTATTGCTTTAAATAAAGAAAAAAATGTTCTAGACCAGTTTTCTAAAAGTATGTAGTATATACACATTAACCTAATAATCATAACTATATAATCCTCCCACACACTCCCACACACACACACAAACACACACACACACACCCCATGCAGTCGTGGTTTCTATAATGTTTGCATGCTGGAATGAACAAAAAAAAGTCGAATATTGTTCCGTTACACTGCACTGCGCTTATCATGAGGCTTGACACTAGTGTGAGTGTGTGCATACAGTATGTGTGTGAGTGTGTGTCAGTGTGTCAGTGATTGGAAATACAAACACGTCTGACCGCGTGAATCATTGAGTCACGGCGCGAGGCCACTGATTAAAGCCTGAAAAACGTCGGGTAATTAATTTGATGGCTGCTCTTCCGTCCGTCCTGCGCGGATAACGAGCAGAAACTCTCGGCTAAAGACCTTGGAGCAGCTTCTTCAGAACGGTGTTCGGTGCACCTGGCGACCTCTGACCCTCTTGCTCGTGAGGGAGTTTCGAATGATGAGTGTTTTATAGGAGCGAAAACAAATAAATCTATACTGTAATTCTTGCTGAGAGACTGAGGGACAGGAAGGGGGACGGAGAGAGAGAGAGAGAGTGAGAGAGAGCGAGAGAGAGAGAGGCCAGACAGATGGACAGGGGGCAAAAGGGAAAAGACAATAACAGACAGCCTGATAGATCTGAGGGGCGTTCGAGTGAAACCAGGACTTTTGATGGCACAAAATAACGGAACACGGTTATGAGAGTAAAAGCTGCCTTTATTTCTCTATATAATCTCCTGCTACACTAATGCACTTATCCCAGTGTGTCACTTGTGCTTGGACACCATCAAGGTAGAATGTTTTCTCAGTACGCCAAAGCCATGATAGGACTGCCTGCTTTACATCTGAAACACTGGTCTCCCAGGAACACCTTTAATGGCACAAACATACGGAAATGGCTTGGAGCGAGGTCATGGACGTACATGGATGAGGCGATAACTCCCAGCCGCGTTCCTGTAACGTCCGAGTGGTGTTGGTGAATGATCGTGTGTACAGTTCCTACACACAGACAGATGCGTCTCTTTCGCAGGTTGGGGCCAAGCTACAGTATAAGGATCAGGTGTTGAACTCGCAGAGTGTCAGCAGGTACGACTGTACGTACGGATGTACGGCCTGCTTTCAAACGTTTGCACCATTCAAACGTTGTACTGCAGCTAAGAGTCTCATCGCCAAACTGTGCTTGAAGGCTTGTGTAAATCATTTTGTTTACAAGAAATTTAAACACGAGTCCCGGTTTGACTTGAACACCCCTTGAAGATAGATAGAGAGAGAGAGAGAGAGAGAGAGAGAGAGAGAGAGAGATAGATGTTAGATTTTGGGATGTGTTCCATCTACTGTCTGTGAACGTTCCACAATACACAAACACAATTAACAAATGAATGCATGAATTAATAAATGAATCTTTTTTTTCCCATGCTTACGCTTTTCCCCAAGCCCCATTACCCTCATCAATTAACCAATAATAAAACAAAATCTAAATGTTGCACTCGGTGTTAAATCTTGCTCCGTTAAAGTGTTATTGTTGAAACGCCGAGTTTCGAACCCATAACCATTTTTTTTCCCCGCCGGAGTACAGAGTTGCCCGCAGAGCTCCCAACGCCCTCGTTTTGCGTGATTATTATTAAACCGAGCCGCACAGGCATGTTAGGCGTGTGATGAATGCGTCTCCTGCTGCATTAATAGTTTAAAGCTCAGTAAAATCAATCGACGCATTATCCCCTCTGTCTCTCGAGATCAGCGTGCAGCCTTTAATATATCGCGTTCATAAGCCGCCTTTCTTCTCCTCCTTCTCCTGTCACTGACTTACACAGGCACTATCGCTCTCTCTCTCTCTCTCTCTCTCTCGGTCTAGATTTACACCCATCTATCAGTCGACATGAAGCATCGCCCTTTCTATATCGTTCTAGATATACATCTTCCAACCGTTCCTTTATCCTTCTCACCTCTATTCGTCTCTCTGTATTTACAATACACTGTGTTATTATGGTTATTAGGAGCATTTGTGGATTTGATCTTTCATGCAGTTGAAGCACTGTAAGGCGTAACATCACGCAGATTGCAAGTCAAGACCTTCAGCAACAGCACTGTTCACGTCAACAACAACAACAACAACAATAACAGCAACAGTAAAATGGAAAGAAAAAAAAATCAAAATCTGGATGAAATAAAAAGTGATCTCAATGACTTGGAGCCAGACAGGCTGGTTTAAATATTTGAGAAAATGCTGATCTCGTTGGATTTCCAGGCATTTATTTATTTATTTTTTTTTTTAATATACAGAATACTGCAAACAAACAAAAACAAAAACAAACAAACAATCAGTCACGCTTCTGCATACTGAAATCCCTTGCTGATTAAAATGATGTCTAGACAGGCTTGATCTCAAACAGCAACTCTGTGTAACCACGACGAGCAGGAAAGCATCTCACAGCGAACAACGCGCTGAAACCTGACGCAGATGAGTTAAAAGCAAAGAAAGCAGAGTTTGGTATCACTCCTTCCAGCCCAAAACAGAATCAACATCATAAATGTCTACCCGTTATGTCAGCGATGATAAAAGTGTCGAGGGTTATTTACTGAGTGTCATTAATCAGGTAAAGGTGAGAGGCCAGAGAGCTAAGCTGAGACAGTGCGAGACAGCGAGGCGAGAAAGACACCGGGAGAGAGAGGCTACCGATGAAGTGAGAGGATTAGACACAGAGTGAGAGAGAGAGAGAGAGAGAGAGAGAGACAAGACTGAGATAATTGGAAAGCACTTCACCTGAAGGTCTTAACATGACATCTGAATAAGTCTATTATTATCGTAAGATATGTACACGGAAGGTTTTTTTTTTACATCAATTTCATTTGAAAGCGTTCAAAGAAAGAACGCTCAGCTCCTGCAAATAGTGTTAGTCCTTCCACTTGTTTCAGTTTTTCAAATTAACTACATACTGCACGCTATATGGCAAGGCTTCCCTCTTAAATAGTGGTTTTCCATGGGAACAAGTGCCAGGTATGTCACCATCTTTTAGTTTCTCCATCCTTCATATTAAGTGCGTTATCATGTTCTTGATTACTTTTTGCACTTATACCAATGTCCTTTTTTTTTTTTTTCCCCCGCATTCGTATTGGAAATGCTCGAGGCTTATTCACTCGTTTCAAAGGCGCCTGGTTTAAATGCACGCCTATTTGCACCGTTTATGATAACGGATTGTCCTAGTTTAACTGCGTCTGCATCTGTTTTGACCTCCGCTATAGACAATGACAATGATTTCAGGAAAAGCCCTAATGAACTACATGCTGAGTGTACACGTTCGCGCCATGCCTCGTTGCGCTGCATTTTACACCGAGCTAATACATTTCCGAGTCATAAATACAGTAACATTTCCTTTGTCACTATTGCGGTACCGTCAAGGGTATTTCATTTTATCATACATTTAATATTAACGTATTTTTCTACCTTTCTACCCAGAAGTGGTCTGGAACATGAAGATTGGAAAAAAAAAAATCACCCAGACAACAATATGAGAATCTTTACCTGCGTTACCTCCATTCAGTCCAAAGTTTTCAGTGTTCTGAGATGCTTTTCTGCTCATCAAGGTTGGAAGGAGTTGAGTTACCTTGACCTTCAAGTCTACTGATCATTCTTACTCCAAGAACGAGCTTTTGCAGAACTTTTCCTACCATTGTGGAGAAAATCTAGACATTGTTGCAAATAAAAATCCCAAAAGATCAAGAGTTTGGCTTATAGGATAGTCGCATGATTGAGGCAGTCTGCAAATGTTCCTGTTAAAGTGGTTGGTGAATTAGAGTGTCTCAGGCAGTTGAGGCACTACAGTAGGTTGCTGATGGAGGGTTGGGGGTTCCAGTCCTACAAGCCCATAGTCAACGGTTTTGGACCCTTAACCTTACACCACTGCACAGACTGGTTAGAAAATGGGAGAGTTGCAACAGGAAGATCAAATGATCCATTATGGTGACCCTAGGATAAAAGGAAGAAAGTCCAAAGAAAAAAACATGGTTGGTGGTCATTCATTTATTCAACTACTTCACCTCATTGTCCATTACAGGGTACATCTGAAACCTATCCCAGGAGACTTTGGACTCATTGCGGAGTACATCCCGCACATGGTGCCCATCACATACAAAACCAGCAATTTGTGAAAGCCAATTAACCCAATCTACATGTCTTTAGACTGTGAAAAGAAACCAGAGTACCCAGAGGAAACCCACCAAGCACAAGGAGAACATGCAAACTCCGTACACACCGACCCAAGGGGGGGAATCGAACCCTCAACCCTCAATGGAGGTGCGAGCCCACAGTGGTAACCACTGCACCGCCAGGCCACGTCAAAAACAGGTTGGTGAGTTGATATATTTACTGACATTCTACGACATACAGTACATCCTTGTGAATTAAGCTGCCTTGAATCAAGTTCACCCGACTTCAGATGAAAGAGAGACTGCGCTCTTAAAACTCCTTTTAAACTTGATGAAATGTCTTTGAAGCTGAAACCAGACATCGGGCAATGCATAAAGGGTGGAATAAAGCATATAAGCAAAGAGAAAAAAGATGAGGAACCATCAGCTGAACATCAGCACCAATAACAAATTCGGCTCACTCGCTGGGTCGTAATTAATAAATCGCCTGCCAGTGTCGTGAACAGTTTCTCATTCCTGTGAACCTCCTCTTGCTCCAATTTCAAACCAAAGACCAACAAGCTCTCAGGCCTTTCAACTTCACTGTCAATGTCTCGCGGTCGGCTCTGTCTGCTCGTCTCAAGATCCAGCATGAAAAGCGTTCTTGCCTCATCCATCACTGCTTAGCTCAGCTCAACACCCAAAGCACTGCGCAACAGACAGACCACAGCGAATTCGACCGGCCCCTCAGCAGCTCTCAATCAAGGAGCTGCATGACACCGGGGCCAGGACGAGAGCTGAAAAGATCAACAGTGATCCCACACGGCCAGGAAACCACCTGCTCCATAAAGAAAAGCTTTGGCGGTTGCACTAGCAGCACCTGAACAGTTTCTACCACGCAGGCATGTCTTTGCTCAGCAACAGAAGCAAATACTAAAAGAAAATGACAACGTGAGAACTCAATTTCTTACATTTCCTGTCGAAATTACACTAATTCCACTAAATTACGATACTTAAG
Source organism: Clarias fuscus (assembly GCA_030347435.1). Classification (NCBI taxonomy): domain Eukaryota; kingdom Metazoa; phylum Chordata; class Actinopteri; order Siluriformes; family Clariidae; genus Clarias; species Clarias fuscus. Next base: position 6,316,550 of record CM059206.1, on the reverse strand, counting down.
CTCTAACATTGCTAGCATTAAAAGTACCTCGGGGTACTTTTGGATTCTCAGGTTGTATGCTTTTTCTCACAAAATCCAGCTTTTCTGTGGAATACAAATGATTCACACATTGGAGATGTGTTCCAAAGTACAGTCTACATTTACCGTTTTCACCAAAAAATACACCAGGCTACACACACATACAAGATCTGAAACACGCAATGCCTGACTCATAACATTTTTCTTTTTTTCTCTTTAGATGTCTTCATGTGGCACGTGATAAGAAGTATAGTACTTATAAAGATAGTTTTTATGGTATGTTTGCAACAGTTAACTCATATAAAAATAATAATAATAATATGTCGAAACTGAAGTGTGACAGGGTTAGAGAGATTATGAGACAGGTAGAAAGGAAAATGAAAGCATTGGCGAAAAGCCATCCAGCATTCGCTTCTAACAAACAAGTAAATAAATATACACCAGGTGATGTGCTGGTTAGCTCTGTGGACCCGCACCTCCAGCGCTTGGTGGGTTTCCATCTGGGGAATCTGGTTTCTTCCCACAGTCCAAAAGATATGCAGATTAGGTTAATTGTGTTCCCAAATTCACCATAGTGAGTGAATGAGTGTCTCTGTGCCCTGTGATAAATTGGCACCCTGTCCAGGTTACCCCGCCTCATTCCTGGTATAGGCCCATGCGACCCTGTTCAGGATAATCCAAATAGAAAATGAATGAATGAATGAATATACACCGATCCCAGAATACACAGTAGGATTGTTTCACTTCCTGGCATTAAGTCGATTCAAGGTTACATTGCCTGACCAAAAATATAACATGTGATCCCATAATTATGTCTATAACCTGATTGAATTATAGGAGAAATATAAATAAATAAAAAAATATTTCCCATAAGCTGTCATTGCATAAGCACCACTTGACTAACACATGTGGCAAAACATCTGTGCCTGAGCTCTGAAGCTGAGACAAAGGATCACTGTTGCAGTCTTGTCTAAGGATTTCAGACAATGGAGGACGTTCTCATTGATCTCTTTCTCTTTTACTCTGCCCTATCCGACCTCACATGACACGTAATACCCACTCAATCCCAATCAATTAGGCAGAAGGACAAGCTAAGGACAAGAGGGCACGTGTGTGTGTCTTCAGGGTTTGATGGGAAATGTTGTGGGGAATATTAAAAAATGTTGCTGTGTTGCTGTTGCTGTGTATTTTTGTGTTCACTTGGTGTGTGGTAAAGAATGTCGGATTGTAATTTTTGTTGTGTTTTGGCGTTTGATAAAAAAAAATGTTATCGTGTATTTTTGTTGTTGTTGTTGTTGTTGTTGTGTTGTGTTTGTCGAAGGAGGTCGGTGTGTTTTGGTGTTTGATGTTGTGTGTAGAAAAGTGTAAAAAAAAAAAAAATTTGGTCTTGTGTGTTAGTGTTTGTTGAAAACTGTTGGAGTGTAATTTTTTATTTTTTATTTTTTTAAATGTTGGTGTATAATTTGGTTTTGGTTGTGTATTTTTTTTTTTTATAATGTTGGTGTGTAATATTGGGGTTGTTTGTTGGTGTTTAAAGAATGTTGGTGTGTTTTGAAAATTTTGGTGTGTATTTTCTTTTTTTGTGTTGGTGTGTTTTGATGTCTCATAAAGAATTTTGGTTTGTAATTTGGTGTTGTGTGTTAATGTATAATTGGCGGCATGTCTTGGTGTTTGTAGACCATGCTGGAGTGTAAACCTTTTATTGTATATTGGTATTTTATGAAGAATGTTGGTGTATAATTTGGTCTTGTGTGTTAATGTTTGATGAAGAATATTAGAGTTGTGTGGGTCACTGTTTGATAAAGACTGTTGGTGTATATATTGGTGGGGTGACACTGTTTTATAGACAGAGTAATTTGGTGTTGTGTTTGATGAGACTTGCTGTTACGTATTATTGTTGGTCTTAATTGGTCCTGAAATAGGGCATTTCCGCCTGTATTTGTTTACGTGTGGTAAGGATGCTGAAACTGTTTTCGGCGTTTACATAAAACTTTTTCTGAATGAACAGATTAGCGTAAACGGTACAGTTATATTAGCATTCAGCCTAAAGGGAAGGCCTGGGCCGACGGGACACCTCGTTGCTAAGTAATCAACACTCCAGGAGGGCTGAACTGCACTTCTGCACTTTTGCATATATATAAACACATTAAAGCCACCATTAGTAATTCCTTTCCAATCAACCGCTGCATAACTGAGACGAGTAAGTGGCGTTTTGTGGCATCTGAGCTTTGCTGTTTGAGTACACACTGGAGAGGAACGCAACAACAGAGACATAAAGCATAAATAAGCTGAAATAATCGCCCACGCTGCTTCTCCTGCCATTCAGCATCTCAAACATTTCTCATATTCAGCATTTCTGGATTGTTTTGTGGGGGGAAAAAAAAAAAAACACCCACTCAAGTGTGCTGGAAACACATCTGCTGTTACAATGCCATTGTGCTACGCCATCTGTTTGTACACACACACTAAAGAACAAAAAGGAAACGGCACACTAAACACACCGCTAAATATAGAAAATCAATATAGGCTCATGTTCCCCCTCTCTGTCTGTCTCTGTGCGTCTGAAATACAGTAAAGTGATGTCTGCTTCCCTTGTGTGTGTGTGTGTGTGTGTGTGTGTGTGTGTGTGTGTGTGGTCCTTGATGAAGTTGGTCTGTGAATATGAATCCTGGTGTGCTTGTTGTTGGACGCAATTCAGACACTGATGGTGAATGATGGTGTGTGTTTGGTGTTGTGTTGCTGTTTAAGGGTTATTGTTGGTTTCTGTTTCACAGTATGTTGTGAGTTTGAGTAATAGTGATGGTGTGTGTATGGTCATGTGCTGGTGTTGGTTCACGTTGATGTGTGTTTGGTGGTGAGTTGCTGTTTATGGGTTAATGTTTATGTGTGGTTGAAGGTGTGTTGTAGTTTGATGGTTAATGATTGTGTGTGTGTTTGGTGTTCCGTTGTGGTTTGATGGTTAATGATGGTGTGTGTTTGGTGTTGCATTGTGGTTTGATGGTTAATGATGGTGTGTGTTTGGTGTTGCGTTGTGGTTTCATGGTTAATAATGGTGTGTGTCTGGTGGTGTGTTGGAGTTTTATGGTTAATAATGGTGTGTGTTTGATGGTTAATGATGATATATGTTTGGTGGTTTGTTGGAGTTTGATGGTTAATTATGGTGTGTGTCTGGTGGTGTGTTGGAGTTTTATGGTTAATAATGGTGTGTGTCTGGTGGTGTGTTTGAGTTTTTTGGTTAATAATGGTGTGTGTTTGATGGTTAATGATGATGTATGTTTGGTGGTTTGTTGGAGTTTGATGGTTAATAATGGTGTGTGTCTGGTGGTGTGTTGGAGTTTAATGGTTAATGATGATGTATGTTTGGTGGTGGGTTAATGTTGGTGTTTGGTGTCATTTTGATGTTGGATGGTCAATAATGGTGAGTGTTTGTTGGTGTGTTGGAGTGCAGACATACTGTATGTAGTATGTTTGGTGTTTGATGGTGATTTGCCTTTTAAGGGTTAATGATGGTGTAAATTTGGTGGCATGTTGGTGTTTGATGGTGAATAATGGTGTGTGTGTGTGTGTGTATGTGTGTGTGTGTGTGTGTGTGTGTGTGTGTGTGTGTGTGTGTGTGTGTGTGTGTGTGTGTGTGTTTGGTGTTGTGTTGCTATTAGGCGGTTCATGGTGATGTGCATTTGGTGGAGTGAATGTTTGTTGAATGTGTGATGATGGTGAACATACTGTACTGTAGCTGTGTGTTTACTGGTGTGTGCTGGTTCTTAATGGTAAAGGTTAACATGTTACTTTGTGTGTGTAGGTGTTTGATGGTGCATATGGTGTAGGTTGGTGTTTAAGAGTGTTCATGAGGGGGGGAAAAAAGCTTTATTCTGAAGAAACGTGGTATTTTAGATTAGTGATTTAAAAATTCTTTCACCTTATGATTTCAACATAGTAATATTTGTTGTGTGAAATAATTTTGCATGTATTATAAGGGGGAAAAAAAATCAATATTCTATGCAAAACAGCGCTGGTAATTGCGGAGTTTGCTTGAGATTCATTGTCTCTCAGTGGAGCCCGCGTCCTAGCCGTTGCCTCCGGGTTCAAATTAGCGAAAAACCTCTTTGAGCTCACATTCGTTCCACAATTACAGCAAGTTATACATTTCCAGAAGCCTAGTGTCACCCACTCACATGCTTAAATAAATGAGTTATATAATTAACTGCTGAATTAATTAACTTTACAAATGGCATACTTCAGTAACTCTAGAGAGAGAGAGAGCGAGAGAGAGAGAGAGAGAGAGGTGGGGTAGTGGCTTTACAAAATCCTGACTTAACTATAACAGCCTGTAGAATCAGCAGTATCTCAAGGCATACTAGTGCTGTACATTATAGATGTGTGTGTGTGTGTGTGTGTGTGTGTGTGTGTGTGTGAGAGAGAGAGAGAGAGAGAGAGAGAGAGATTTGCTTAAGGGGACATTTTACTTCTTCAGAGTGCTTTGATGATTCATTCACTCTTGAGGAAGCATCAAGAGAGGAAAAGAAAGAAAGAGCATGCGATAGACAGAAAGTTGAAAAGGCCATGGTAGAGGCAATGAAGAAAGATGGGGAAGGTGGTAATGTGTGTTACAGCCTTCAGCCTTGACTATGTGCACTGGCCAATTTAAAGCTGAACCCTATGTTAGTGAATACGCGGGTCTGTAGTGTATGACAGCCTTTGTTAAAAATGAATGAATGAATAAAGAGTGAAAGAGTGAGTAGATTAATTAGGTGATGAGCTGGGAGTGTGTGCCATTAATGGGCACCTGGGTTTTAGTCAAATAACTTCTGTAAGCACCTGAGTGAATGAGTGAGTACAGAGTGACTGAGTGAGCAGCAAGTGAATGAGGGAGCAGCAAGTGACTGAGTGAGTACAGAGTGAATGAGTGAGCACCAAGTGAATGAGTGAGTACAGAGTGAATGAGTGAGTACAGAGTGAATTAATGAGTACTGAGTGAATGAGTGAGTACTGAGTGAATGAGTGAGTACAGAGTGAATGAGTGAGCACGAAGTGAATGAGTGAGTACAGAGTGAATAAGTGAGCACCGAGTGAATGAGTGAGTACAGAGTGAATGAGTGAGCACCGAGTGAATGAGTGAGTACAGCATGAATGAGTGAGTACTGAGTGAATGAGTGAGTACAGAGTGAATGAGTGAGCAGCAAGTGACTGAGTGAGTACAAAGTGAATGAGTGAGCACCGAGTGAATGAGTGAGTACAGAGTGAATGAGTGAGCACCGAGTGAATGAGTGAGTACAGAGTGAATGAGTGAGTACAGAGTGAATGAGTGAGCACCGAGTGAATGAGTGAGTACAGCGTGAATGAGTGAGTACTGAGTGAATGAGTGAGTACAGAGTGAATGAGTGAGCAGCAAGTGACTGAGTGAGTACAAAGTGAATGAGTGAGCACCGAGTGAATGAGTGAGTACAGAGTGAATGAGTGAGCACCGAGTGAATGAGTGAGCACCGAGTGAATGAGTGAGTACAGAGTGAATGAATGAGCAGCAAGTGACTGAGTGAGTACAGAGTGAATGAGTGAGCACCGAGTGAATGAGTGAGTACAGAGTGAATGAATGAGTACTGAGTGAATGAGTGAGTACAGAGTGAATGAGTGAGCAGCAAGTGACTGAGTGAGTACAGAGTGAATGAATGAGTACTGAGTGAATGAGTGAGTACAGAGTGAATGAGTGAGCAGCAAGTGAATGAGTGAGTACAGCGTGAATGAGTGAGTACAGAGTGAATGAGTGAGTACAGAGTGAATGAGTGAGTACCAAGTGAATGAGTGAGTACAGCGTGAATGAGTGAGTAGAGAGTGAATGAATGAGTACAGAGTGCATGAGTGAGCACCGAGTGAATGAGTGAGTACAGAGTGAATGAATGAGTACTGAGTGAATGAGTGAGTACAGTGTGAATGAGTGAGTACAGAGTGAATGAGTGAGTACAGAGTGAATGAATGAGTACTGAGTGAATGAGTGAGTACAGAGTGACTGAGTGAGTACAGAGTGAATGAGTGAGCACCGAGTGAATGAGTGAGCACCGAGTGAATGAGTGAGTACAGAGTGAATGAATGAGTACTGAGTGAATGAGTGAGCAGCAAGTGAATGAGTGAGCAGCAAGTGAATGAGTGAGTACAGAGTGAATGAGTGAGTACAGAGTGAATGAATGAGTACTGAGTGAATGAGTGAGTACAGAGTGAATGAGTGAGCAGCAAGTGAATGAGTGAGTACAGAGTGAATGAGTGAGCACCGGGTGAATGAGTGAGTACAGAGTGAATGAGTGAGCACCGAGTGAATGAGTGAGTACAGCGTGAATGAGTGAGTACAGAGTGAATGAGTGAGTACAGAGTGAATGAGTGAGTACCAAGTGAATGAGTGAGTACAGAGTGAATGAGTGAGCACCGAGTGAATGAGTGAGTACAGCATGAAAGAGTGAGTACAGAGTGCATGAGTGAGCACCGAGTGAATGAGTGAGTACAGAGTGAATGAATGAGTACTGAGTGAATGAGTGAGTACAGAGTGAATGAGTGAGTACAGAGTGAATGAATGAGTACTGAGTGAATGAGTGAGCAGCAAGTGACTGAGTGAGTACAGAGTGAATGAGTGAGCACCGAGTGAATGAGTGAGCACCAATTGAATGAGTGAGTACAGAGTGAATGAGTGAGCACCGAGTGAATGAGTGAGTACAGAGTGAATGAGTGAGCACCGAGTGAATGAGTGAGCACCGAGTGAATGAGTGAGTACAGAGTGAATGAATGAGCAGCAAGTGACTGAGTGAGTACAGAGTGAATGAGTGAGCACCGAGTGAATGAGTGAGTACAGAGTGAATGAATGAGTACTGAGTGAATGAGTGAGTACAGAGTGAATGAGTGAGCAGCAAGTGACTGAGTGAGTACAGAGTGAATGAATGAGTACTGAGTGAATGAGTGAGTACAGAGTGAATGAGTGAGCAGCAAGTGAATGAGTGAGTACAGAGTGAATGAGTGAGTACAGAGTGAATGAGTGAGTACAGAGTGAATGAGTGAGCACCGAGTGAATGAGTGAGTACAGCGTGAATGAGTGAGTACAGAGTGAATGAGTGAGTACAGAGTGAATGAGTGAGTACCAAGTGAATGAGTGAGTACAGCGTGAATGAGTGAGTAGAGAGTGAATGAATGAGTACAGAGTGCATGAGTGAGCACCGAGTGAATGAGTGAGTACAGAGTGAATGAATGAGTACTGAGTGAATGAGTGAGTACAGTGTGAATGAGTGAGTACAGAGTGAATGAGTGAGTACAGAGTGAATGAATGAGTACTGAGTGAATGAGTGAGTACAGAGTGACTGAGTGAGTACAGAGTGAATGAGTGAGCACCGAGTGAATGAGTGAGCACCGAGTGAATGAGTGAGTACAGAGTGAATGAATGAGTACTGAGTGAATGAGTGAGCAGCAAGTGAATGAGTGAGCAGCAAGTGAATGAGTGAGTACAGAGTGAATGAGTGAGTACAGAGTGAATGAATGAGTACTGAGTGAATGAGTGAGTACAGAGTGAATGAGTGAGCAGCAAGTGAATGAGTGAGTACAGAGTGAATGAGTGAGTACAGAGTGAATGAGTGAGCACCGGGTGAATGAGTGAGTACAGAGTGAATGAGTGAGCACCGAGTGAATGAGTGAGTACAGCGTGAATGAGTGAGTACAGAGTGAATGAGTGAGTACAGAGTGAATGAGTGAGTACCAAGTGAATGAGTGAGTACAGAGTGAATGAGTGAGCACCGAGTGAATGAGTGAGTACAGCATGAAAGAGTGAGTACAGAGTGCATGAGTGAGCACCGAGTGAATGAGTGAGTACAGAGTGAATGAATGAGTACTGAGTGAATGAGTGAGTACAGAGTGAATGAGTGAGTACAGAGTGAATGAATGAGTACTGAGTGAATGAGTGAGCAGCAAGTGACTGAGTGAGTACAGAGTGAATGAGTGAGCACCGAGTGAATGAGTGAGCACCAATTGAATGAGTGAGTACAGAGTGAATGAGTGAGCACCGAGTGAATGAGTGAGTACAGAGTGAATGAGTGAGCACCGAGTGAATGAGTGAGTACAGAGTGAATGAGTGAGCACCGAGTGAATGAGTGAGTACAGAGTGAATGAGTGAGCACCGAGTGAATGAGTGAGCACCAATTGAATGAGTGAGTACAGAGTGAATGAGTGAGCACCGAGTGAATGAGTGAGTACAGAGTGAATGAGTGAGCACCGAGTGAATGAGTGAGTACAGAGTGAATGAGTGAGCACCGAGTGAATGAGTGAGTACCGAGTGAATGAGTGAGTACCGAGTGAATGAGTGAGCACCGAGTGAATGAGTGAGTACCGAGTGAATGAGTGAGTACAGTGAATGAGTGAGCACCGAGTGAATGAGTGAGCACCAATTGAATGAGTGAGTACAGAGTGAATGAGTGAGCACCGAGTGAATGAGTGAGTACAGAGTGAATGAGTGAGCACCGAGTGAATGAGTGAGTACAGAGTGAATGAGTGAGCACCGAGTGAATGAGTGAGTACAGAGTGAATGAGTGAGCACCGAGTGAATGAGTGAGCACCAATTGAATGAGTGAGTACAGAGTGAATGAGTGAGTACCGAGTGAATGAGTGAGTACAGTGAATGAGTGAGCACCGAGTGAATGAGTGAGTACCGAGTGAATGAGTGAGTACCAAGTGAATGAGTGAGTACAGAGTGAATAAATAAATAAACTAAGTCAATAAGTGTGCACCAAATGAATGAGTGACCTGGGTGAATGAGTGAGAATCTGATCATAAATAAACATCTCAGTAAATAAGTAAAAACCTAAGCAAACATGAAAACACCTGGTTGAATGAATAAACAGACTGTACGAACAAATGAGAATATACTTAAAGACCTAAAAACAAGTAAACATCTCAAGGAATAAAGAAACACCTGAGTAACGATGTAAATACTTGAAGGAATAAGTAAATAACTTAATGAATAAGTAAAAACATGACTGAATGAGTAAACACATGAGTAAATGAATACACACATGACCATGTAAACACTCGAGGGAATGAGTAAAGAAGTGAGTAAATGAGTGTACACCTGAGGGAAGGAGTAAACACACGGTGTGAACACTCGAGCGAATGACTGAACTCCTGAGTGAACGTCTGAATGAAACAAACACCCGTTTACACCTGAGTAAACACTAAAGATGTCACCGTCGTCCATGAAAGGGTAACTGCAATGAAGTGGGGAGAGAGAGAGAAGAAAGACGGGTATGAAAATCAATTCAATGTCGTGAGCGGGGAAAAAAAAAAGAAGAAATTGGACATGAAAAGAGAAAGAGAGACAAAGAGAGAAACACTGAAGCAGAAAAAGCAGGAAACAGGAGCCAAAGGAAGAAAGAAAAATGATGCCAACAACAAGTAGAAGAAGAAGAAGAAAAAGATGGGTGGAGAACAAGAGATGGAAGAAAGGGGGGGAAAAAAGAAAGAAAACAGAAGGTGAGCAGATGAAAAATGGTGAGAGAAGATGAAAAAGGAGAGAGGGAATGGGGGGAAGGTGAGAAAGGATGAAGAATTGGATGACAAGAGAGAGTTGGCATCTGCAGGATCGCAGTCAGCTTAATTGTGAAATGAATTTAATAACTCAAGGGAAATTATCAACACTGACACGTGCCAACCACTGAGAACACACACACACACACACACACACACACACACACTCATACGCACACACACACAGCAATAATCCACTTGTTTCATTTTGTTGTAACAGATAAAATTTCATTTGCTGCACCGGTGGGCCTTTAGCACAGTTTACCTTTGTGTGTGGTTGTGTGACACACAAATATATATATATATCTCTCTCACTCATCATCCATACCGCTTAATCCTGTATTCCCAGGAGACTTACCAGCGCCTACAGTACATGATTATGTACCCTGGACAGGGTGCCAATCCATCGCACATACACTCACTCATCCACACACTATGGGTAATTTGGGAAGGCCAATTAACCTAACCTACATGTCTTTGGACTGTGGGAGGAAACCGGAGTACCCGGAGGAAACCCACCAAGCAAGGGGAGAAAATGCAAACTCCATGCACACAGAGACGGGAATCGAGCCTGGCCGGGGATCGAACCCAGACGGTGCAAGGCGACAGTGCTAACCACTACACCACCGTGCCGCCTATATATATATATATATATATATATATACTGTATATATCCATCTATCTACTGTAAGAACCTCTGTAGTCTAACTGTAGGGACTGTAGAGGCCAGTGTATTTATTCACACTGTACGACCGTAGTAGGACATTCACACGCACATTCACACACTACGGGCAATCTGAGAATGGGAATCTGGCAATTAGTCTAATCTTCTTGTTTTTGGACTGTGGGAGGAAACCCATCAGTCACAGGCAGGACATGCAGCACGCACACATACTCGACGCGGGAATCGAACCCTCGACCCTGGAGGTGCGAGGTCACAGTGCTAATCATTAATACTGTATATATACCGTCAAGCTATAACATTATAAACACCCACCTACCTGAGTAGTGCTCCCTTTGGCCACCGAAGCAGTCATTTAAGCTCTTATATTGGATCGGACTACACGGGCCAGCCGTCGCTCCCCGCGCGCATCACTGAGCCTTGGCCACCCGTGACTCTGTCGCCGGTTCGCTGGTTTTCCTTCCTCGGATCACTTTTTACTTTTATTTATTTATTTATTGCAGTTTTGGAGTTGCTCTGATCCAGTCATCTAGCCATCGCAGTTTGACGCATGTCACAGCAGCCAGTGATAAAGTCACAACATCAACATTTTGTCCCTGGAGTTTATGTGTTACAAGCAGAAAAAGCACAGCAAGCGTAAGGATTTCATCGACTTCGATTGACAAGGGCCAAATCGTTACAGATCAACTGGATGAAAAGGTTAATACTGATTCCCATAGAAAGCTGTCAGAACTCACAGAAAAGCGCTGTTTTGGTGGCAAAAGAGGGACCTACTCCAGTTTAGGTGGATGGGGATAATGTTATGGCTGGGACAAACCAGACGCAAAAGGGAACTGGGTTGTGTATCGGTGCGTAAATTCGTGTGTTAGGGTCAAATGTGTAATTGTAAAACAGAAAGTAACATGTGAAATTTGCTAAGTTAAAGTTACCAACTGTTCACTGAATAAGGCTTGAGTACGAAACTGATGTCATCACTCTACAACCACAACTACTGTCATACTTAAAGTAAGAAACACCTGACCAATCAGAGCTCATTTAGCTCATTAGCATTAGATTAGCATTAGATTCAGCGACCATTTTGTGTACACCAAGGTTTAAAAAGAAAAATGTAAAAGAAGAAACAAAAGGAGAAAAAAAGCAATTGATTTGACTTTGGTGTTTTGATTCTTTTTGTTTTTGTGACAATATTTTTATATTCTAATGCCAAGTTAAACAACGATTCTAATTACATTCAGTCACTTTGACTTTCGGTGCCTTACAGTTTGTCCCCGTGTTAAACAAAGGATTAATAATACTTATCATCTGCGCCATATAAGGGATTAGCATTTGATATCTGATGGAATAAAAACAGTTCTTCATATTGCACCCACTCTTTTAACTTCATAGTGATTAAATAATCGACCTGCTCCTGCATCAACATGAGCATATTAACATCTACAACAGAAGTAGTACAACTCTAAGTCTATACGTTTAAAGACACTCCAGCGCCTACAGTACATGATTATGTTCCAGACCTATGAATGGGTGGACATGCTGTATTTCGCATCATGCTTCAAAAGTAATTTATTAATTATCATTTTAAAAAAAATAGTCTCAAAATAAATGCGAGAATAGAATAGAATCACGTGTGAACAGAATATTCTGATATATATATATATATATATATATATATATATATATGGACTTTGAGCGTGGTGACGGAATTAAATAAATAAAACGATCATATATATACAGTGGAATAACAAAGCATGAGATAAAAAGCATGAGATAATAATCAAAGATAGAAAAGATGATTGTGTTTCATTAAATCTTCTTCTTATTTATTAAAATAAATGATTATCCCTTTGTCTATTTATAGTAACATTTAACGTAATGTATGACATTTTATTTTTATTATGAAACATGTGGGGGTTATCTTTATTGAAAGGGGCGAAAATTGATTCAGTTACATATCATGATTTTCTTGTGTGGCAATTCATGTATCACCACACTGACATCAAAATCTTTTTTAAATTTTTTTGTACTGTAAATGTTTGCATTTAAGGTGGTAAAATGTATCTGTATAATCCTGCAGGTGGCACAATCTAAACTATTCACATAGCACAACATCCTACTGTATGTGTTAGGAGCACTTTATTTGCTAAGTTTGTTTAGAAAATCAGGATTTTTGCAAAATTGTAATACAACCTAGATATCATGATAATATTGGATTGTGTCATCCCCGATCATATATATATATAACCATTGCCTCTCTGGTCTCTCTTTCTCTCACTTAACTGATTTAAAAATAATAATAATAGTAATAATAATAAAAATAATAATAATAATAATAATAATACAATACTACCTCTAGTAATAGTAATACAGTGGAACCTCGGATTGCGAGTAACGTGGTTTACGAGTGTTCGGCAAACCAAGCAAAGATTTGTAATAAATTTTTAATCGTAAACCGAGCAAGTATTAGTTTACGAGCGCCGAGTATCATGTATCACGCATGCGACTCTTATTTTGACACCGAGCGTCACTTTCTCATCTTCCCCCCTCCCCCCACAGCTTCGCAAACACACCGAAACTCTGCTCGTCTCTTATGCGTGTGGGCGTAATTTGACACCGACACACACACATACACACACACACGGACAGACGCTTTTTCGCCTTTTCACCCCCTCCCCGGCATCACGAACACACAGAAGCTCTGCTCTGACGCAATTCTTTTCAAAGGTAAGGTGGTGGTTCATTTTTTTTTTTAAGTTTTTTTTTTTTACTTTACAGCAGTGATTCCGTTAGTATGCACTCACGCCAGTCTCAGAGAGATTTCTTTTTTCCGTTAAAACGGTGTTTCCGCTGTGTTTATGCGTTTGTTGTGAAACTTAAAAAGTGATTCCGTTAATATGAGCTCATGCCAGTCTCAGAGAGATTACTTTTTTTTGTTGTTAAAACGGTGTTTCCGTTGTGTGTGTGTGTGTGTGTGTGTGTGTGTGTGTGTGTGTGTTTGTTGTGAAATTTAAAAAGCGAGGGGGGGAGAGTGAGGAGGAGTGTTACTGTGTAAAACGAGGCGAGGGAAGTGGCTAATTCCACACACACACGCCTGTGCGCACCAACGGAAACACTTATCTGTCAGGATTTATTTGTACTTTTTTTAAGGTAAAGTGCAGATTAATTTGTTTTATTTTCATTTTATAGATTGTATTAATTATTTTTATGTATTTATTTTTGGGGCTGTGGAACAAATAATTTGAGTTTTCATTATTTCTTATGGGAACTGATGATTTGGTTTACGAGTGTTTTGGAACACGAGCCCACTTCCGGAACGAATTATGCTCGTAATCCACGGTTCCACTGTAGTACGAGTAATATTATACTAGTAATTACTAGTAATAGTAATAGTACCTATGCCTATTTTCCTTATTTTAGCAATGCAGTGTAATCTATTTATTATTAACATTATACATTATATTGTTTTTGTTTTTGTTTTGTATATAAAAAAAAAAAAGACTTTAACCACAGAAAACCTTTTACAACATGAGCATTCATACAAACCCAACACTCTCATCAGAACCATGCTACAAAATTAATTACCAGCTTTTAACCGGAATCGAGAATTCATCAGCACTCCTGTAGCCAATCAATGAACTGCTATGAAACACGCTATTACAATATCCGAGGAAATGGATACCTATCATTTGGAGCTAGTCCAAGATACTTCCTTTTCACTGTAGCTTTATAAATTGAATTCATAAATTGAACACCGCAGGTTGAAAGCAGGATGTTGTTGTTGCTCTCTTTTTACCCTCAGGAGTGCACATTTAAATCATAACACCCCATTTAACCTATCTTCTTCCCTGTCTGCAAAATATTCCCTACTCTGCCCTTTTAATTGGTCTGTGGTTTGTGCACAAACACCCACATATGCACAAACACACATACACATGAACATGTGCACCTCAAGTAAATACCTTTGTCTAATCATTACCAGGCCTGCAATCTCTTTATCACTGGCAATAAATCAGTTTGTGTGTGTACGGTGGAGGGGGCGATAATTGGCTTCAGTCCAGCGTTTTGTCTTGTCAAAACAGCGAAGACAACAACAATCAAGTAGCTCTTACACGGATAAACGCTTGAGCGTTTAGCTGCACTCGTTCCATGATGTCGTCATTTCCGACATATTTAGTATTCGGCTCAATTCGGCTTTATTATTATTATTACAGCACTTACAGTACTAATCCATATTCATCAGCTATTCAGAACAGTAGATTGGAATGACCATTGAGATGTCTTTTACTCTGACAACCTGAAAGGTTAGAGAGATTTTTGGAAAGATTTCTAAAATGCCAAGCACGCGAATGGCGAAGCCAAGCACGGCAGATGAAACTACGATTGTGCGCGGCTTATTGTAAAAGCTGTCACGAAACGATTTCTAATAACATTTATATATGGTCTTAGCTTGGCAAATGCTAAGACAAGTGTCGTAATCTTTGGTGAAATACCTCAGCTTTCTTAATAAAGCCTACAGACTTTGTTAGCTTAGCCTATTCACCCAAGTAGCTTAGTGTCATTAATAAAAAGTTACACCCAGCGTAAAGGAATGTAAAGAAAAGTGTGCCTTTGCCACCATTAGGAGAAATGCAATAATAATAATTAAAAAAAAATCTCCTTAACCCTAACTCTTGAAGCAACAGGGTTACCCCTATGTCCCCAACGTTCGATGTCTAAGAGGTACAGTATATGGCATATAATGATACTATGTTCCCAAAGCTCTATGATCCCCAATTCTAAGGTCCTAGGTTTCCCTGGCGTACATTATGGGAACCTGAAAAAGATGTTCCCCAGTTATTTGTTATTATTTATTATAGTTATTATTCGCAATTATTTATTAAGACCTGCAAATCCATATAAAATGATAACCGTACGTTGTGTTGTGTTTAAATGGTTTGAAGCCATGTTCCAATAAAATCAACTGGATAATATTAATAAAATATCTCAAACAGAATAAGAGAGTTAATGTGTGTTAAGAGAAAAATTGACTAGGGGACTTTGTGTCCTGAGTACATAGGGCCCTGGAAACATAGGACCTTATGACTAGCATGCCATGGGAGCACAGAAATCTGAGAATATAGCATCCTGTGAATATAGGGCCCTTGGAACATATGACCCTGTGAATATGTAGTGCTGGTAACATAGGAAACTGCAAATATAGGGCCCTGTTCACATAGGTCCCTGTGAATACCAGGATCTGGGAACATAGGACCCTCGGAATATATGGCCCTTGGAACATAGGAAAATGTGAATATAGGCCCCTGGGAACATAGAGCACTGTGAATATAGGGCCCTTGGAACATTTGACCCTGTGAATCTATGGCCCTGGTAACATACAAAACTGTAAATATAGGGCCCTGTTAGCATAGGACCCTGTGAATACCCGGATCTCGGAACATAGGACCCTGGGAATACGAGGATCTGGGAACATAGGGCCCGGTGAATATAGGGCCCTTGGAACATATGACCCTGTGACTCTATAGCGCTGGTAACATAGGAAACTGTAAATATGGGGCCCTGTTAACATAGGTCCCTGTGAATACCAGGATCTGGGAACATAGGACCCTGGGAATATATGGCCCTTGGAACATAGGAAACTGTAAATATAGGGCCCTGTTAACATAGGACCCCGTGAATTCTGGGCCCTGGGAACATAGGACCTGGGGAATATACTGTAGAGCCCTGGGAACATATGACCCTGTGAATAGATGGCCCTCAGAACATAGGTAACTGTTAATATAGGGCCCTGGGATCATAGAACACTGTGAATATAGGGCCCTGGGAACATAGGATCTTGGGAAAATCGGGCCCTGAAACCATCGGACACTGTGAATATAAGGCCTTGGGAACATAGAAGCAGTGAATATAAGGCCTTGGTAACATGTTCCCAAACCGGCATACCGTAGTTATCTGAAATAGACAGAAAATCGTTGTCAGTTTGCTTCCTGGGTAGTTATCACCATAACTTTTACTAGAAAATGTCACAACCACTACTGTGGGTAGTCTGACCTGCTTAGCTTGCATAATTAGCACCACAGACTCTGAAAAATCCCAAGTCAGAGCTTCATTAGTTCAGGCTCACTGGTTAGCACCTTGTTACTTTTGTCAGTTTAACCTGCTTGCTTTAGCATGCTATAGTCTCATATCATTTTGGGTTTTTTATTTTTCATTATTTTTTAATGATAAATTGCAGATGAAAATGGGAAATGATGATAGAAGAAAAAAAAATAGTTTTATGTGCCCACAATCTGTAAAGCTGCAGGCAAACAAGTAATGAGAAGGTCCCCCCTCCCGCCCATTCCATTCCATTTTACTGAACTCTCTCCGTCTCTCTCTCTCTCTCTCTCTCTCTCTCTCTGTCTCTCTCTCTGTGTCTCTCTCAGTCTGTCTCCTCAGTGTCTGGGTGTGGGTGCAGTGGTGTGCATCTGGAACAGCACTAGGAAATGGAGCGAGAGAAGGAGGGGTGGAGGGGAGGACGCGTCTTTTCGGACGACGATCGCTGAAGTGTATCCTTCAGCGTCTCAGCCACTGCACAGACGAATGAACACAAAGCTAGAAAGAAAGGACGGCATGAAGCACTGAAACCCTGCTTATCTGTGTGAAGAACGCATTTAAAGGTTCTGCAGTGGCTAAATGCTCAAGTCACTTAACCCTTAAAACCCAGTAAGGGTTTACTGCTTTACGTTTCATTGAAAGACGTACAGTAAGACACAAATCCGCACGCGTATAACGTATAACAGTTATGACTGCTACATCTTATCTAGTGCACTATTTACAGATAATACTAATACTAACACACAGGATTAGGTATAAAATATCACATCCTAGTTCCCTACTTCTCCAATATTGAGCCATATGAGATTCAATCCCTATTTATCTGCATTAGCATGCTAGCTTAGATATAATGCATACATTTTACACCTTATTTGGTGCAACTATGTCCAATATGGAGCTATTTACAGTAGTTCTGTACACTATGTAGGGTATGAACTAATGGCTTCTACATCCTAAATAGTCCACTATCTGTCTAACGTGGAGGCAATTAGGCAACCCTATCCAGCACACTATTTGTCCAGTGTGGAGACAGTTGGTATTGAACACCCATTTGTCTGTACTAGTATAGTAGATTGGATATAAAACAATAGATTTTGCACTGCATTCTCAACACTGGGATTTAGCACCGTATACCCTAGGAAGCAGTCAGAGTTTACTTTTAGTATTATAATGCATAGTGGATGAAACAGTGGCTCCTACATCACACTTAGTGTAATATATGCAATTCACAACACAGCATTTTAAAACACACTATCTACTGAAATAAATTGGATATCTACTGTAATATCGTCTGATTCTGCTTCCAATTCCTGTTATATGGCCAGGACGTGAGATACAAAATAAGAATACTAAAACTCCCCAGCTAGTGCACTACACTTCCAATATGGAGCCATTTGTGAGTCCCTATTCCTCTTATTACTGCACGGCATAGGAAATGAAATAATCCCACTTACACACTGTCTAGCACACTATATTTCCAATATTCAATATTCAGGTCCCTTTTTGCCTTTATTTAGCACACTAGATGATATAGTGTACTACATCAGGTGTGCAGTAAAGTAGTAAATCCTACACCCTATCTGCGGAATGGCTTCTGTGCCCTAAGAAGTACATTAGGAGTAATTTAGCATTCTCCCAGGAATGCTTTTAAAATGGTCTCGTTGAAAATATTTTGCGGTGTGTTCTAGTCAAACCGGGACTTTTGATTGCGCAGAATAACTGCTATGAGAATAATACAGTAAGTACCTTTATTTCCCTACATAATCTCCGGATACACTGATGACTAGTAGAAAGGTAGAAACTTTATGTCTGCTTTATGTCTGAAACGCTGGCCTCCCAGGAGTTCCGTTAAAGGTCTAAATACGTGGAAATGGCTTGGAGCGAGGTCAGGCCTATATGGGGGATGTGGTGATCACTCACAACAGAGTTCCTGTAACATGCAAATGGTGTTGGTGTACAGTTTTCACAAACAGATGCGCCTTTTCCACATGTAGGCGACAAGTTATCTGAGGATTTTCAAGGATCAAGTGTTCCACTCAGTGAATGTTTGCAGGAAAGATTACAATGGGCTCTGAGCCGCCACGGCTGGGACCGTCACTCACAGATGTACGGTGTTATTTAAAACATTCGCGCCATTCAAATATTTTACTGCGGTTAAGAGTCTCATCACCGTACTGTGCTTGACGTCTTCTTTAAATGTTTATCGGTTTTACACCTTCGTTCACGAGAAATTTCATCACAAGTCCTGGTTTGACTTGAACATGCATCGCCCCTCATATTTATTTATTTGGTGTTGTGCTTGGAGCTCTCATTATCAGGGCACTACAGTATGTACAGTATGCTATGAAATAATCTAGTGCGTTACACGTTCAATATGGAGCCGTTCAGCGTTCCGCACTACGTAGGGTATGATATATTGGCATCACCCAAGGAAGTGCACAATATATCAGATAGAGTGTGATTAGGGATCTCTGCTCACTACATAATTTTCTACAGTCTGCAACAATTACAAACTTCAACATGGTCATATTTCAGCACCGAAGGCTGTAATAAACACCACGCTGCCTACGAAGAGTGATCATCGTAAATTTAATTATGTTTTAGTAGATTATGTACTTCATTGGGATGAGTTACATCCAATAGTGCTGAGAAGATATATTCTTAGATCTCAGCAGTGGTCCATTTCTGATGTGCGGCGTTGAGGGGAAATTGACAAACTTTGCAGAGGTACAGACAATCCAATGTAATTATCTATGTATACGTATTTATAAAGTGGTCTATACTGTTGTCCTTTTGTCAGCTGCTCCCAAGACACATACCATTTGTCAGAGCTTTTACACTGGATACACTTCCTGCTTCAAGCGTCCCATTCTTTCCAGTGATGCCCTGCATCCAGTGGCAAAGAATTGAACCTCATGGCAGGTGAGAAGCCAATCATAGAGCCACCAATCCCCAGAAAGTGATCTATACTATGCCTTCCATAATGATAAGCACTGTGCAAAAATCTAAAACAAATACCATTTACCTTGTGTAGGATCACAATTGCACACCCGTTCAAAAGATAAACAATCATTTCATCATCATCAACATCATCTTTACCACTTCATCCAGTATACAGGTTCACGGGGGGTCGGGGGGGCTGGAGCCGATCCCAGCCGATCCGAGGAGATTTAGGGCACAGGGCGTGGTACACCCTGGATGGGGTGCCAATCCATTGTAGGACACACACACACACACACACACACAAACACACACACTATGGGGCAATTTGGGAACGCCAATCGGTGACCTGATTGGCGGCTCAGTGGTAGGTTTCTCGCCAGCCATGTGGGAGAACCAGGTTTGATTCCCACCCAAAGTCCAAACCCCAGCCACTGGATAAAATGGGAAGGTTGCGTCAGGAAGGGAAGGATTGTGTACGGATCTTTGGACTGTGGGAGGAAACCAGAGTACCCTGAGGAAACCCACCAAGCACGGAGAGAACTTGCAAATTCTGTGCACACAGACCCGTGGTGGGAATCATACACCGTAGGTAATTTATTTCTTTATTTTTTTATTATTATTTTTTTACACACAACAAAAACAAAAAACAGTTTACAAAAAAAATTGATATAATATACTACTAATAATAAAACAAAACACAAAAAAATAATAACTAATGAGTGATCATTTTGCAGAAAGAAATTTATTTAAGATGAGAAAGTTTAGGGGAGAATAGTTGGACTAGTTTCAGTAATCAGAAAAGGTAAAGTAGCCACTCTTTACAGCCATGATGAATGGAAAAGTATCTCAGAATGTCCGAGACACTTGTGCATGTGTTTGTTTGTTTGTTTAATTCTTAGCTTTTTTGTTTAACATCACAGCCAATCCAACACCAGCTGATATTTTTATAAGAAGTTTTCTTTTTTTAATTGAACTGTTTAACGTTTTAATTATATTTATTCATGAAACTGTAGGCCCTCTGATTTCTTATGAATAAATGTGCATCCTTAATACAACAACAACAACAACAACAACAACAAAAATCTCATTTGATCTTGTTCAACTTTAAATATTTATTACCCTGTAAAGACACTCTCCAGAGAACGTCTATATTGTTGCTGTAGAATCATTTATTTCTTGTTTCATCAAGGGAAAAAAACATCATCTACTTTTATGAAAAGTATATCTCATGATCTTGGTAATTTTTTTTTAACTAGTTTCATATATAATAATATTTTATCAATAATATTCATCATTTGGGGAAATTCCACTGTAATTTATTCCTAATTAGGGACAGGAATGAAAATGAACATTTTATGAATGCAGTTGATTAAAAAAATATATATCATAATGATATATCAATTGATGAGTAGAGTCTGTCAGAAATATTGGCACCATTGCCTTCCTAATTATTATTATTATTATTAGTAGTAGTAGTAGTGGTAGTAATAATAGGAGGAGGAGGAGGAGGAGGAGTATTTCAACTTTTTGGAGTTTTGTTGTTGCCTTTTCTGTTTCCCTTGGGTATAAATATAATGTTACACATGTAAAATCCCTCAGCCGTCACCAGTTGTCTACTAGGGTCTAACCTTTCTAGTCATTATAGAAGAAGTGATTCGGCGCTTCTTTTTCCTTTACAAGCCAAACATCATAAAATATTGACTGCAAGTCGGTGAATAATTCCACAAATCATTCTGTTAATGTTTAAATAGAACTATACAATGCACCTATATGCTTGAGGACGGCATAATCTTTATTAAATGTGTTATTCTTTATAAATATTAATAGATACAGTACAAATAAATAATTGATAATGATATAAAAGTGGTAGGTGTAGGCCAAAGAATTTCGAGACCTAAATTTTTCCTTTTTCCTTGCGATTCATCTGTCTTCTTTCCCTCGCGCATTATTAATTGTTTAATCACAGTTAATCCATTGCATAACCTTAAAATAAAAGAGTACCAGATTTCTCGAACAGGCCAAACAATGGATTTGTCTCGTTCTGAAATAAATGGATTCTCGAATGTTAATTATCAACGGAATAACTTTCTTTTATTGCAGCTTTTGATAAATGGTGAAATAAAAACAGTTCATTGTGAGTGGACGCAGCCTTTCGGACCCGCCTGTATGATTTATAGCAAACATAAAGGGGACAGACCTGCCATATTAATCATGTCAGATAGAGGGCACATAGATAAATGGCTGGAGGAGAGAGTGGGGGTGCTATGTTTAGTCAGAGATAAAGAATATCTGGATGTCTGAGTATAAATGTGTTTCTGTCCGTGTTTGGTGCACTTTCGTTTTCACGCAGGGATTTCCTTCCGATAAACAATAGATTAGATCACACGTTCTCGGATAAATACAGATCAGCGACGTAAAACTCTGATCTTGGTAGTGCACTCAGAATAAGTGCACTTCTTATATCAGATATGAACGGCAGCTGATAAGACAGAACAGAGGCAACAGCTTCATCAGTCTAAAGGGCAGCACAGTCCTCCAAGAGAGAGAGAGAGAGAGAGAGTGTGTTTGTGTGTGTTTGTTAGTGTCTATGTGTTCGTGTTGAATGCCATCCTCAATCACCCCCCCACCCCCCGTCTCTGACACCTATCTATCCGTTCCGCCCCATAAAATCTCAGTCTCTATTTAAACACACTTCTCAGATGAGCCACTAGTGCATGATGGGATGTCGAGACCACCCACTGCCAGGGCTGTGCTATGTGGCTGTGTCCCCAGCGCTCCCGTTCAATGTTGTTTACCAGATTCGTTCTTCTTTATAGCAGTTATTTTATGTCTAAGTGTCTATAGATATACTGTTATTCCCAGGAGGTCACTGAGCTTCAGTATTACCTATAATTCAGTATGAGCGTATATCAGGGTTATCACTGAGGAATGACTGCAAAGCTGTTCCTTGTAGTCTAAGAATGTAATAAATGGATTCTTTTATGTCGTGTTATTTAACAAAGCTTAAAGAGCCCATATTTTACTATTCCTTTATAATGTTAATGTAGTTCTCAGAGATCCTCTAAAGGGTGTGTGCTACTGGTCCATCTGAAAAACATTTTTTCGAACCTAATCTGATAAGACATTTTTTTCGAACCTCAAGCTCCCTCTGTTTCACTCCCCCTTCATATGTGCTGTTTCAGTGTCTATGTAAATTAGATGCTGTGAAGCCACACCCCCTCCCAGAGAGAGCGAGAAGAGCTTGGTGGAGCTGATCAACAAGTAGGAGAAAGGTATTCCCTTTGTTAGGTCACATTAAGGGAAAAATCTAATTGTTTCCAATACAAAATCAGGGATTGGCTTGTTGCTGGAAAATAAATACATTTTGCATAATAAGTCCCCTTTAAACAAGGCATTATTGATGTGATGACTTTCTGCATAATTGTATTTATTTAACATTTATGGAAGCAGTCTGTAGGGTTATTGCTATTCTAGCAGCCAGGTTTTCCACGCAGACAAAGTCATGTTGCTGGCTTCTCGGCAACATGACAGGCTGAATTATTGTCTCTCATTAACATAACAAGCGAGGTGAAAGGTTCCAATTAGAGAAATTACTATTTAACATTTTTATAACCTAAATGATAACAGAAACTCGTTGCTCTGTAACAATACGAAAAACTGTGCATATAAATGAATACAAATGTCTATGTTAAATAAATGAAGAATGGTACAGTACATGTATTTTATTCTTTACTAAATAGTGTCTCAAGATTCTGTCATAATTTAAACATGTTTTTTTTTATTTTATTCTAAACTGTAACTCAAATATAGTTTTGGTGTACACTGTCCTGACAAATTAGTTGCTGTAAAATTTCTTAAAGATTATGTATTAGATATTATTAATTGAAGAAGAAACTGCACTTTCCCTTGTAATCACAAGCGTTTAAGACACTGTATAACGCTGAGTAAAGCTGTAAATCATAGTTAGACTGTCAATCCAATATTATAAGCTATTAAATATTAATCCATATTAAAAGCTATTCACAGAATCTTTAATTATTGAAATATTATGTAATTTGTGTCGTTGAATGTTCAACTGTCATGTCTCATACAAAATGATCAACTATTGCTTCATACGCCAGTCCACTAGGTGTCAGTAATAAACTTTTCAAACACCCATAAATGCAAAATAGGTTCGTTAGCAAGTAATCTGAGAAACATGCAAGCGGTTTGTATTTTCTGCAAAGGCTATGGTACGTTTTTAAGGAAATCTGCGATTTTATATCGTGTAAAACATTCCAACTTGGAAACTGACAAACAAAACGTTGATTATATTTCGTAAGCGATTTAATTGCATTAGAAGGCTCTATACAGTATTTCCACCACCTACGTACATAAAAATGCTGAAAAAAAAAATAACAAAAGTTTAAAAATCTTTTTTTTTTTTTTAGATCTCAAAGTATTTCAATAAGTGCTGTATAAAGTGTTAAAACACCCAGGTGTCAAGTATTGTAGTAAATATAAAAGAAATGCTTTCAAATCTGTCACTGACATGTCATTGTCATTGTCATTTAGCTAACTAATTTATTTAAACTAAAGTAGCTTTTATTCTGGATGTAAGTGAATATGTGAACACACGTGTCCTTTAACAAATTTTTAGGTCATTTTTTCTTATATATTTATTAACAAAATATGAAGCTGGACATGTAGCCTTACTCTAATACAAGATGAATAAATCATTATGCTGTTTCCAAGACATTTTTCATTTTGTAAGCCCTATGCCCCTGAAACATGAAGTGCTGGAAATATAAAATCCAGAGAACACACTGTTAATACAGACTGAATCATATGGTCTTGTAACGTTAATATAATGCTGTTCTTCAGGTAAACACAGGTAAAAAAAAAATCACAGAAAAGTGAGTTGACCATATGTGTGAAATTGTAACTGTAAGATTTATAATCCCGTCATTAATCAAACAGCGTTTGTTGCCCATGCTCTTAAAGAAAACGGTTAAATCAAAAGATTTCAGCTATAAAAATCATACAGCCTCTCGCGGCAATGTAAAGATGCTATTAAGAAATTGAAAAAGACGTTATTGGAGATCACACATCACAAAAATCCCAAGAGTTAAAGTATATTGCCGCCAACTCTTCTCAACAGTGTTTAAAGTGTTGTTTCATTACTCTGATAGTCGACTCCATCCACAGTAGACTCTACCCAGTAGAAATTGAATCTATTGCTGCAATCTGACGCAAATAAAATGTTTTCCAAATTGTAACCTTTGGATGTCTGAACAGATTGGGTTTTTATTCGTCTGGCTCCTCCATGACCATGACAGCTGATGAAAATGTGTTACTTTACTCTGCTAGCAAGTTAACACCCTGACTAATTAGCATGTCATCTGTTTTTTTTTTTTTGTTTGTTTGTTTATAAAGGAGGCTCGTGTTGAATTCTAACAGAAAGGAAGGTCAAAAATGAGCAATAAGCAATCCCTTTCGGGAAACACCTGAACATCCAGCAACATGGCGGTCTACTACTGTAGTTAGTGCTGTTGGGGGTTCAAATCCCATCTCCGGTCTGTGTCCGATGGGTTTCCTTCAGGTACTCAGATTGCCTTCCAAAGTCCAAACATACTGTACACACCTTAGGCTAAATGATGGTTCCATATGATTTGTATGAGTGTGTGTAATTGTGCCCTGCAACGGTTTGGCAACCCATCCATGGTGAACCCCACCTACACAGCATTAGTGTTATAGATACAGTAACAGAGTTAGATTTATACTTTAAACCCAGAGCTGGGCCAAATTTAATTGGAGCAATTTCAATTGTCATTCTTAATGAGTGCAATCCCACAATTTTGTTCACATGGCCAACGTTTAATACAACTGGCGGCCCACTTGAAGCAGAATTATAGGCTTCTAATAGACAGTACTGTTTGGGAATACGGAGTGGAAGTTGGGGAATGAGAATCCTTGTCCCATCAAGCTGGACCTGATTCTTTGAGCAAGGCCATGTTATGTTTCATCTGTTCAGCTTTGCTTACAAATGTAAGCAGCTCTAAAGAACAATGGAAACAGTGGATTTGTAATAACTGCTGCTGTAATCATAAAGGCTATGCTGTAATCCTCCTGAAATGAGCAGGTACTTTATATTCACTAGGGGTTTACACTGACAATACTGTTCTTACAGGAACTATTCCAGAGTAGCAGACCTTCATGTCTTAAAATAATAGCTGTTGTTGTTGTTGTTGTTGTTGTTGTTGTTATGTAATGACCTAACGCCATATGTGTTACTTCATAGTTTTTAAATCACTAATATTGTTCTAGAGTGTAAAAAATACATTACAAAAAAAAAAAAAAAAGAATTAGAAGGTGTGCCCTTTAAATTTTTAACTGGTACTGTACTGTACATTACATAAGTTTCTCATGATGTACTACAGCACCCCTATCTATACCAGCAATGTTCAAAAATACAGCAGCATGCTTGTGTCTATATTCTTTCACAAGCATTTACAGTAGATTTCAGAAGTGCCACTTATCATTTTAGAAAATAAATAATTTTTCAGTATAATACCACTATAACACTTTTTTTAAGTTAGGAAGTCTTTCCTCATCAATCCAACCTCTGGCTTGTTCATTACAACTGAAACATCTGGATTTTTTTGTTTGTTTGTTTGTTTGTTTTGCTTGCGGCCCAATGTGTTATCTGTTAAAGGTTCCTTTTTTGATTGAAAAGTTGCCTAATTAAACAAACTGTTTAAAAAAAAAAAAAAGTTAGTAGATGCAAAATGGAGGCCAGCAAAATAAAACTCGCATTAACTGTGTGCTCAAGCTACACACCCCAATGACACAAGTAGGTGATCACTTCCCGGGTCATAAGGGGAAGTGGGTGAGGTCGTGCTGGAAACGGTAATAAAACGCAGGGGAGTCGAAACTGGAGCAGCTGCCGTGTGTTTGTGTGAAGCTCCGAGCGACTAAACCTCCTGCCTCCATCCTCCCGTCCTGTCCTCCGTTAATTTTCCCCGGTGACTCGGAGCAATAAAGCAATCAGAGAGCGCGCACGAGAAAGAGAGCGCAATGAGAGAGAGAGAAAGAAAGGAAGAGTGAAGTAGATGTGTGCCCTGGAGCAAATGAAACACTCCCGACTCCACAATCGATGACACCATCATCTCCCGCTCCAGATAATGATATCTGGAGGTGCGAGAAAACACAGAGAGTGCGTGCGTACGGGATATCTCTCTTCTCTGACTCCGCTGCAATCATACTCCATCCCAAGAACACTAATGAGGACATCGCTATCTGCTGCCTTCCTTTACATCGTCTTTCACTTTCTAATCTGTCCATCCTCCTTCCTCTGGTATCCATCCATCAGTTCTCCTCTCTTCCACGCTCCGAGTAGCGCCATGCCATCTGTATTTCCTCTATCGCATATTCACAGGGACGAGTGGAAGGCACTGAAATGTGACGCTCCGATAGATACGAGTGTCAAAACAATATGACGAGCGAGAGCTTTTCAACCTCCCACTTGACCTCACTTCCTCCATCTCTTCATTTCCTCCCTCCCTCACTCTCTCCCTCACTCTCTCTCTCTCTGTCTCTCTCTCTCTCTCTCTGTTTCCCCCTCTCCAGTCGATGAAGTGCTTCGGTTTTCAGAAGCACCACTACAATTACGCACCTTTGTCGAGTGGCAGCCGCTTTTTAGGTTCCACAGGAACTGTTGACACGGAAACATTTGCACAAGCTGAATGTGTTATTTTTATGGAACTAAAAGTAGTTTATGATTTGTTGGGCAGGTGAACAGAGGTACATCTGAATTCGCTGGCTGTTTTCTTAGCCGTGGCCGGAAGGGAATTCATGAGAACATGCCCGCGATAAGGGCATCCCCGTCCGTTCTTATTCACATGCTTTGGTGTTGAGATAAACATGGCATGTCTGGGATTTGAAGATTGACTGTTTGACCCAATCTTACTGCAGCACCTAATCGCGAGCCTTGATCTAATAAGCCTTATTTTTAAAAAATTTTTTTTAGAAATGACATACACTGTATATAATACATTTAATCTTAATAAATTTTTTTTTTTAAAAACACAGTTGATTGAAGATGTCCAAATTGTACTTTTTCGTCCTGATTTGTTCCGGCAAAAAACAAGCACTAGGGTTTATAATACCTTCTATGGGCTACTTGTCGCAGCTTAAAAAAAAGAAAAGAAATCTCAAGAACAGACACTGTGTATCAAGAAAGGAGAAGTATTAAATTTGTTAAAGTGATTCATTCCCATTTTTAAAGCTCAATTAAACCCTTTGTTAAAGTGTCTTTAAAGTTTTGTCTGCGGATATCAAACTATGAAGGAGGTCTCTACAAACTCGCTTTTAATGGCGGAAAAAAAAAGATTTTAACTCAAGTTAAAATCTTTCCCTTATTTCTACGCTCTTATTTTCTCATTTCAGGCATGTCTTATTTTGATTAGTTCTTTTAACATTTCTCATCCCATTCAATCGAGTTATTCTTTACCTTTAATTCAGGGTAACGATTCAATTTTACTCTTCAAGGAGTTCTTTTCAGATCCAAAATCAGCACGACTATCAAGAAGAAACAGCAGAATAGAACGTACACAAACACACAGACCTTGGATATTACTTTCACCTGTGTGTACACCGCTCACAATCAGCTCTTTGTCCATCACTATATACAGTATATATATATATATATATATATATATATATATATATATATATATATATATATATATATAATAGCTGATATTGAGATGTATCTGCTACTTCTGCTCTATAAATCCTTCATAACGGCTCTAATCTGAGGTGCTGGTTGTTAATTGGTGATTTAACAACCAATTATTGGACATTTCAGTAAGCCGGGAGAAGCAAAGCAGTCATACAAATCATTAAAACTCATACATAAAATATATGTACACGGACACAAACTAGCTCAAAGGGCTAACTGTGCTAAATGGGGGGAAAAAAAAGAAGAAGAAAAAAAAAAGACATGTAAACCCAACATGCTTCTTGAATTTAAAAAGTTAGCGATCATATCTCAATGTTTATGAATGAAATGTGGCTTCTCCGCAATTGGACTTGACAATACTGTTCTTGCAAGGACTGTTCCAAAAAGGCACGGGGAGAACATGCAAACTCCATCCACACAGACCCGAGGCAGCAATCGAACCCTTGATATATATATATATATGTGTGTGTGTGTATATACTGTATATTTATGTTGATTTATCAATGCAGAGTTTTGTGCTTAGCAGTAGGACAAAGCAGCTAATATTTACTAGGAAACAAAAGAACATTAGTGCATTAGGTTTAAAAGATGCCTCTTGCTTGTCATAAATAACAAAAACCTGCCAAGTAGAGTAAGCTAAATGTGAAATAAAGCAGTTATGAATAGCGTTGCCTCTAATTCTCTGAACAGCATTTGGAGCCTCACATTTAATACACTATAATAGATTATTGTTGTCTTGTTTAAAGATGAATTCACATTTTATTTTTAACATAGTGAGATTTGTTAACATCTTGGGGGGTTATTAAATAAAAAGAGAGAGAGAGAGAGAGAGAGAGAGAGAGAGAGAGAGAGAGAGAGAGAGAGGGGGATTTTTTTTTTCCCTTTCCTCTTCAAAAACAAACTTTTGCACTCAGGTCTATTCTCCCTTATATGCTTTGTGAAGTCTCCATGCATTATTTGAGTTTCTAAGCAATCTCCTCTGTGTTTTATGTTTCAATCTTTTGATGTTGCACTGAAGCCTGCATTTTCATATTTCTTGCTTTTTTTTTTTTCTTTTTTTCTTTTTTACCTCAGTCTGCCTTTTTGTGTGTTCCAGAGTTGCTCCCATATTTTACAATTCATTTCAGTTCAATACAACTCTATTCCTCTACAGTATTTTCCTTCATTCTACTCAGTTCTATGCTATACAGTATTTACCTCATATGCTTCTGTTCTACTCTGCTGCACTTAGTTTTCACCTGATTCCAATAGTCTCTGTTGTCTTCTACTGTGTTTTACTTTACTATGTTCTTTTCTATGCACTCCATTTTATTTTATATGATTATACTTTGTTTTCCTCTATTCTATTCTATTCTATTTTATTCTAATTACCCGCCTCTTATTCTATATACTCCTTATCTGTTTATTTAATGTTTAATTAAAAAATAATAACCGATTATTAAAGTTACATGCACTCATTTATTTCATAAAATTCTATTAACAGCTGCTCGTCCTGCTCAAACGTCTAGACTCAATGTAAGTCTAGTACGAAGTACAGTATTCCATCTAAATTTGTTCTAAGCTTTTTTCGATTCTATTCACCCCTGTCTTAGTAGCTGTACTATTACTATTACCCCTCCTAGTAGCATACTGTAGGTAGCAAAGGTCATATCCCACATCATGTGTGCTGTGTGTTTATTTTTTTTTTTTTCCTGGGTGCTCTACATGGTGCAACTGTAACTACAAGCCTGCTCTTACTGTATCACTGTCCTTTGCTACTGGATGTTTGAAATTTCCTTTGGGATCAATTATGTATCTCTCGCTCCCTCCCTCCTCCTCCTGCTACAGTACGACTCCCACTACTACTCCCACTACTACTCCCACTACTACTCCCTCTACTACTCCCTCTACTACTCCCACTACTACTCCCGCTCTTCCTTTTACCACCACTACTACTACTTTTCCTACTGCTATTACTACTCATCCACTGCTATTACTTTTCATTACTTATACTATTACTAATACTATTACTACTACTAATAATAATAATTTTACTAATAATTGCTCTACTACTCCATATGAAGGCTGTACTGAAAGTAATGCAAAACTGGGCACATCTTCTTTCCTAACTGACATAGATCATTAAACTTGCACATGTTGGCAGAGTAACTCTTCCTCTATACAAAACTACTACTCAACTTAGTGTCCATCACGAGGAATGCATTTGTGCCATCATTGAACCCAACTCTTGGATCTTTTAAAACCCCCTTTGCCTCCGTTGACGCTCGCCCACCGTGCTAGCGAATGTTTACGGAGATGACGCTATCGACAAGAGCAATGAGCACAGATGGATGAAGAAGTCTAAAGAAGGGGAAACCAGCACCGAAGACAAACCACTCAGTGGGAGACCATCAACTGCAAATGGGATTTCAAAGAGGATTCAAGAGTTGGGCGTAAATGCATTCCTCGTGATGGGATCAACAATGCACCACTTGTGATAAAGCCTATGTTGAGTAGTAACTTTGCATTACCTGTAGTAGGGCCTGTGCGAGTTGAATGCCCTATGTCAGAATAAATGCTATGCCCACTTTTGCATTAAATTTAGTAAAGCCCTCACACTACTGCTATTGCTGCTATTTTCTTTTCCATTCACCTCTTTCACCTCGATTTTAGTTGAATGTTTTATTCAACACCATTCTACTCAGCTCTATTCTATACAGTATATAGTCTGCTCTATTCTCCTATTCTACTTACTGTCATTGTATTTATAAGGTTTTCTGATGAACTTTTCTGTGCCTGTGCCTGTGCAAACTCTCTTTGTTCTGTGTCATACTGTATGCCCATAAAACATCGTCCTTGTCGTGATTCCTGATTCCTTATACAGTAAGGTAAATACGTCCTATACGTAGCTTGTGCATACTGGAGCCCTAATGTGTTTCCTACTGTATCATCTGCCTCTGGTTCTCCCATTGACTTACATGTTAATGACTCTTGTTCTTTTGATGTATGGGATGTACATGGCACAGGGCACTTGGCTAAAAGCTTAAATATATTTCCTTGGCTGATAACAAACAAAGAACTTCAAACACATCAAACATTGTGTGTGTGTTTCTCTATTTCTCCCAGGTTTGGGGGCCAGCCAGTAAGCATGTTGAGCAATAGTTCTTCCTTTAATTGATTTTAAAACAGCATTTTATTTGAGTCTGTTACCTAACATATTGTGCCATTCTACAGGTACCTACTGTATACTCTCCTGCATTTTATCCACCTCTATTCTACCCTGTTTTACTCTGCTGCATTCTATACTGTACTACTTCTGTTCAAGATGACGTCTATGGCAGTTACTGGTAATATGCTATATGTGGATAGTTTTAAGGTAGATTTAGTTAGTTCAGCGGAAGAAACCCATTTACAGTCACACACACACACAAAAAAAAAAAAAAACGTCTAAGTGCACTACCAAGAATGACATTTATTTCATCAGATATTGATATTGAACACTAAAACAATGAGTTCTCATGGACTGAAAGCAGCCGAGACTATAAAGCATATCACGTTTATTCATTTGGCAGATGCTTTTATCTAAAGTGACTGTAACGGAATCCAAACCAAACACAAGGCTGAGCAACTGAAGGTTAACTCAGTCTAATATTAAGATTGTATAAGGAGTCAATCACCGGAGTCAATATTAGGTTTGTGTCACAAAATAAACACAGCGGCAGGAATGTATAGCTATGATTTACTGTAGTTTGATCTTCATATATACTGTGTATATACCATTTATTTTTTTTTATTTATTTTTTTTTCGTTTGAATTCTGCTTTAGTATTCAATAACCGACAATCCATTCTCTCTAGTGGACTCCAACTGGGTCCTATAGACCCATATAGATTTGAAATACAACCCGATGGGCTTGAAAGACCTCCATGTTCACATCCTGCTCTCCTGTATAGTAATGAAATGGAAGCGAAGCCTCGTTTCAGCAATCTGTGATCTTATCTCGGACTTTGATTCGCACTGCGTGCCCTTTCTGTGGAATAAAACACATCAATAAACACACCACAGCAAAGGTGTGATGGGATGAGAGAGAAGAAGATAGGCTGCATAGGGGGCAAGATGAAAGAGAATAGCAGAGCCCGGTATGGGATGAAGAGAAAATGGAGTGTGTCGGTGTGAGTGTCGGCTTTGAGATTACACTAACACACTGCAAACTGAGGCTGTCATGTTGGTACCAAAAACACACGCGCAGACACATGCGTGCACACTCGCACACATACACACACGCAGACACAAGCACATGCCATGGCTGTATATTTTACCAGAAACACATACACACACTCAATGACGCACTGAGAAGGATGAATTAATGCATTAGTGTGGACAAATCATGCTTCATGACTGCTAGTCTTTTTTTAATTAATTAATTAATTTATTTATTTATTTATTATTATTATTATTATTATTATTATTATTATTATTATTATTATTATTATTATTATTTATTTATTTATTTAATTAAGGGCATATCATGTGAGGAACATGATTATCTAAAATAAAATAATAAAAGCCAAAATGAACAGCTTCTGCTGGCTAAGCAACATTAAGTGTTAGCTAGGTAAGACAGGTCTGTGTAATGCTAGCTAGCTTAGTGATTTGCTAAACTCTCAGTGAAACCCAGTGTTATCTAAGGTTAGCCACAGCAGCAAATAGCCCCTGAAATTGACTTTCTCTACATTAGGTAGCTTGGCAGAGAACCTATCAAAATAACAATACAGTATATTGCTGTTAGACAAGCAACATTACTATTAGCTAAGCTAAAAATATAGCTAGCAAACCTAGCTAATCTTCCTAAACAGTAAAAAAAAAAAAAAAAAATAAGTATCTAATATCAGCTAACATGGTATTAAATGTGCCTACTGCTTTTAAATACACAATTGATTTATTATTATTATTATTATTATTATTATTATTATTAGTGAGAGCCTTGTTATCTAAATAGCTAGCATGATAGAAAACGTGCTATTATGAATTGGCTTTGAAAGGACACAAAGCTACCTAGCATGTAAGGAACATGATTATCTGAAATGAAATGAAATTAAATAAGATAAATGCCAAAACTAACAGCTACTGCTAATCTTTAAATAAGTAAGACAGGTGTATACAATGTTTGCTACTGTAGCATGCTGATTTGCTAAACACGGCTACTGCTTTTAATCACCCAATTAAATAGCTAGCCTGGTGTTAGCTATTTTTTTTCCTTGGCCTTTCCTTGGCAGTTTCTACTTACATTTAATGCTGTGGCACCCCCATGAGGTGCGAGTTTACTTTTATCCTCTTACCTTAATATGTTATAATAAGCAACAGACTGTTTGTTAGGTCAGCATTTTCAGTATTCATGCTAGCCGTATTAATCATGGAGTCCCAGAAACATAACATTACTTGGTAAAAGCACACACACACACACACACACACACACACACACACGCACTCATTCATGAAGCAAGCACTTGTGTCGCTAGCAGCCTTTACTACACCTTCTTAAGCATTTGACAGAAACACCGGCGCACAGTCGGCGGCGCGTCTCTCACGGGATGTTAAACCAACATTCTGAAGAACGTGAACATGCCCACGTGTACACCTGTCTGTTTCGCTGCCACGTATTCACATCTCTGTCGTGTGCTGCATCGGTGTGGAACACCGCACTCAGCCGGTACGATTCCCGTAGGACTTTCTCTCTCTGAGCCGCCGCCGTGTACCATAATGCCGACTGACATTCACGCACACAGCAGCACGTAGCTGCTCATTAATTAAAAATTTACAGTAATTGAGATAGGGCCTGAATGAAAATGAGAAAATCACGCACACACATACACACACACACACACACACACACACACACACACCTAACTATCGAGTGTGTCCTGTCTCAGCAGAGTGCCGGGCCGTAAATATACAAATTACACTAGGCGTCAAAATAGTGTGCCGCAAAATAGCATGTTGCATTAGCAGGTGGTTTAATGGGCACGGCAAACCTTTTCATCGCCTGTGGCTGCATCCCAAACCGTCATACTAGCACACTAATTAGCATGCCAAACTCTAACTGTTTGTGATAAAGGGCGAAGGCAACAGAGTGTTTGGAATAAATGATGCTGTAGTGATGTGTACTTTTACACCACAGCGTGCTCGAGTCCCCAGTAATACAAGCCGCTGTAACTCGGCCGTCACTGGAAAAGGTCGTGGTATGACTTTTTACCTAATGAGGTCCAGGTGGAAAACACCTCATCAGATCACCTTTACAAAAGCCCCTCAGGTCACTGCGAGAAAATGGCACACAGACACACACAGACACACACATGCTCAGACTCCAGTTTTTTTTTTTTAAAGCACCATTGTCCATTTAGCCTCAAGACTGCCCTTGGTTGAATCCCCGTTGCTGCACCACTACTTAATCAGCTCATATGAACAGCATGTGATAAGGGACTTTAGGACACAGGCGTGTAGCCACCGCTGGCATGACTGACATCCACAACAAAAACCGCCGTTTTTCTTTTGCTAACCATGTTTCTTCATGCTAGATTTTAATCATTGTTGATGCATTAAAACAAAAACTAACTTAGTTAAGCCTTTAGTTGTTTCATATACATTACCGCACAATGGAATTCTTTCATCGCATATCCCAGCTTGTTAGGGAGCTGGGGCCAGAGCGCTGGGACAGCCATGATACGGCGTGCCCGGAGCACCCTCACGGTAAAGGCCTTGCTCAAGGGGTGACAATGGGAGCCTGGCACAGCTGAGACCCAAACCGCCGACCTCCTGATCAGCAACCCAGAGCCTTAACCCACTGTGCTAATCACTATCCCGTCGTTTATTCCTAACGATTATTGAGTTGCGGTCTAGTCGGTCATATGTTATTTTTAATTGGCACGCCAAAGAATAAAAACTACATCGATTAAGTGCAAAAAGCCACCTCGAACACCTTGCACAGTAACCTTCATAATCAATATGCAATCTTCACTCAGCAGCACTGGAGTCCTTTAGCCGTTCCAGCTCTTTCGCCTCTTCATCTGTATACTTGATCAAACCATCAAGCTCCAAAGCAATTTTTATGCTAACACGCCGTCAACGTGATCGCAAACAGGCTTAGGTAGTTAAGTTAGAGCTATGCTAGATTTTTTCATTAATATAATATTGAGCACTGCTGAAAAAATGGTGAGTTTGATGAGAAGCACATTTGTTTTAGGAATGAAAGGCTAAATATGTACGTTGTAACTGCGCTAGCATACTGCGTGAGTGGGACATTTGCATTGCAAACAACTACAGTACTACCCTGCAAGAACCCTAGTGTAGTTGCGACGACATTAGCGATGGCGTCCATTGTCAGGACGGCATTACTGTATATCTGAAACTTAGTATAAGTTTGAATAAAATGACATTGCGATAATGCTGTGAATACAACTTCAAAATTACAAGGTTTAAACCCCTTTTTGGAGCGTTTATGCCGATTAACGTTCTTCCAACATCCACGGTACATTAGGTTTCTAACAGGGTTTTAGGATTTCCCGATCTGAAACACAACAGCTTTCCCGTACACAGTGCCTGTATCTCATGTCACACATCACTTAGTGTTGTAATGTTACCTCTCGATTTTATTTTCTTTCAAAAGAAAATATTAGCGTGAGATGCACCTTAACTCCCAAATGATTATACTGTCATAGGTTGTTTGCACAGCATCCAAACTGCATCACATCCACTTTCACAGAACACATCTCAGCCTTTTTTCTTTTTACACAGTAAATTGCTGTTGTCTAGCATTGTTCTGTGCCGCTCGTTGTGACGTAAATGCATTTACAGTAGTAGCAACCACA
Organism: Clarias fuscus; assembly: GCA_030347435.1. Lineage (NCBI taxonomy): Eukaryota > Metazoa > Chordata > Actinopteri > Siluriformes > Clariidae > Clarias > Clarias fuscus. Next base: position 6,280,709 of record CM059206.1, on the reverse strand, counting down.
GCAAGTTGTATCATGATCCAGTGTTACGTTTGCAGTTCTGGTGAGGCCATCATTGTGGTATAAAGATTGATTCATTTTTGTCATGTTGTCTTAGAAGGATTCCATTAGAGTTATCCAGGTGTCATTTCATTTCATCAACATTTCAAAGCAACCTAATACCAACATTGTCCATAATGTTGCCAAATTAACATCAGTACAACATTTTGACAACCAACAATTCTGGCTGAGTATGTTCTTCAGGAATAAATAAAAAAAAATAATAATAATACTGCACCTGAATCACTAAATACATGACAATCATTTAATTATTAAAAAAATATATAAGCATGTTGAGTTAGTTTTAGAGAAATCCCACAGCTCACAAAGGGAATGATGGATATTTTTTTGGCACAATGTGCATAGTAGAAAAAAATATATACAGTATATAGTGTATATAGTGCAGTATATATGACTGTTGGGATGTTGATGTGGCAAACAGCCAAAAAAGATGAAAAATCAAGATTCACCCTCAAAGTTTTTCTGCCTGGTACATAGTTTTGCACCTCAACTTTAAGACACTCTAAATATGTGGAGTGTTTAAGTCAAACTGGGACTTTTCTGAAACTTCAGGACAGTTCTGGTGGATGAAGGCATACTGTGATAACGGTTCACATTTACAGCACGGTACTGTATGCTGATGAGACTCTTTGAAACATTAGAAAACCATCGATTGATGACGATCCTGGATGACGATTCAGTAAGTGGAACACCAGATCCTTGAAAAGTGACAGATAACGGCGCTTGCAGAAGAGACGCATCTGTCTGTGTGAGCTGTGCACACAATCGTTCACCAACACCACTTGCACATTAAAGGAACTCGACTAGGAGTTATTGCCACATCCCCCATACGGTCCTGACCTCGCTCCAAGCCTTTTCCACATGTTTGGGTCATTAACGGAGTTCCTGGGAGGCCGGAATTTCAGACATGATTATGGCTGTGGCGTACTGAGAAAACTTTCTCCCTTGATGGTGTACAAGCACTAGTGAAACACTGGGATAAGTGGATTATTGTAGCAGGGGATTATATAGAGAAATAACGCATGTTTTTACTCTCATACTGTACCTGCGTACTGAACAATCAAAAGTCCCAATTTAACTTGAATTCATCTCATATAGTCACCAAAACTGCATTACATTTTTATTTTTTTTATTTACATATATATTTTTCCTTGGCTTGTACACCTGCACAGATCGCTTTATGTAAGAAGATAGTTAATTAAACACTCTGGTTGGATTGGTTGGATGCCCGTTGTTGTGTTGTGTACCACTCACATGCTCTTTCACAAATCTTATAATCAAATCTTTAAAAGCGATTTGGGTTCCTTTGCACTTTGGTGAATAACCAGACATCCGATTCATAATGTTTACCCCTCGATATGGGGTGAAAAAATAACAAAATTATTACTATACGGAAGTCTTCCCAGACCTCCACACATGTCATTAAACTCATGACACTCAACATATCTTTTTAAGAAATATGTGTTCGGGTTATTTGACTTATCTTATTTATTTATTTTTTTTATCTCCAGCGCTCGCGAGCTGAATCCGGCCTGAAGTTTCGAAGCGAAACCAGCGACAGCGGGAAAGCATTACGAGCCGAGGAGCCAATAGAAGCGTGCATTTGTAAAGGGTTGCCATGGTAACAGTGGAACATCAGATGTAAATATATGAGAAGTGAATCGGTTGCATAATTTGAATAATTAATACTAATGTATTTATCTTTGAATCACCGCCTTAGAGCAACAACATGGCAAAAGTTTTAAAGTCATGCACTGTTTTCGGCCACATACACATATACGCACGCAACCATCTCCAATCCCAACAAGCGCAGCAAAAGCAATACATCCTCTGTTTAAAGGGCAATGGCAAATCCGCGAAGCACTACATGTGAAAGAAATAATAAATAACAAAAACATACTGCAGGGAAAGTCACTAACAAACCCCTGAACTCAGTGCTAACACAAAAATGTCATTTTCATTGAGCTGTACACAGTATCGGGGCACTAATTAATACTCTATCTGGCACCCGGCCTGTTAGCATAGCAGTAGCAGTGGAAAGCAACATGCTGAAAACAAAACCGATAAACAGAGACAGACGCCAGGACGCTCTAATACACCAGCGAGAGAAAAAGCAAAAGGGACCTCGAGTGCATGTGTGTGTGTGTGGTTCTGCTTCTCATGATCACGCACTTTACAGGGTTTCAAGGACGCTCACATGAAAAACAAAAGACCGCAATCATGCGGCTTTCCAACAAAATCATCTGACCACATGATGCCTCATTTGCAATTGTTATTAATAAAGAGATGGTTTGTTTTGCATGGAAATATCAGTAAGTCACGATGTCTGAGCTCGAACCCCAGACAAACACTCGGCTCCAAGCGTCTGAGTGCACGATTTGGAGCTGTTAACGCTCCATCAGGTATCAAATACTAATTAAGTTATGATACATTTATCGACTGAAATGACTCCGCGTCTCTGAACTTTTGAAAAAAAAAAAAAAAAAAAAGAATTTCACAAAGAGCATTTATTTCAATCCTGCTACATTTTACAATCCATCCCTTCCTGTGTGTGTTCCTATCATTTTACAACATACCACTGAAACCCATCCATCTTAACTGTATTGTTAAAGTTATAATGCCGGATATAAACCTGCACCTCATGGATGGAAAAAAAGTCGCAGAAATCCAGACATATGACAGAGAATTGATTTCACAGTCACTGCATAAAGTCAAGAGAAAGACGAGAATTGAATCGATGCTAACCTCAGCTTATCCGTTATGGCTCTGAATAAGAACTTTTGCGCATTGCTTTAAGAGCACTTTTGCATCTGTTGGTCCGGAAGCGAAACTGATACCTTTTGGATCATCTGTGGAGGTTCTCAGTCATCCCGCTCGAGATTATCTGGAAGCTATACCTCTCTCCTATTTTTTATCCATCCCCAGGAAGATCAAGACCTCTTCAGAGGTTCACCAGATAAGCCACACCTAAGGACTTTCTCTCCACTCTGGCTGCTTGTTACGGTACATCTTAACCGTCCTGCCTAATCCCTCACTGTTGCTGGTTGTCTCTCTTTCACTTACTCTCTAATGACTCTCTCTTCTACCCTGACCCTAATCCATAGTTCACCTAACGAGCCTTTTCAGGCAGCGGAGGATACTTAATCCTGGAGAAACCTATCAACTTCCATCAGACTGAAAATTGCCCCTCTGGGGATAATAAAGTTACCCTTGAACCTTGAAGCTCAAGTCCAGTTGACATGGCTTCATTTCCAGATACACTTTTGGATCATTTGCTGTTTGGTTTGTTTTACATTTAAATGTATGCCATTTAAAAGACAACCTTATTCCAAGTGGTGAGATGAGATCAGAGTGAAATGGGAGAGCGCCTCATTGCTGAATGGGAGGCGGACAATAATGAGACGTCATCAGCAGTGGGCAAAGTACACAAATCCTGGATTTAAGTCAAAGTTGAGATTCCTTAAGGCACATATT
>CM059206.1:6214678-6272178 GCA_030347435.1 Clarias fuscus | reverse complement strand
TTACACCTTAAACCCTTTACCCTACCATAATACCCTCCTATACCATAAAACCCTATATCTGACTGTACATCCTGTAATCTACACTACACCCTACACCCTATAACCCTATATAACATCCTATATTCTACAGCTTAAACCCTTTACCCTACCTCCTACTCACTGCACTGTAAAACCCTATCTCTCACATCCTATAATCTATACCCTACACCCTAAAGCCTGTAAACTACAGCCAATGTCCTATAACCCTACATATATACCATACATCCTACACTCTGCAGCTTAAACCCTTTACCCTACCTCCTATAATCTCTTACACCCTGCACCCTATAACCTTTTCCCCATACAGTATACAAATTATATTTCTTTTTTTTCTTCTTTTTTTTCCATTTTGCAACAAATCCTTCCTCTGCGCTAGCTCCAACTTTCACACAATCTGTTCATCCATGGACAACCTAAAAGTCATGTACTGTGCGTCGCCATGGCAACTTGAGTAACTTGTTGGAACCTGATCCTGCACTTTAACAGCAAGAACTGTAATAACCACTGGCTGAGTACACAATGTTTTAACCTAATATATTATAGCAAGTAATTCCCAAGAAATTTAACCACCCGCTTTGTTTGTATTGAAGGTCAGCAAGAGATGCCAAGTGCTAATGTTTAAGACGGATGTCGTGCTGCGCTAATGCTAACTACGGCATAGTTTTTTTTTTTTTTTTTTAGAAAGTAAATGGTGATGCATGAGGGCAATGAGGGCTTTTATTTTCTCAGTGTATTTTGAAAAATCACTTTTATTACATGTTTAATTCCAGTGCCAGTGGATTGCGCGGCTCTAGCCAGTCACAGCGCAGGAGCTGGAATGTCATGGCAAAAGAGGCGGGGCTTATCTCGGCATTAAACAGAAACAAAGTGAATGTCTATAACTCGATGAAATCACATTTACTGTCTGTCTGTAAGTAACATGTTGTGTTCTCTGTGTGTGTGTGTGTGTGTGTGTGTGTGTGTGTGTGTGTGTGTGTGCACGCTTTGCATCAGTCTCTACAGTTTGCGAATGAAATCTTTTCCAAACAAGCGTGAGCTCCTGTAGGAGGCCACTAAAGCTAAAATAAACTGTCACTGGAGCAGAGCCGACTGTCACCGTGTACGTTTCAGTGATTAATAAAGCTACTTCTCGGTGTTACCGATCTCTGTTCTGATTGCCCAAAAGATTGGTTCATTTGTTTTTCTATAATTGCAGCTCGAAAGGTACTGGTACAGTGGAAATCATTTTCGAAAGAGAGAAAGATAGATATACAGATAATGTGTGTATCAGCATATGCGTGTGTGTGTGTGTGTGTGTGTGTGTGTGTGTGTGTGTGTGTGTGTGTGTGTGTGTGTGTGTGGGTGACCCTTCAAAAGTAACCGGTGCATGACGCCCCTGAAAAGGCCACCAGAGGTGGATGAGGTCGAGTTGAACAGAATTACAACCGCTTCGCTCCGACTCGGCGAGGAGAGATAAAGGTGCAAGTGGAAGTTGAGGCCCTTTTGTCAGCAAGACGGAAACTAATAAAAACCTACAGTTGTTTACACGAGACGAGCAGACACAAGGCTGATGGGGAGAAATGAGGTGAGGGAGAATTAATAACATTTCCGTGTAGTGGAGAAAGAGAAAGAGAGAGGGAGAGAGAGATGGGAAGAGAAAATATAGAAAGAGAGCTACAGAAAGAGAGAAAGATGGCAATGTAGAGGAATAGAAAGAGAGAGAGAGAGAGAGAGAGAGAGAGAGTATAGTGATATACTGTAGAATATGGGATAAATAGAGAAAAATATACAGAGCTAAAAATTAGAAAGGAAAATGAGAAAGAACAAAACAGGAATATATAAGAGACGTTCAGGTCAAACTGGGACTTGTGATGAAATTCCTGGTGAATTAAAGCGATGAATTACGCTGATGAGACTCTTAGCCTCCCATCAGCCTCTCTTAGACTCTGCCTCGTCCCCCGTACAGTCCTGACCTCGCTCCAAGCCAGTTTCAAATTCCTGGGGCACTAAAGGAGCTCCTGGAGGAGATCATGGAGATCAATGGGATGAGTGCATTAGTGTGGTGTTGAGAAATAAAGGGATTGTTTTTAACTCTCATAACTGTGTTCTGCTATTCTGCACAATCAAAAGTCTCAGTTTGACTTGAACGCCCAAGTTGTAGACACACAGACTTACAGAGGGCTTTAAAGACAGCTGGAACCGGGGACATAGATAGACATAGAACTGTAGAAAGAAATAAAGAGAAATGGAGAGAAGCAGACAGGGTGGAAAATACAGAAAGAGAGAGAGAGAGAGAGAGAGAGAGAGAGAGAGAGAGAGAGTCGCTTTTTAATGAATGTTTAATTTGTTCACAATCAAATGACGCTGTAGAAAGAAATATAATAATGTAACTGTAAAAGAGGAAGGGAATAAAAGAAAGTGTGTTGGGAATAAATAATGAAATGACGATGTAGCGCGTGCGTCTGCCAGTCACTCTTCATGCTCTTCTGATGACATCATCTTGTCGTTCCTTTTCACAACGTGCAGAACAATAGCTGAGGGAAAAGAAACGCTGCGGGCCGCGGGGGAACGACTTTATTCTCTAACACTGCACACTCAGTAATGAACAATTTTCTGCTGGCCGAACGATCACGCAGTCTGACTACACCGCCGCTTACGTTCCGTCAGTTAAACAAACGTTTGTAAAATAAAACACCTGAACATTGTACAATGTGGAAGTAGGTCAAAAGCAACTGGGGAACATCAGGAAACTTTAGGGAACACCTGGAAATTATGGTAGGAGGTTACTAGACATGTGGATGGACATGTGGAGAAACTGGGCAACTGAAGAAAGTAGCTGGAGGGTTTGGAAATAAGTTCAAGGCAAGTAAGGAACCCTGGAAACTCGCAGGGGGAAAAAGGAAATTAGAGACGAGATGAGATGTAAATTACTAAGAAAAAATAAGTCAGGGAAAAGAAAAAGAAACCAGGGAACATCTGGAGACTATAGAAAACCTGGGGATTGGAAGAAATACTATGTAGAAAGAAATTAGCAGGAAATCCAGATAAAAAAAATCAGGAAATAGAACATTTTGGTTGGTCGGAAATTTAAAAAAATGAAAAAAAAAAAAAAAAAAAGTTGTTACTTGGAAACTAGTTGTGAATTAGAAAATTAATAAGAAAATTGGGGAGAAAAAATGGCAAAGAAAGAAAGAAACCTCTCTTTTAAAAAAGAAAGAAATTAAGAAGAAGGGAACCTGTTAAAGTAAACGATGAGAAAAGGAAGTTTGGAATATCTGAAACTAGAGAATGAGAGGGAAAAAAGGGAAAATCTAAAACAAAAATGAAGTTGTTTAAAAAGAAACTTAATAATATTGGACTAGGGAACAATAAAAGAATATAGGAATATTTAAGGATTTAGAAGTCTAGGGAATGCTTACATAAATGATCATTAGGGACATTGGATACTTCAAAAGAAAACTAATCCAAACTAACAAATAAGAAGATTACAGACACAGGAAGAATTTAAACTCCAGTAAAAGAAAACAAGGGAAACGGGACTACAGGACGGCTGAATTTAGGGTTTGAGTAAACCAGGTTGGTAGAACCTAGGGATCAAGAAGAAACCAAGATAGAGCTGATGACATGTGAAAGTAGAGGACTGTAAAAAAGTAAACCCTAGAAACATGAATCACTGGAAACTAGAGAAAGGAAAAAGAAAAAAAGGAAACGAAAAAGAAAGAAAGAATGAAAGAGGGAAAATATAGAACACTGCACTACTTCCGTCTAATAAAGATGCTGCAATGCTGTAACGCAGCCAATCGGAATGCACTCAATGAAATCCACCAGTTTAAATCAACATTTTTTTTATTCCAGGTATACATTTACTGAACAGAAATGTGATGTTTTTCTTGGAACACAAAAGGAATCAGAAAAGACTACAGTGCTCTCAGCCAATCTGAACAACCTCTAGAGCTCCCAGCCAATCAGAAAACAATATTGTGGTCTCAGCCAGTAAGAACACTATAGCATTCTCAGCACATCAGAACACACTGTTGTGCTCTCAGCCAATAGGAACACACTTTAGTATCCTCAGCCAATCAGAACACACACTCTAGTGCTCTCAGCCAATAGGAACACAATTGAGCATTATCAGACAATCAGAACACAATGTAGCGCTCACAGCCAATCAAACTGCAAACTGCTGTGCTTTCAGCCAAGCAGAGCACACTGTAGACCTCTCAACCGATCAGAAAACAATGTTGTGCTCTTAGCCAATCAGAACACAGTTCAATCGGGCCAATCAGAAGATGCTGTAGTGCTCTCAGGCAACCGGAAAACTCAACCAGTCAGATCAATCTTCAAAGCTCTCAGTCAATCATGGCATACTATAGAATTCTCAGCCAATCAGAGCACACTCTCAGTAGACCTCCCAGTCAGAACTCAGTGTACTGATATAAGTAGAGGGTGCTGGAGAAACATAATGTTGGATTAGTATGTAACAAGTAGATAAATAAATATGTATTAAAAAAAAAACTTTCTTTTGTTGAAAAAAAAAGGAAAAAACACTCAAGAGTAATTTTAAGATGCTTTACAGAAGATTATGCGCTGATGATCCATCACTTGGCCAGATGCTGCAGATCTGTAGAGTGTGCGCGTGCTGTATGCCAAATCTACAAATCCTCCCCGTATCTGTTGCCAAACTCCGCACTGTCGCCACGAAATGCCCTTTCCTTAGTTTCAACACCGAATAATCTCTTCAAATGTCATCAGCGTCGTATAAATAACACCAATAATCTCCTTGGATGTTGCGGTAATCAAAATTTATAAGAGGATATATTCCTCGGCTCTGAACATGAGCCACTACAGCGATGCTGCCTGGAACGGCGCTGAGATTTCTTGGCATGTTTATCAAAGCACCGTATCAATTACAGTCGACACATTCAGTAATATTTGCACGGTGAAAACGAGATGCCCGAGTCTGCGGTTGAGGTGCGAAGCGTGCCAGGGTTCAGGAGACGTGTACAATCCTACTGAGTTGACATGATCCAAAACATTTCATACCCAGCTCATCTATCAGCATGTAATTAAGTACAAACCATATGGCAGTGGAATATAGACACCAGTTTTATTCAATTATTATTATTATTATTATTATTATTATTATTATTATTATTATTATTATTATATATTAATATTATTATTAGTAGTATTATTATATATATATATATATATATATATATATATTATGGATAATTACGCAGGTAAAAACAAGCATTTGAATAAATTACATCACTATTTTAAATCAAAATAATAATATATATATTATAAAATAATAATATATATATTATTATTTTGATTTAAAATAGTGATGTAATTTATTCAAATGCTTGTTTTTACCTGCGTAATTATCCATAATATATATATATATATAATATTATTATTAATTACTTCTAAATACAATTTTTAAAATATTTTTAGAACCATTTTCCAATTAAATTAGACAGAATTATAATGATTCTGATTGTATATACTGTATTTCAAAAATTTGCTTTAATCACCAAATTCATAATTTATTATCCAAATCCCTGTGCACCCTTTATCTAAATCAAACCCTGACTTGATCACACAAATCCTTACCAGACTTTCATTTAATAATACGCCGATCTGTATTCAGCTAATTAATAATCTGATCTGACACCAAACATTTATTTAAATCATAATCTGATCCAGATCAAAACGCAAATGTGGATCAAATCCATGTGCAGTCCATCCTTAATGATCTGCTTATCTTTTTTTTTTTTTTTTTTTTTTTTTACAATATAAATAATAATCTGGTCTGAATTCATTTCAATTTAAAACAAGATCTGCTTATCTTAGCATTTGATTTAATCAGATCTTTATATAAAAAAAGACATTATCTTTCTTTATCTGATCCAGTGACCGTTTTTTGATTTCACACCCTTTAAAATATTCAACTTCTAATCTCATATTCACTTAAATAGTTTTTGGTTTATAATCGAACCTGCTACAGCATTGTCTACATTTCTCGTACATCACAGTCTACTATTTCATTATGGTTATATTTATCTTTATGCCCTATAAAATGTTTACCAAGATTCATAACTATTATTGTTATTATTATTATGTTGTTGTTGTTATTGTTGTGTCTTTCTAATTGCACAATTAACATTTAAAAATCTGATAATCTTCCAGATGAACCCCTGCGTACAGTTAAAGAGGACACTGTATTCTGTTGAGTAAAGCTTTCACACTCACTCCACCCACCATCTCACACACACACACACACACACACACACATGCACACACACAGAAACATGAGTAACGTCTTTTCACAACCCAGTTACAAACCGAAGTGTAAACCTCAATTTGCTCGTCTTATTTCGATCATGTGACCTTGACGTGATGGATTATTTTTGCATCTCTACTACGTCTCATTCAAGATGAGCATCCGGGAAAAGGTCATCCCCATTGAGACAGTTGGCTCGGAGGAATCAGCGGAGAAGAACAGCTCGATTGTTGTTTACGCGACTCCAAACACTGCTCAAGGTCATGTGTGTGACCTCAGCCGAGTATAGTATAGAGGATGAATAGAGGACATTCATTTTATTCGTTCTGCACAAAAGGCTGTTACGCCTTTTCGCCACACCTCCTTCGCGCCTCCTGAGCCACCAAACCTACAGCGATAAAGCTCCCTACATAGTGCGCTTGAACACTGAAGATCAGTTCGCTACAGATGTGTCATGGAGCACACATCATACTCATTATAAATATTACATAAAACGGTCTTATAAATATTTCAGCATCATTAGTCAACAGTCAACATGTTAAAAAAAAAAAAAAAAAAAAACACCCTAATCACTCGACAAGCTTTCTTCTGTAATCACTGTCACAAATGACTTTCCATTAAAGCTTATAGAATCAACATCCATATCCTAAATGCTTAAACAGCCATGATCCATGGTGAACATGTCTTAAACCAGACCTCAACTCTTAGAAATGTTCCAAAATACATATCATATCCCCTTCATAGGCAACATTCCAAATGTACTGCTATCCTCAGCCCACTGTGGACGTGTCCCAAACACACATCCTATTCCATATATAGTGCACATAATCAACATTACCAATTCCTCAATATACATACATGGCCAACTTTCGACATATCCCATAGCATCACATATGCCTTAACAAACTTTGTCCACTTTGGGCATCACAAATGCCTCAACACCAATGGGTCACTGTTAGACATGTCCTTTTAAAGTCACCAATGCTTCAATCATAGTCAACTTTGAAAATGTCCCTCAACATCGCTGATGCTTCAACAACCATGATCCATTCTAGATGTGTCCCTCAACACCACTGATTCTTCAACAACCATGGTCTATTTTGGACGTGTCCCTTAGCATCATCAACGCCTTAACTCTAATGTTCTACTTTGGACATGTCCTTTTTGGAATTGGAACATGGCCTATGTCTTAAAAACCATTTCCACTTTGGATGTGTCCCTCAACATCTCCAATGCCACAACACCATGTTGCACATGTTGCACCAATGCCTCACGTTACCAATACCTCAACACTCATAGTCCACTGTAGATGTGTCCCTCAACACCACTGATTCTTCAACAACCATGGTCTATTTTGGACGTGTCCCTTAGCATCATCAACACGTTAACTCTAATGTTCTGCTTTGGACATGTCCTTTTTGGAATTGAAACATGGCCTATGTCTTAAAAACCATGTTCCACTTTGGAGGTGTCCCTCAACATCTCCAATGCCTCAACCGCCATGGTTCACTTTGGACATGTCAGCAATGCCACAACACACATGTTGCACTTTGGGAATCACCAATGGCTCACATTACCAATACCTCAACACTCATAGTCCCCTGTAGATGTGTCCCTCAACATCACCAGCGACTCAACACCGAAGGGCCAGTGTGGACATGTCCTTCAAAAATAACCAATGCCTCAACACCCAAGATCCACTTTGAATGTGTTCCTTCAACATCACCAATTCCTCAATGTTTCCCCAAACACACATCCCAGTCACTGGTATAAACACGCTTAATTTTTTTCTACCATCAATATTCCACTACTGAACATCCATGCGTTGTTCCATACTGTATATAAGCCTCATAGACACTATCAGATCATGAGTCCATCATGAGTCCATCCCAAATGACATTTTATTCACTATATAGGCTACAGTACATAACTGCTAGAACAGATGCTTCTCTATCCTTGTCCTCTATGGTACATCCCAAGGACACATTCTTAATTACTTTATACAGTAGATTCTATTTTTACTGTGAGTATTGTGTTTCTATTAAAATTGAGTGAAATGTAATGTACCATGATGTGCTAAAAAAAAAAAAAAAACAAGATAACTAAGAAACTACAAAATAGTCTGTACTACTACTGTACTATTGTACACGTACGCCTATCTACTCCAGTACTAGTATACAAAATGGCTAGTCAATAGAATAAGGGGTGTGCAGCGCTGCATACAGGAATAGGGGGACTGAGCCACACGCTTGCTACATCATCAATACAAATTCACATAAAACAGCTGGATAAACAACTAATTAAAAATAAACACAAGGGGAAATCAATCCTGGTGCACATTTACTTTATCAGGCGGGTTTATCTCCCTGAGATGGTGTTCGAGGCAGAAGCAGGTCTCGGTGTCTGTGTTCGGAACGAGATAGAGAGAAAGCAATTTTTTCCCCCTCCTTCCTTCATTCGGCGTTCCGTCAGGGACAGAATCGCATCAGCTAAATAAGGCGGGTGAATGTTTTACACCTCTGCGGATAATTGAGCCGCGATAAGACGTCACAGCCTGAGCGACATTCATCCCCGGGTGATTATTTTCCCCTGCGAGACGCGGAGTGAGAAACAGTCATGAGGTGCCTGGAAAAGAACACTATGTGTTTTTCTTTAACCCTTCCAGGAGCACCTTGTATGGCACTGGCAACGACTGACATTTGAAAGGTGGGTGCTTGATACGTAGACTGCGGGAGCTGTCAGTCATAGTCAACTGAGATTTTAAACTGAGATGAGAGTTTGAACTTTTGGGTCGCAAGAACGAGACGGAGTTTAACCCAGAACGTGAAACCGATGTGAAACCATCGCTCCAAATTCTGTTTTTATCGGTAACGTTACACCGCCGATGTTGAGAATCCTGCGTCTCGCTAGGTTGGTAACGTTATACAACCAAAGCCTACAGTACAGTACATGCCCATTAGTAAGCAGTCATGTGCCAGCATCTGACCAGAAAATATAAAAATAGTCTTAACGCTCTGTTTCATTACAACATCATTTTAAGTGTGAAACAATGCTAAACATAATTTCCCAGAACATGGCACTTTATGAGCCTGGCTCAGTTGCTCTAATGAACATTAGCAAACGTTTAATCATAACTATTATACAGAAATGGTGTCCAAGTCATTATGAGGGGGAAATAAAATTGTGTGTGTGTGTGTGTGTGTGAATGCCATCATGCAAGTTTGCAGTATTTAAGTTCCCTGCGTTGTGCTGCGAACACCACTACGCCCCATATTCCCTACACTGGAGAAATTGATCTCGTGATAAATTACACTACGGCTCAGTTCACTGAGATTATCATGGGCATTGTCAGTACTTTTTAGAATACTGACTTCCACTGTTACACTAATGAGTCAGGAAGGAATAAACCACTTGGGGGCGGGGGGGTTTGGGGGGGGGGGGGGCGCTTTTAATTGGAAAATAATCAATGAAACGGTGGTGTGATGTGCGCTGACGCAAAGCAGAAGTTAATATTTTTTCAATAACTGCACAGGCCGAAGTTTTTACAAAAGCAATTTGCCAATGCAAGCGATTTTATTAAAGTTTATGAAAACAACTGCATTTATACTAAAAAAAAAAAAAGAAAAATAATAATAATAAAAAATAAAAAAAAACATATTATATACAATACTTCCTTTATTCATTTATAGCTGCAATTAATGTTATGTTACATCCTTAAGACACATTACCACGCTTGTTATAGTGGTTATATACTGGTATCTCTTGAAATGATGAAAAATTAAAAAAAAAAAAAAAAAAATTTCTGAAAAGTTATAAAGCACTGACACTGGAGATTCATTCCAGAAATTCTAATTGAACGTCTCCGGATAGATATCCACATTTTTTAAATCCTCTTATGCGAAGCATACATCATCCAGGTTAATGTACAGAGGTATTACAATGAGCACATTAATAATATTAATAATAATAAAAACTACAGTCAGAGCTTCTTCTATGGGAAATTAATCATCCAAACTGAAAAAAAAAAAAAAAAAAAAAAACCTTAGACAGTAGTTATAATCCGCCTTATGATTTCATTTGCGATAAGGTCGATTCTAGAACAGATAAGTCTTAAACTGTGTTTGAAATGCCGTCTACGTCTGAGCTGATGTTCGAGTTATTTAAAGCTGAGAGTAATGAGAGGGAATAAAAGGGTTCATTAGAAATGCCTGGTGTTTGTAAATGCGAGGGAGAAGTGTTCGAGGCGTCACGCTCCCTCCGTGTCGTTTCTCCACTCCCACCTGCCATCAGGAGGATTCCCGGGCTTTGGAGGAGGACGAAAAATAGATTAGGGGTCCTAAAATAAATGTAGCTCTTTCATTGCTGTAAAATATATCGAGACCTCGTAGGCCTGGGGGGGGTGGGGGTGGAGGGGGGGGGGGGGGGGGGGGGGGGGCGATGAACATGGCAAAGTAGGGAGTGCTAGTGTAGGGTTAAAACGCTGTTGTAGACCCTCAACAATAAAACCACGGATGCACCATATTTCATGTTTGAGTTAAACATTCCCCAGCGCAGCGGCTCTATGACGGCTTATTCGCGGCTAGATTTATCACCTGGCCGACTTTTCTGGCGGAAAGCGTCTGGATCGATACTCATCTATGGTCCATACATCCAGCGGCCCCGACAACACACACATCGTTCATCACTCGCTGACAATAGGCACCTCTGTAAGGACAGGATTTGTAGTGCGGGCTGCTTTATTGTCTTTTGTATTCGACAAACAAAGCTTAGCGTTCAGTTACCACAATTAACGCAGGATGTTTCCCAACTCGATGAACATCTTGTACTGTCTTACAGTATGTGACTGAAAACTGTACAACAAGGGTCTAGCTAAGGACCTAAGTACAGTCAAGGACCTTTTACTGCCGCCGTCATTATCTATACCGCTTTATCTAAGGACCTTGTACTGTATAGGCTGACAATCCATCGCAGGGCACACACATACACGATACCAATTAGCTTGATCTGAATGTGGCAGGAAACCTGGAGTAGCTGGAGGACACCCACCAAGCACAGGGAGAACATGTGAACTCCATGCAGACAGACTTGAGGCAGGAATCGAACCCCGGACCCTGAACCCTGAAGCTGTAGAGCAGCTGTACTGTAGCTATGTGGTTAGAGATCACTTAGGCTTGTACTTTTTTTTTAAGGTTGAGTGCCTAATAAGGTCCATAAGGTTGATAATAAGCTGGCACTAGAAACCACCACCATCAGGCGCTTGACTCAACTGTAAGTCAGATTTTCCTCGCCAGTGAACAAATGCAAAATGACATATTTCAGCATTGATTGGCACAACATGTGATCCAATTTGTCCAAACAGACATCCACCATTTGTTGTTTAAAACATGGAGGAGGAGGAGGAGGAAAGGTGGTGGAGCGCCGATGAGACACACTGCCAATCTCATCTTCAGATGATGCGCCAATGTTAATCTGACCGCGCTTTCCATGCTGGCATTAACATGTGCTACCGATGCCGATTTCATTTTTTTTTTTTTTTTTTTTTTGCACACTGAAATGACCGAGCGCTCACTTTTAATTCATTATCACCTTAAAAGAAATTAATCAACACCTTTTTTTCAACCACATTCAAGAAGGACTGTTTGAATGAGACGCACGGAATATTTGCAATCATGACTTTTGATTCTGTTCCCAACAAGAATCCACCCCCACCCTCTCCCCACCCCCCGCCCCTTTACTTTACCAAGCGATGGGTCTGCCTCACTCGGCGGCGAATCACAGACTCTCCAATCAAAATGATGAAATAAAGGCAGGTCTCCGTAGCGGCCCTCAGACATTCGGACCTGACTGGGGTTTATGTCGCCACTTCTATAACTCTGGAGTGTGTGAAAGAAACAGTCCAGTAAACACTGACCCAGACAATCAGAGAGCGAGAGAGAGCGGGAGATGAGGAGAGGGGTGTATCAGAGGCTAGTGCTCAGAGTGTCATTACAATCAAGTCGCGCAGGTTCCTGTTATCTCCATCCATATCCCGAGAGGAAGTAAATCAGTCCTATTGGCATCAGGAAATCAAAAAGCGTGATGGCTGCAATCGAGTGGACTCGTTTTTGCCGCCTACTCCGGAACACTTCCTCTTCCACGCAAGACTTAAAACTGTAAGTGCAGAGCAATAAAGAGAGATTGAACATTAACTGGAGGCTGGAGCTGTCATTTTTACGACTCTTTTACGGTCTCAGATTTGCCCGCCGTGACAAAGTGGTGAGGGATATTAAATTCAAACTCGGCCCGACAGCCTCGGAAAAGCGCTGATCGCACAGTCGAAGTCTGCTGAGAAAGAGCCGTTGTGTCTCAAATCGATCAAACCCGTGAGTTTATAATGACTCATTCTCTCGCTCGCGCTCTCGTTCTATCTTCCCTGCTCACACACAAAGACTCCGTATAATGTCATTCAGCATCGAGTTTCTATAAAGCATTTGTTTCTTTGGCAGACAATAGTGATTGCCTCTGCCAGCATTCTGCATTGTGTGTGTCTATGACTTTAATTATCCAGTTTATTCACAATGATCTAGTGAAGCCTTAAGTGGTTTGTTTGTGGCGTACAGTAGCAAATGCTTACTTACGAGTTAAAATGTATCCTTTGTTGTATGCTTAAATGTCCTTTTCGGCGGTAATTTATAATATAATCTCACAAGTAAGACGTTTAAACACACACGAGACATACTACACTCGTAACTTTATAAAGTTATCCGTTTTATATATATATATATGTAAAAACACTTAGATACTGTAGACGCATAAACATCATTCATCAGATATCTTCAGACATTTCACTCTGTCGAATGAGTTCATTCTGGACCAGGCCGCCTTGGTAACCTAGGCATTTTCTTAGAGCCTTATAAAACATACTAATTTACATTAATAATGTTCATTTTACAGCATATTAAGCTAAAAAAAAAAAAAAAAAAACTACCAAGAAATCAATCAACCTTCACAACTTTCACAAGTTCTTTATTTTGGTTGCATCTCTGTTCAGTTTGCCTATTTGCTGATCTCCTGACTTTCCACCTCATTATACAGTATTTCCTCCTCTATTCCGCTGTCTTTCTAGGTTAATATTTACTTAAAATGAATACCTACTTCCGGGATATACTTTTAGAGCCTAGTTTATTTATTTTATTCCAAAATTCACAAGTTCAAAGTTATTTCGTTTTCCCGTGTCCGGTCCCGAGTTTCTTAGTCCTTGTCCAAAGTTATTATGTTTCTAGTTTTCAGCCATTAAATTGTTAGTTTTAGCACACAGCTAATGAGATAGATAGATAGATAGATAGATAGATAGATAGATAGATAGATAGATAGATAGAGTACTATAATAATCCCAAAGAAAATGAAATGGTCAAGGTTTCTAGTTTTCAGTCGCAAGGTTCTCAGTTTTAATCCAAATTTGCCAAGTTTCAAGTTCTCACATTTCAGAGCTTAGTTTTTACTTTTGGGACAAGCTTCATGTTTTCAGTCTTAAATTTGTTAGATTTCTTAAAAATGTTCCCAAGTTCTCAGAGTTTTTTTTTTTTTTTTTTTTTGCCTTTTATTTTTCAGTCCAAATTTCCCACGTTCCAAGATTTCAGATCTTAAATTTAGTAGCAGTAAGTCCCTAGTTTGTAGTTACAGTTAAAGTTCAGTTCTAGAAGTCAGTTGCTGATTTCTTAATTTTTGTTTACTTTTTCTTAGGATTAAGCTTCTAGTTCCCAAAAAAAAAAAAAAACATCGACAAATCCCACAATGCGAAAATGGCATCTTAAAAAATTGGAAATAACTTAAATATGGTTAAATTTACTGTTGGTACGTTTTATGATAAAATTATTCGCATGAACCCAACTATAGTATTATTAAACCAATTTCACTCTATTTGTGCTCATTTTTAGGCTTAAATATTTCTATTCTATTAAAAGTTTTTTTTCAAACATTTATTTCGTAAAATAATATGTTTTCCCTCTATATTCTCCTTGTTTTTATTTGATAGTATGTTTGTAGCTCTATGTTTAGCCCAAGCTTGCTTGTATTATTTTTGGATTTAAGAATATTGAATTTCCCATTGATCACTTTAAGTGATTTGACTCTTACTCTCAAGGACTTGCCTCATCGATGAACCCAGATTAACACCATGCCCCTGGCTCCAGTCAGAATAGTCAATAAACCGTATGTAATACCGTCTGAGTACGATCACAACATTTATAAAACCATCTTGCCATTTATAACATCACATAATACTGTAGCTGTGGAACTCGCATCAAGTGAAGTCTGTATTAATCAACTATCATTAACAGATTAAGATTAAGGATGATATCAGGAAGATATTCTTAGGAGCTTGGTGCCATGGCTG
Source organism: Clarias fuscus (assembly GCA_030347435.1). Classification (NCBI taxonomy): domain Eukaryota; kingdom Metazoa; phylum Chordata; class Actinopteri; order Siluriformes; family Clariidae; genus Clarias; species Clarias fuscus. Next base: position 6,257,497 of record CM059206.1, on the reverse strand, counting down.
TGTGTTATACTGAAATGCGGGACGTCTCTTCTCTTTAAAACTTCTGATGCAGTTTAAGGAGTTTGCAAATTTAAGGAAATTGTAGATGAGTTTAATTACAGATTCATGTTATGACGTCAAGTACTGGATCCCCAGCTCTTGTAAGACGGTTTCTTTGCTCACACTTGCCTGGGTGCCCAATGTCATGTACTGTCTGTGAGAAGAAACTTTCTCTAGCAACCCTTAACAACAGTGTTCCTCCTTCATCATAGTGTCTGCATGTACACAAGATGAGCTTAATTTAAGAGGACCTGTCCGAAATATATACGCTCAATATCTGAGTATTCAGAGATTTGCTAAGAAACAATAATGAAACGCACGCACACACACACACACACACACTTTTACACTCAAGGAGCAGAACAATAATGCATGGATGATGGATGATGAGGAATAGGTATGTCAGTCTTATCCATTTACTGGTTCGGAAAAAAGGCAACATTTCAATTCTGTAATGTAAGCCATAATAAGATAATAAGTTTTCTTTTTTCTTTTGGTTTGTTTTTGTCTTTTTGGATGGCACACAGCATTTAATGTAAGCCTAAACAGATGAAAGGGTTACACCTCATTGTGCTTTATTTCATGCATGTAATTCATCAATCTCAGGGAATGATTAGTAATTCTCATGAATACGCATAAAGTGTTTAAAATGCATTAGTCTGTAATTAAAGCTGTGTGCACTCGCCCTGCCCCTCACTCAGCTCTCTCTTCTTACCCCAATGCCCCTACAGCAATACAACTGACATATCTGTTTATATAGTAGACAATAAATAATTAGATTTCACTGGATTTCACAATGTGTGCATATTCGATATAATACGATCACAATCGATTATTTCATCTCCGTCACATCACTTCCACTTACGCTCCGGCACATGTGCGTATTGCATCTCAACAACGCAGCTTCCAGGTAAGACCGAGCACCGCATAATGAACACATCATCACTGATACTGTATAATTAAACAACACACACGTGTCTGGCCTGACTAGTATAACAGTATAACAAATATACTAGTCCTACTACAGAACTACTATGGCGTCATGCACTTGTCAGGGTTCAGGTGTGCAGTGTGTATGTAGGCCAACAGCTGATGTATCAATGTAATAAGACTCGCTTCAACATTGTACTACACTACAGCCTACCATATTAAACTGTTCGGCGTATGTAAACATTGACATTCGCACTCAAAATATATTCATGGCTCATTTTTCATTGCACTAATAATCATTTTCACTGTGGTGTAGACGTCTTGTAGATATTCTGTCAGGTGTCTTTTCATATCCTGCACCAGCATAGTGTACTGATGTACTGTACATACTGTTCATTCTGGATGTTCCATCCTGCATTCAGTTTCATTTCTCAGTCTGTGAATATATTTAAATCTGACTTGTGTTGAAAAATTTGATAAAGTTTCTAGTCTCTTGTTTCCAAAATTCTGCTATTGCTACTAATAGTTGGAGTTTACGCCGAGTACAGAATAATTTGTGGTACTTTCTGTTAACATGTCCATTGATTATAATTCTATTTATTCTAAATATTTTCTTGAAAAATGGCATAATTTACCCAGTAAGGGAACAACTGGTGTTGTTAGTATATCGGCTGCTTCCACCAAGGGTTCGCCACAGCGGACCAACTGATCCGCGCGACAGCTTGGCACAGTTTTTTTTTAATACCGGATGCCCTTCCTGACGCAACCCCCCCCCCCCACCCCCCCCACCCCCCTTTTTTATCTGGGCTTGGGACCAGCACTGTATCCAGTGAATGGGGGGCATTTGGGCGTTGAATGGAAATCAAACCAATTCCCAGGAAGTGTGTTCGCTTAGCTTGAAAATGGTTATAATGTTGTGTGCGCTTTTGCATTTGAAGGTATTTGGTATAAATATAATGAATGTAAGTAATTCGAGTTTACAATTCATTTCAATTGATTTTGTCATTTAAATAATCAATAGATCAATGTATTAAAGTCCACAAAAGTTCTGAGAACTAATTTACTAAAAAAAAAAAATAAAATAAAAAAAAAAGTCCTGTCCTGTAGGTCAAAAAGGATTCGTCCAAATGCCAAGTGATCCGCATCACATAATGTCATTCTTTGCTGTAGTGTACATTTTAAATACATCATGATAAGTGTTCTGTTATTTAAAAATATATATATATATATATATATATATATATCTCATTGACATCGAGGAGAGTAATTGACCTTCAACTATATTATGTTCACTGTTACGGTTTACAGATTCTTTATGATTTGAATTCAACTGTTTGTTCAAATATGATGTTCATGAACATGAGAAGTGGTCAGCGGGACGAGTTCTACCCCTGAAATTACAGATGAAAAATGTCAACTATGTTACCCAGCAGTGTACAAAATAAGTCAAGGGGAAAAACATATTAATGGTTAAAGTTTGCGACTAGCAGATATGATACGCAAAGGAATTTACTAAGTTTAACTGCTATTTGTTCTATTGAAAAAGTGTATGCGTTTTTTTTATTAATTTATTTATTTTTTAAATTTACCCCAAAGTATATATATATATATATATATATATATATATATATATATATTTTTTTTTTTTTTTTTCCAGATTCCAGCCTCTTGTTTGGTATTAGACCAGTTGGAACAATATTAAACATCTAGAAAAAAAATAGATGTCTCTACGCTTTGATCTCGGGTCTCTACGCTTTGATCTCAACATTCCTAGATTGCAGACTTTCCTACTTTTCAGGAACATTTTCCTATATTCTGTTTTATTCTTTCATTTATTTATTTTTTTTTTTTCACAACATATTTGCCCATAATTCACTGCCTAATCCTCTAGACTGTTAAGCTGCATGATTCTTGAACAGAACAGAAATCGTCAATCTTCTTTTCTCTTTCTGTTGGGTAAAGATCATGTTTCTCAATTACAATCAAGCCCCTATCCCAGTTTTGTTTGTGCATATGTATACTCATTAAATTCTTACTGTGATGGCTGCTTTTCTCTAGCTGAGCTTTGTGAACAACCTTTCCATAACTCTTTTATTCACATCTGTACTATGAATGCCAACTTTTAAGCAGAATTAATTGCTAATTAGTAATACGTTTTATCGAATTAGCGGCAGCGCACGATATGTTCTTTCAAAGTTCAAAGGAAAGCAGTGATATTATCAGCTGGCTAAGTCATTAGTTGTGGTGATTTTTCTGTTCTTCTCCCGAGAACAACTCATCAGCTACTTGTGGGTGAAATTCAGCCTTGGTACAGTAAATACTGTAATACTGTATGTCACCGCATACAGTGGGTCTGAACACATCGTGTGCAATCATGACTCGCTCATTCCTTCTTTCATGCATTTAGTCATCGTAGTTGTGAATTCACCACAAACAAAATGGCATCTAAACATGTGAAATATTCTTGAATCTAGTAACTTCTTAAACAAAGTTTACAACAAACCAAATATCGATTATTAAGCTTAATTCTGATAAAATATCACTGAAATTCCAAGCAAAACAGGTTTTGAATTTCTATTCAAATTATTAGCCAAAAGAACCTGTTTTTTTTTTTGTTTGTTTGTTTTTTTGCTTGCAATTTTAACTTTTGACTCGAAATATGCTTAATAATCATATATTTATTTTGTTGTAATGTTATTTTTAGAAATTAAATAGGTCTGTCTAAATTCAATACTATTCCACTTGCTAGATTTTGTTTGCAGGGTTCATTATTCAGAACGTTAAGATTCCCACTAAAAGTGGCCGCGTATGTGTCTGCGTAAAAATTCACTCGCTGCATGCCACTTTAGTTTCTGTAAACTGGGCTTCATAAGGTCATGTTTATGTCTATTGGTGATATTGAACAAGAAGCAATAATGATGTTCTGTTTTCTTTTGAAGCAATGAATACACATCTGTAAACGCAAGAAACAAACTGATAAATGTTTTTTTTTTTTTTTTTTTTTTTTTTTAATAAGAGTACTAGAGTTCCTATTTCTATTTTTGAGTCCCTATATTACTTTACTCTAGCCTGGGCGTCATTACTTCACTAATATTCTTGATTCCAATTTCACATTTTCTTGTTTTCCTACTTCTATTTAAAGCCATCATCGTTTGATTTTGCTGTATTATTTTCATTTTTAGATTTCACGCACATTGATCAGCCGGTATACATGTAATCCAATCCTCGCCCTGGATCCTGAAGTTGTAATGTCTAACCAGCTCTGGCTCCAATGATCACATTTATAATGATACCCTTATGCACTTTAAAACCACTGTATCATTCATAATACAGTACCTAATAGACTACTGCTAGCCACATACAACCCATTTTGTTAACGACTTTGATTTAACGTTTAAAAAGTAACCGTATCCTCTTTCTGTCTGTAGACTGTCTCTTCTTTCTGTCCAAAAAAAAAAAAGGTTAAACACAAATGATGCAAAAACCAATCAGAAATGAAATCACATTTCAATATTTATTATAAAATGAAAAATATGAAGAAAAAAAAAACAGCATTCAACCAATACTTCAACAGAAAGCATATAAAAAAACTTAACAGTAATAATAATAATCATAATAATAATAATAATAATAGATTACTTCATCAGAGCATCAGAGCTGGATACAGATGGCAGATGGCGATTACATTATATCAAGTGGAGGAAAAATGGAAAATAAGAAAAAAAATAAACAGTCCTTTACAGAAAAAACACAGCACATTAAGCAAGATTACCAGGAGCTTCATTTACATACAACATCGTTTAAGTACGTGACAAATTACATGTGGTGGATGCAGGAGGTGTACAGTTGGAGTTTAGGATAAAGGATGGAAGAAGATGTTCACATTAACTATGTCAAGTGTAGCTTGTCTACAGTATGTAAGTTATTCAGTGTACATCATGAAACTGACAGGCTTTGTATTGTTCTAGGGTCCAAAAGTCTATGTGCACCAACAGTACAGTAACTGTCTATGTACATTTTAGTCATTATTTTAGAATCCAAATTTTTTTGTTTCATTTCCTCCATCTACTTTTTTTTCACCAATTATTCATTTTTCTTATTGTAATTATAATTATTTTGGTCATTAATTAAAATAAGGTTCTGGTAGTGGCCAGACTTTGGAGCCTACAATATGTGTGTGTGTGTGTGTGTGTGTGTGTGTGTGTGTGTGTGTGTGTGTGTGTGTGTGTGTGTGTGAAGACACCACTGGCATACAGTATGTGATGAAAGTAAAAAGAAAAGATGACCAAGAAGAAGGATGATGAAGGGTGGGATCATTTGAACACCATCACTCTCAGTTCTACTCCAACAAACACGTAGCAGTCAAGAAACATTTTCTTCCACCTTATCTACTCTGTCCTTTACCCGGGTTCCGTCCTGAGACGCTGCGGCCCATGTTTCCATCCAAAGGTTGAGTATATTTATGAAACTCTGTTCAGCTGCTGTTCTGCTGGTTATCCATCAGTTACACAAGAGTTAACTATAGTCTAAAATTTATGCAAAATTACACCTTTTAATCATGATTCGATTATGATTTTCACCAGGCTCTTTTTTAAATTTTTCGATCTTCATTTATTTATTTATTTATTTGCAGGTGACCGAATTCAGCATTAGCATGAACTCCAGATGGATGGAAACACGCGCTCGTGACTAAGTGTGTAGTGGGTGGGTGAGTTATGCTCTTGTCATGGCCATCTTTTTAGTCGAAGCATAAATAAGTGGAACAATGGTCTATGAGCTCGTTCGGATGCACAGGAAGCACAAATACTTAAAGCGTTAGATTAAAAAGCATGAAAATAGCGTTAGCGAGAGGCGGGTGAGGGCGGAGAAAAGCTTATTTAGCTACGGGTTCTCATACAGCCTTTTTAAGGTCGCTTATCAATCACTTTTTCCTGGTGGAATGACTTTAAGATGGATGGGGTTGAGTTTTTCCAGCTACTTCGACAAATTGCCTGCCGTCCGATAATAGGCAAGGGGGAAATAGTAATAACATATATACAGTATATACACACTTACACACCAAAAAAAACAAACAAAAAAAAGACATCATTTGTTTATCAATGAGTATAAGATGCGAGCATACGAGGTTTCTTCTGTATCTGTGTTGGTTATCTGATAGCAGTGACAACCAGGTAAAACTCAGTTTAATTAATAATTAATTAATAATAATGATTTAATAAGACTATTATTAAAATGTAATAATAATAATAATAATAATAATAATAATATAAATTAATTACTTATTATTATTGATTATTATTGATTATTAATTATTATTAATAATTATTATTATTATTGCTGTTGTTGTTGTAATTATTATTATTATTATTGTTGTTGTTTTTATTATTATTATTATTATTATTATTATTATTAACTGCTATTTTCAGAATGGAATGTGAAACAATGTTTAGACAATATATAATAACAATAATAAATAAAAAATAAATAAACCTCTTGTGGACAATAAAAATTCCTTGCTTTTTTATAAAACACTGATAGTAGAACTGAGTGGAACAAAATTTCAGCATTTTAGCTCAAATACTTTGGTAACTTCAGAAGAAAAGACTAAACAAAGAAACAAACATAACACACACGCTTGCACACAAAACGTAATTCCACTTAGCATTAACTGGTTCCATTATATTGAGAAATCCCATGCTGTGCCATGACTCATTAACTCATCCGGTGCTGTGAGGAACATTCGATTTTCATTGTAAACCCCACAGGAGAGGGCTGTTCATATAAAATCGTTCCTTGTAAGCAAAAACATGGACATCAAAAATTAAACAAAGTTTTTTTTTGTTGTTGTTGTTTTATTATGTATGGAATTCTTAAAAAGAAAAAAAAAAAAAAAAAGGTCAGTGTGTGCTGAATAATGTACAGTGCCCCGGACATCGTACGGCATCGAGAATAATGTTCTAATAACATCGGAAACACCTTGGGACCGAGCTTGAGACCACCTACTAAGTGTCCCGCATAAATTGTGGTATAAAAGCTGCTGTAAATCGACCATCCTTCCGTTTTCACAAAGAGAAAAAAAAAAAAAACGCATGCTCAGTAATGAAAAGATGAATGTGTTAATAAAGAAGACTGCTGTGCCGGAACACGTACAGGGTTGGGAGGGCATTAATAGGCTACGGATAATATTCCAATACATCCACAGTTGGTTTACTGTTGTGTGCAGAATAGTATATTATAAAAGTGTGTCGTTAAACTGTATTTTATTTGGCGTTGGTCGATCGTGGCTCCTATACGCTCCCGTTTAGTGTGTGCTATAAACAGGAAACTGATGCATGTGTTCATGATGTGTGAGCAGAATTGCTGTTACTAAAGCACACCCAGATCCTATACTGCATCACACTATACAGTGTTATGTTATTCATTGGAGATGCACTTTAATTCAAAACTACTTAATATCATTTAACCAAACAAGATAAGAATTACAGGGTTAACCGTACTAGGATTTAAAGGTCATATATGTATTTTAAAGGTCATATATATATACATACATATATGACCTTTAAATCCTAGTACAGTTAACCCTGTAAATCTTATAATACAAACATATATATATATATATATATATATATATATATATATATATATATATAGTTTGTTTGTTTGTTTGTTTGTTTGTTTTGTTTGTTTTAACAACATAATACAAGTCTTAGAGGTCCCCCCAAAGAAAGTGTGTCTGGTAAGAAACAGCTCTCAGATAATTGATTGCATTTTTTTTTATTTCCTATTCCAAATGCGCTGACTCAGTGTTTATGGAAATGAGCTCCTGCTGAGCCACGCCCCTACAAACAACAGCAAGCCACAAGCAACGAACCAGGGGAAGGGATATTCTATTATTCTATTATTCTATTATTCTATTATAATAAGCCCCAGGGGGAAACAGATAGAATAAACAAATAAATAAAAAAAGAACGAAAGGAAGAATTAAAAAGTAGGGATTTTTATTTGTTTGTACATGCACACTGGAGACCAATTTAAATAGAAAAGGTTCTACATAACAGGTCCCTTTTAAAAAGCACAACCTTCGAAACAGTACTCCTGAACCCCAAACACTTACAGTAGCATCGTATGTAGTATTGTGTCGCACACCGTGTGAAAATAAGTTATAAACTATAAACTGAACCATTCCTACTGTATTTGGAATCTTGAAACAGCTCCTTTATGCAACATGCACACGTTTCCCGTATGTCCACTTTCCTCTTGTGCCGACTTTGGACTTTTGGTGTGATGTTCCTTCTCGAGCACATGTACTGTATAAACACATTGCCAGATATATAGAGGCTAAACTGCATGTTTAGACTAATACAGGTGATGAAATACAGTGTGTTCAGAAAGTATCTCCACATAGCAGCAGCAGCAGTAGTATGAGTAGGGCGCTGACGTGCTCTTGCTTGGTCTTTTTTGCTTAACGTCGAGCTTTTAGTGAACCATTGAAGAACGTGTTTTTCTAGTGGAGCACGTTTTTTTTTAGGGCTGGCGACAAAATACACGGATTTAGCTCATGGGAAAATGTCCGGATTTTCCGGAAACAAGAGTACCACAACACCATCATGTGTCAGATTTAATGAATAAATACACGTGTGAGAATAATAATGAGTTTCATTCAACTTTCCCATTTCTCACAGCCCGCTCTACACGGCCGCTACACCTCTAACACGCGCGTTATAGCTGTTAACTGCACTCCTACACTCAGACGGAGATGACGGGGTTTTATACTTAAAAAGTGGAAATGAATCCAAAGATGAAAGTAGAAAAGTAACTAAAAAAAAAAAAAAAAAACGATTCTAAAAGTAAACTGGCTGTAAAATTTCTGATATTTTTGCAAATCAAATTTTAAGTCGTAATTTCACCTTAGATAGAGCTTCTGACTTCATATTGCAGTGTGTGTGTGTGTGTGTGTGTGTGTGTGTGTGTGTGTGTGCGCGAACATAGAGGTAGAATTGAAAATCCACACACACGCACACCATCACAAAAACAGTTCACACACGGTGACTGAAAACGAATAAAAGACAGAACGCTTGAGTTGGATATAAAGCGAGGTGCCATCTCTGTTTCAGAACTTCACTGTGTTGTACCAGGCTTCAACTCCGAGCCCCAAGGCAACACCGCAATAAAACAGATCACGCCCCCTCGCATCAATACAGCGCTAAAAAGCCCAGCAGCACAACCCCAAACTCTGGCTTTTCCATCCAAATCTCTTTTAAAGCTTTGCTCAGAACCAAGAAAGAGAATTTTAGCCCTCCACTTGTCCGACTTATCAGGAATCAAAGGCTGCGTTCACCTTACCAGCCTGAACTGACGAAAAAATCCTTGTTTTTACCCGCAACGTGCCAGAGATCAGATTTTTTTTTTAGGGCTGTCTATACGCACGAATCTCACTCGCTCATCCTCTATGAGGCTTTATCCAGGAAACAGGGTCGCGAGAGGAGGGGGTGGGGGGGTGGCGGATGGGGGCGGGGGGGGGGGGGTATGGAGTTGGGGCCGGAGCCTATTCCAGGAGACTGGGGGCATGAGAGGGGGTAAACCCACCAAGCACGGCGAGAACATGCAAACTTCATGCACATAGACCCGAGGTGGGAATCGAACAGAGACCCAGGAGGTGCGAGGCGACAGTGCTAACCAGTGATACGACAAATTCAGATTTTATACACAGTCTGATATGCAGTGAAATGCTTAAACGTGACCTTCAAAATAAAAACAGGAAATACGTATGAATAGAAAAAAAAAATAGAAGTAAAATCGAAAATAAATTGAGCTAAAACATACATTATGAATCTTAACCGTTGACCAAGCATTAAACAACGCGGCTCGTACCATGAGCGCAGCCCGGTGTTCAGCTTTGGCCTTTCCCATCAGGAACAGCAATGTTAATAAAACTGTGCTGCATCTCATTGTTCCTTGAGTTGTGAAGGTTATCTGTTTTGTTTGCTAATACATCACTTGTTGCTGAGCTTTCCATTAAATATTCTTATATTTATTCATTTGCTAGAGTGTTTTATCCAAACTGACTGGGCAAACTCCAAACCAGGCATCAAGCTGAGCAGTGGAGGGTTAAAGGTCCTGCTCACGGACCCTTCAAACTCGCAAACTTCCTGTAGCCGCTGAGCAAGCAGTGCCCCTTGCTTAGCCGTATAACCTTGACTCGAGTGTACGCTGTTATGATTTTTGGCATCTAATCATGAATCGTAGGTGGTTCCTGTAGTTACGCTTGCTCTCTGGCCATCCTTCTTATAATGTAAGCCATTTCGAATATTTAACAGTGATGAGCCAAGGTAACTCAAAAAAACAAAAAAAATCTTAGCATCTTTGCATCTTGACAAGTGAAATATTCCTGAATCTAGCCAAACCTATCTTACTTACTTAAAATACGATTCCCACAAAGATTTTAGGCTTATCTAGTCGAATGTTACCAAGATGGCAAGCAAAAAATTTCTTGATGATTTTGCCAGTTTTTAGAAATGTATCTCCAGCCAATAGAACAAGATCACATTTCATCAACCATGGCTTCATATTATAATGAGGACTTGATTGGCAAGCCATCCTAGACTCCCAGCAAAACAATATGGATTGTTCATGCATTCACATATTGACCAACAACGCATTTTCATGTTTTCCCTATAGGCTGCATTGATTTATACAATGAAGCGATGTATGGATGGATTTTTTTTAACAATACAGAAGCTTAAGAAATGTCTATTTGATTTATGAGACACTGCCTCCAGACATGTAAGTGAATTAAACTTGACAGGGAATTAAAGGAAAATAAGTATCGGTCATATATTAGGGTGGCGTGTCGAGTACCTGCTGCCAATCCAAGCAGCACTTCTTGACATACAACAACAACTTGCCACCTTCAATAAAAAATAAAATAAAATAAAAAATAAAAAAAAGATAGTACCAGATACTATTTCTGATGTAACCTTCAACATGAATGACTGTCAAGTCGCGCTACCAAATCGGAAAATTGTAATAACTAAAGGGTTAAACGCACTATAGCAGTAAAAGGAGCATGTTTCGATACTTTATTATAACATAATCATTGGAGAAACGAGGGGTAGCATATTTTAATAAAGAAACATCCCCATCAAATAATGCTCCGGGTACATAATCAGCCGAGAGCTCCCGACTGTTAAGTAGCAAAAAATGATAGGTAAAATGGATTGGCAGAACACCAGCACTGCATCAAACCAGAACGTTTTCCCCATGTCAGGTGAGATCTACCAACACCCCTTGTGCACTCACATTTAATACCCTTTAAGTGAGAAGTTATTTCTGGTTATTAATTAAGTAATAACCGATAAATCGATAATATTTTACTAATGAAGCGTTAAACGATACAGAGAAACATTAAAGTGCATCCGTGTCTGGTCGAAAAACTCTGAAATTACACCGGAGATTCCTTCTAAAAACGGCCATCCTTACGGAAAACCTCACTGTATCACAATTTATGCATGTTTTCGTACGTTTATGTGGCATGTCGAACGTTCTTCCAAAGTAATGGCTAGTGCAGAATAGAACTGACATCATACAGGAAAGAGCACTTTTATCTAAAGCTTTCAGCTGGAACGAATGTCAGAGCTGCTGTTAGAGAAAAACGCTGCCTACTAGGCAACCTACTCTTATATCCATGGCAACAATATCGTATAATATATAGACTTTAAATGTAATGCATTTTTCATACATCAGAGTTTCCCCAGTGTGTAGCTTCATACCTATTTCTCCTGGTAAGAGGGATACACAGCAGGTTAGATGAAGTGATAAAGCGATCCTGCAACTCTGGCACAAGCTTCTCTCTCTCTCTCGTTCGCTCTCTCGTGCCCAGTAACACTCTCTTCCCCACAGGTGCAATAATGTCACACCCCATTAATCTGCTCAAACCCGGGGCCGTGATCCCGCACAGTCTGTCCGTACTAATCTCTTATTAATGTGCCAAATGAACCTGGAAAGAAAAGAACGACTCCCTAAGGCACAAGTGTACACTTACACCGCATCAAACACACACTCACACACACTCACACACACACACACACACACACACACACACACCACAGACACACCGCATCACTGCATGCATTAAAATGGCAAATTCATTAGAGCGGAAAATCAAATGGGAAATGATCACACTCAGTTGCACACACACACACACACACACGCACACTGTACTGTACTTGCGAGGTTTTTTCAACAACACTGATGATACCTTAATGAAATCCTCCTGAAGGTAAAATGAATTTTAATCACCAAAAAAAAAAAAAGAATACAATCATGTTTTTCTTTTCTTTTATGTCTTCCAAACCTGCTATAAATCTATAAAACAACGATAAAGAAAATACTCACTCAAGCAACCGCAGTGAGTGTGTTATTGCACTGCAGTGGATTGTTACACCTTCTCCCGCGATAATGTAATAAAATGTTTCTAAAGCTACATGAAACGTAACCACTTATTCGGATTTTAGCGGGGGGGAAAATAAAAATCAGTCCACGTTTAAAAAAAAGTAAATGCGATATAAACCTGAGGGGATTAGCAAAAAGGTTCTTTATTGAGTTAGAACATTTATAAGGGAAATGAAGTTACACACACACGCGCTATGTATTACTGTAATGCCGAGGGTTTATATGGAGTCCGATCATACAGTAATACAATAGCCATATGCTTTAACTGGTAAGAGGCACCGAACACAAGATACTCCGGTGAAACTGAAACCAGGACTGAGCCCGAAGTTCGGCATATATCGGGCTGAAAGTAAATCCTTTCTCCGCGTTAAAGCCGCAATCGTGTTGCGCGTGTAGCATAGACGGGTGTGATTCGGTGTGAACGATTCGATGTGAACCAGGGCCGAAAGGCTACAAAATCCGTTGTCCAACAAAGACAGTCAACCAACTCTTATATACACTTATACATACTGTATAACGACGTTCTGTTTCGTAGGTCTACTTTACGCTAATCTGCGCCTCCTTCCCCGCGCTGCTGCTAATGCACCAGACACTTAAACAGGTTAAACATTACTGCTTATTAGTACATCTCGTGGAATATTTCTGGCAATCATGATTACAGAATTTGCGTCCTACTGTTTGCACCAAGATCCTGGCCGCACTTCCCATCCATGCCATCGTATAAACAGTATTCTTATATGGATTATATTTTAGTGCAGTCATCTTTTCTTCACTATTTTGTTATTTTGTTTATTCTTACATTTCTTATTACTGCTCGTCTCTAAGAGCTACCAAAGAGCGGTCCGTTGTATTGGTACATTGACTAGTCTCTTTATCTCTTTATCTTTATCTCTTTAATTCTGTTCAAGTTCAACTAGCATGCTAGCAACATGGAAAAAAAAAAAAAAAAAAAAAAAAAGAATAATCATGTATCACTCATTCTCTACACTGCTTCTGCTATACCAGATCGCGAGAAGTCAGCAGCCTATCCCCAGGGGCACTAGGTGGGGTAAAGCCACTCGACCACACCAGTTAGCATTATCTGCATGTCTTTGAATTGTGGGACGAAACCAGTAAACTCAAACCCGAGGTGGGACTCGAACCCAGACCCTGGCGGTACTAGGCCACCGTGCTGAATACATTTCTTTAACTGGATGCACTCCTAGTCAAATGATTCTTATGCTCTCTTACAGGCGAACTCATTTTCCATAAAATGCTGAAGAGCAATTAAAAAGAATAAGTGATTATTTCTGTGCGTGACTTCTTAACCGCTTGCTCTCCGTCCCTAATCAGCGCTTTATTAAATCAAGCTGCAGCTGAAGGAAACATTCGCTAAGCCTATAGATAAAACTCTCCTAAACACTGGCTAGAATTGAGTGTAAAAATGTTTAATTAAGTTGTTTTCTAACTCTTCGGTTCTAGCTAATAGATTGTTGCAGTCACACAAAGTTTCAGTATCTCTAACATTTCTTCGGCCTTTAAACATACAGTATAATAATAATCATCTTTTTTTCTTCTTTTTCTTTTCTTCTGTCCCTCCCTAAATGCACTTCTATCGAAATATTTCCTAGATCTCCCTGTTTTCGCGCATGTTAATGAGTTCATAAGTTCTTAACTAGAAAGTGTACAGAAACTCTGGACTGTCGCTGAACTTTTACTGCACGGATAAAAGCACTTTGTATTGTTCTTCCTCTCAGGAATGAGCCTGCCTTTACAGAATAATGCATGAAATTGTGTCAGCGGCGGCTTCCTCAATACACTCGAGTAATGAACCAAAGGGAACAAATTGAATTTGGAAGTGATGCTCATTGCCGAGCGCAAACAGAAATTACACACTCGCTTATAAGGCCGCTTCAAGGGCTTAGGTTTCATTTTAGAGAAGTTATTTTTACAGACTCCAGTCCCACCTCCCGCCTTCCATCATGCGATTTCCTTCCCCCTCCACTACTGTATGTATATAAATATATATATAAAAAAAAAAACTTATATATGGAGAAAATTTGATCCGTCTAAGCACACACACACACACACACACACACACACACACACACACACACACAAAGGCAGACGCATACAGTATGTGTTGAATTCCCATGGGGCCGTTTCTTCATTGCCCCTGACAGTACCCTTTATCTACTGCACATATGGTGCGGATTTGCTTTCCACTTTACATAAGACATTTCAGCGATCTGAACACGCAGAGTCATGTGACATGCAATTCGTTTTTCTTTCAGTTTCTTCATCTCCACAGAGCAGGCTCATTACAAGACAATACTAAAAATATTATTGTTTTTTTTTTTTGTTTTTTTTAACACGCAGCTTTATGAGCTCGGCTCAGTTTCGTTAATGAACATGAACTAAACAAGACAAATCTAAGTGCGTGTGTGTGTGTGTGTGTGTGTGTGTGTAAGAACATTTACATGAGTTTCCCCACCGCCTTTAGCTTTCGATGCTGTGTTCCAAATGCCACCCTGCCTCTGATTCCCGACACTGGAGAATAAAATGCACTGACCTCAATCAGAGGGAACAGACACCTCGCCCTAATTTCTGCTCTCCGTCAAACATAGTGGAAAACCACCTGTCAGTCATTTCACAAAGAGCATTTTGCTAAACCATTCATTATTAAGTTCAAACGTTCTTCTGATTTCATACAGCTGCTGAATAATGCGAAATGCGTACTGTTCTATGCAGCCGTCGGTTTCTTCACTTATTTATCATCTGCCAAATATCATGAGCCTTATTCCGACGAAAAAATAAAAAGTAAAATAAAAAATCCCGTAAAAGAAC
Organism: Clarias fuscus; assembly: GCA_030347435.1. NCBI lineage: Eukaryota > Metazoa > Chordata > Actinopteri > Siluriformes > Clariidae > Clarias > Clarias fuscus. The sequence continues at coordinate 6,242,251 of CM059206.1, read as the reverse complement.
CTCCAGCATGAGATGAAAATACCGATGTCAGATCGGACCATAAAAGTTTCCATTAAAAGCCATCAAAAATAAAGTGCTCGGCATATTTGACTTTGTGTCCTTGATTTCATTTTTCCTAGATGGCAAAAACGTGGCCGCACTAAAAGCCGATTAAGACCGAGAGCATCACCACCGGCAGATGGTTTATAAAGCTGTTATGGGGCTAATTCAGTCATAATTTACAGTTTTCTTTCTTCCTTTCTTTCTTTTTTTTTTTTATTAGATTATATCTAGTCGATTGTTGTACTAAAATAAAGCATCTAGAACGTTTAGTTAAACAATTGAACATTCATGATAACCTTTTAAAAGTTTCTTCTTTCTAAGTTCACTGTGTTGAAAAACTTTTGCCGGGCACTAAACTGACTGTACATTACATTCAAGTCAAACAGGGACTTGTGGTGAAATGTCTTGTGTGAAGTGTTGGGGTGGGACGTTACTTTTCACGTAACTAATTCCATTACAAAATGACTGTCTTCAAAAAAGTGATCAGCGTTACATTACAGCGTTACGTTCTGATAACAGTAACTAGCTCGAGTACTTTTCCACTGCAGAAAATGAAAACTCCTTTGCGCTTCCTCATGCACGTTGTTTTAGTCAAGACCTTTATAGTTATTCTACCATCATCACTCAGCGAAGTTTGGCCCATAATCTGTTAACTACTAAGACCTCTATCTCACCTACGCGGATTCGCGCGGTGGCCGTAAGTACGGTTCATCATGATTCGCCGCGAGTTCCGGCGCTGTGATCAGGTTTCCATCCTTCCACACGTCGGTCCTCACATAGTCAGACTGCATAGGTGAGATAGGGGTATAACAGCAGGAATAATAGAGGGGGGCGGGGCTTGTAGAACGACTTTCTCACACACACACACACACACACACACACGCACACACACAAATGGATTGGGAATGACTGCTGTCTGGCTCACGGATTACATAAATTGTCTGAATAACGGATTACGTTTTTGAAAAAAGTAACTAAATAACTGAGTACTTAAATGACGGACCTAACGCGTTACATCAAAAAAGTCATCTGAGTACTCTAACGTGTTACTTTGTAATGCGTTACACACAACACTGCTTATGTAATAAGTGTATTAGTGTAGCAGGTGATTGTATAGAGAAATACAGGTTTTACTCTCATAACTGTGCTCTGTTATTTTGAATAAGCAAAAGTCCCAGTTTGACTTGAACGACACTCCTAGATAGAACACTTTTATTGTTGCCGTATAGAATGTTAGTTACTAGGCAATACATTCTATTAACACTAGTAAGTTTATTTGAATCAAAGGCTGACTTATTGTCTTGATTTCCAACAGCTTTTGTTCACCTTTGCCTGCCTTCCTCATTTCCGACTACGGATTTGTTTCAGTACCTCAGCATGCATAATGACACCCACTTTAAATATTAAGGGTGTGCTGTTAAAGAGCGACAATCGACAAGAACTTGGTGTGAGAAAGTTCTTCCTCATTTCCACATTTTACTCCTAATGTCTCCTGGAATCTGCTGAGGCTCGGCGTACGTATTTATTTATTAAAGAATGGCCCATCTTAGATATTATTAGTTCCTGCTTATACACTAATTAGTTCCAGTTGTTAAAACAGCCATGTAAAAATGATGCAAATGGGCCCAGCGTGTACATAAAGATTAGACTTTATCCAACTTCTGTTTAAACTGCTTTTTTTTCCATCTCCTTTCTCTCCTGCAATGTTCTTATTTTCAGTACCATTAAAATGAGTTGCGAAGTGCTAATGTGACATTCCACTGTAGGCCTATTTAATCTGAAAGTTTTTATTCCTCGGGCAAAAATTTTAGCTGAACTCGCAGTGCATTTCTTATTTCGAACATTGATTTACATGCACACGTGTGCTTCTATTCAGCAACCAAATACTGAACGAACACTAGCTACAGTACTGATGATACAGCTACTGTATGTGCTGATACGAATCTGAGGTCTTGTTTGGCATCGAAGAACAGAATCCATCCGTACACGTAAGCAAGTCATATTACATCATACACCGATCACCACCGCCCGGGTGAATTGAATCCCATTGATTCTCAATTATATACCGGTAAACTGGTGACAGGATTATAAGCACCCAAGGATCAACCAATGCCGGTGGAGACCAAAGTCCAGCCGGTCCAGTCTGATCCTACAGAAAAGCCCAAGGAGCACAAATTGCTGAAAAGAGTCAATGCTGGCAACAACAGAAAGGTATCAGAACACCCTGTGCATTACAGCTTGCTGTATTTGGGGCTTTGCCTCCAGGTTCCTCAGATCCCAATCCAATTATGCACCCATGGAAAGCACCCAAAGGATTTGCCACTAACGTCCCGGTGGTGCAAGACACCAAAGCACACCCGGAGAGGTCTAGTGGAGTCGTGGCCCATGTAGAACCTACCCTAATGTTTTTTTGTCTTAATGTTACGTCTGACCGCTGTATAATACTAATGCGTTTCTTATTTTCTAGACTGGTTTAGTGTCTTGCTTTTAACTGGCTCCCTAAGTCTCTGTGTTGAGCAACTTGATGTTGACCTTCGGCTCTTTTCCTCATTTCTGACTATGGATCTCTTTCATTATCTCCGGACGCATAATGGCACTAACTTCAAATATTAAGATGTTTCTACCTTAAATGTAAGATTAAGTGTTTAATAAACCGGATTCTTAGTCCGCGTATGTCTCTACCTCCGGCTCTTTATGTAGTCCATGGGAAAACACTAATAAAACCGAAAAGTGTAAACAAACTATATTGGGTTCAATAATAATGATATGTGGATGGGATTACATGTACGCAGAGACCTGGGGTAATTTCCTATTTTATAGGTGCCCCTTCTGTGTGATTTTATCACCATCAGGATCGACAGTATCAGTGTGTGTTTCACTGAGAAAACTAAAAACTGAGCCTAGCGAAACTCTTCTGCAAAACTGATAAGTAGTCTAACCTATGTAGTCTACATGCGCATGTACACGTCTTGCCTTTTTGTATGGCGGAAAAAAAAAATGTCTCCTTGGTCTATTTCGTCTCATAGAGCAGGTATTAATACCGCTTACCTGGATATTAAATCTCTCATGAATTGCAAGACTGTGTAGATGTACACGTGATTCCTTTCTCTTTCGCAATATGAGTGCTTAATTGTATTTAATGACATTTTTTTCAGTCGTGTTCTAACATTGGATTGCCAGAGAGTGAAATAATGACCAGCGTCTTTTCTCTGCTCCAGCGCCTCTTCAACCACTCGGACGGCATGTTGTGGACGAAGCAGGATCACGTGACCATATGGCACGAACATCCAGGTTCATAGAAGCCACATTACATAATGTTCTTTTGGCAGTATTTCAAAGCAGAATTTACATCCATATAAAAGACAGCAAAGCTGCGACTTAACTGGTTATAAAATCTAAAGACAGCCTGGGATCACAGGGTCTTTAACTACTGAACAATACAAGAATAACAATACACACAAGAAGCGTCTCAGTATAAAGCACACAGTGCCGATGAAGCTCCGCACACTCTTCACATCTACGTAATGAGATCACGACATGGTCGGCCCAAACTCATGAAGGGCATTAAGAGCTTTCTCAGTTCGGTGCGTTCTATCTGAAGATCTGATTAGCCCTTTACAGTGCGATAGGGAAGAGTGTTATAAGTACAGTAAGTCCTGAGGTGAAAGGCACTCATGAAATGAAAAGCCTGAGGTGATAAATCACGCTCTAAAGCGAACACTTACACACTCGGAGTGGAGATGAAGAAGAAGAAGAAGAAGAAGAAGACGAAGAAGAAGAAAGGGAAAAAAAAAAAAAAAAAAACACAGCAATCTTGAAGAGCGTTGTAAAAATAACCTCTCTGAAATGAAACCTAAGCCCTCGGAGCGGCTTTATAAGCGAGTGTGTAATGTCTGTTTGCAGTCAGTGATGAGGAGTCACTTCCAAATTCAATTTCCTGTCTTAGGTTTATTAATCGAGTCTGTTGAGGAGCCCACGGCTCTACGCGTGTTCAGTTTAATCAATAACCTAAATGTTTCATACACTTCCTGAGTGCCTACTTAATGTGTCGCCGTTCTGGGCATCCATTAAAAATTGCCATGAGTATGTGTGTGGGTTCTGTGGAGAGCTCGACCCGTCGGCTTATTAGGCACGAAACTCTGTACTGTACCATAGTGTGCCATTTCATTTCGGCACCACGCTATTTCATGTTTTGAGTCAGCCTATTTGTTCCGTGTTGTTCAAAGCAGGATTTGTGAGACGTAGTGAGGACACTGTGGGCAGCGTTGGTATTTTTCTAGGACTAAATGTGCAATAAAGACATTCGGACCAAAGAAATAATAATAAAAAAAAAAGACTAAAGACAACGTGACCCACGTGAAGACCCAGGGACAAAAGTCAATGATTGGGCTGAAGACATCATAAGCACTGTGGGGGCAAGCACAAGAACAATTTTTTGAAAGTGATGACATGAAAAAAAAAAAAAAATGAGGGGAATCGAAGTGACAAAAAAAATTGCAGCCATTAAAGATGTTTCAGAGACTAAAGTTATCGAAGGAAATGAAAACACTGAGAAGACTAAATAGCTAGTAGGCAATAAAGAAACTATTAGGGTGAAAAAATCTAAAGACTAATGATATATGTGTGTGTGTGTGTGTGTGTGTGTGTGTGTGTGTGTGTGTGTGTGTGTGTGTGAGAGAGAGAGCGAGAAAGAGAGAGAAGAAAAGTCCTCCCAACTCACTGTCATGTTCAGTCCCCACAACTACAGCATATAAGACTGAATGCATGGTCCTCACAAGTGTTTGTCAGATTTGGTCCCTACAAGCGTAGTATACAGGTGTGTGTGTGTGTGTGTGTGTGTCAGAGAGACATTCTGTCCCCAAATATAGTGTACAAGTGTGTGTTTGGTGCAAAAGGTCCTCAAAAGTCACTGTCATATTCTGTCCCCACAAGTATAGTTTACAGGTCTGTGTGTGTGTGTGTGTGTTTATGCATGTGTAGGTGAATTTCATTGTTGTGAAGTCTTAGCGTGAAATGTCAGTAAAATCAGGCTATCACTGGAAAACGAGCACAAATGATGCATCATAAGTCTTCGGGGCCAAGTTTGTTGTTGTTCCGGACTGAAACTGGGGCAGCAGAGTGTGTGTGTTCAGCAGCGCTGCAGTGCTGAAATGTGTGTGTGTTCAGTTACAGCTTGTTAATTGGTGTGTATGGAGTACATGACAAAGTAGTGATGAGCCTCAGGCTGCACTGACTAACATACCAATACACACACACACACACACACACACACACACACACACACAAAGATGCATAAAGAGATGCTCAGGAAGAGAAACAGTGAGAAACACTTGGAGAAAACGAAAGGAAAAAGTAAGAGAGGAACTGGGTGGAAGAAAAAGCAAAGGAGTGAAACAGAATCAATATATAGTAAGCGTAAGATAATACAGATGGATAGAATTTAAAAGAGAAGAGGTGAAAAAGATGAATGGAAGAAGGCCAGTGATGAGGAGAAAGAAACGGGAGCTGAAATAAAGAATGAGAAGAAAAGATTAAGGGACCGTGTTAGAGAAACAACAAAAAGGACAGGTATAATAAGAGACTGCAAGAACATGAAAGCATTAAGGGGAAAGTGAAGAGAACAAGGGCACGGGGAAGAAAGATGGAGTGAGGAAGTAGAGGGGAAAGGCGGAAATAAACAGATGATGCTTCAGAGAAGGGAGAAATGTGACAAAGAAGGAAGCGAAAGAGAAGAGAAATGGAGAGAGATGGAGCGAGCGTAGGCTGATGTAGAAGCTAGAGAATGGGGTGATAGAGTGAGCACTAGAGACAGGAAATGAGTGAGAGAGGGAAAGAGAGGGATTGGGAGAAACGAGTGTGTACTTTGACCTGCTGAACTGAGTGAACAGAGTCATTCACAATGAGTGCAGCTTCATCTCCCGCTCCGACAGCCGTGTGTGTGTGTGTGTGTGCGTGCGCGTGTGAGTGTGTGCGTGCATATGCGCTATAGTGTTATATCAAGCACTGAGTCATATGCAAACGCATGTAGTGTGTGTCGAGGCCATGAAATGAGCAGTCAAGGTCACACTTACCACACAAACGTTCAGGCTATACAACTTTAACTCCTTTATATAGTTTGTTTGAATACATTTAAATATAGATGTGTTTGTAATGCTACATACAGTAGCCACAGATAAAGCACGACACTGTTAAGAAAGTCGAGAACTCCGTAAATAGCTTAAATATTCACAAAGCAAAGTGTTTTTGTCGGCAACATTTTAATAGTACTGTAAAATATGTAACAAAAAAAAAGAAAGAAAGAAATCCCTATTCAGTATGATCTGTGCTGCCTGCCAATGTGTGAATAGTTTAGATTGTGCACCTGTAGGACTAGACAGGAACTGCAACATTTAAGCACCTCTAAGGCATCTTCATCTTCTTAACAGGGTCGTGGGGTGCCTGCAGCCTCTCCCAGGAGACTTAGGGCACAAGGCGGGGTATAATCTGGATTGGGTGCCAATTCATTGGAAGGCACACCCACACATGGACACAAATACACACACACACACACACACACACACACACACACACACAATACAGGCAACTTGGGGACACCATTTAACCTAACCTGCATGTCTTTGGACTATGGGAGGAAAAACTGGAGTACCTGGAATAAACCCACCATGAATGGGGAGAACATGCAAACACGACAAATAAATCTATTTGTTTTTCCCTCTAGTCATCGCTTGGAAAAATGTATTGATGGACTGAATATTTAACTGAAATCTGATTGGATTCCTAAGCAACCACCTGGACGCTTAAGCTCGATTCAGCCATTTTCACCAACCACAGGCCAAAATCCTGCTTTTCTATCAGGATATACAATCTTAATAAATTCATGAGTTCACCTGAACAGTCAGCACGAATGGTAAAGCAGCTACCGAAAAAAAAAAACACACATCGAGGCCTAGTTTTCTACTGTCTCCTGTGGGGTCAAATACCATAAAACGACATTGCTAAACCACAGACAGATAATGGCACCTTTGGCATGGCATAATCTCTCCGCACACCTTCTCTAGTGCATTAAAAGACGATTTGAGAGTCAAGCACAGAAAAAGAGCACCGCCAGCAAGTGCCTGTTGAAAACCGATAACTATTATCAGAGCGCCGTAAATGACATGCATTCGTCCTGAGTTGTTTTCCTATAACAAGTGAAAGAAGGGTCACTTAACCAGGGGACTTGCATCAAGGAGCTAATAGAAGGACTTCTGACAACTTCAAGATCTAAACACGGATTTGAGTCTTTTAGGAATCTGAACAGGGTTTGAACAGCGACAGCAGTGATGCCGGTGGGGAAAATCGGGTTTAAGGAACAGTATTTATTTTACGCAAATCATGCCCGTTAATACTTGAAGCATTTTATCATTACCATCGCTGAAGTCCATAAGAATGTAAAGTCTGAAGATTTATTTCTGGACCGGATTTGTGTTGGCCTATACAGTATAACGTACATAAAACACTGCGGATGGGAATCATCAATCTGGGTGTAGCCGATACAATATCATAATCATTTTCATTACAATTCTAAACAAACTCATAATAATGATTTGCTCCCAATACACAAGATGCTGTGAAAAGTTCAGAGTGTGCCACATGTAGTGCTACAGCTTTGTACCACAAATGCATTCATATGTAGATAAAAAAAAAAAAAAAAAACGAATTAAAAAATACATGTTGGTGTGGCGATGCATGAATTGTGATATGTGACTGGATCATGAAAATACTAGCGCTGCAAGGTTAATCGGATAAAAATCCAAAAACGTGATATGGACCAGGCTGCAATGTATTTCAGGCAATATACTGTGCATATAGTCAGGAATTTATGCAGGGCTTGTCAATCATTTAAGAATTATTATCAGGACTGTGGGAGGAAAGCGGAGTACCCCGAGGAAACCCAACAAGCACAGGGAGAACATGCAAACTGCATACACACAGACCTAAGGCGGGAATCAAACCCGAACCCTGGAGGGGCAAGGAAACGGTGCTAAGCGCTACGCCACTGTGCTATCTGATTGTATGCTAAATGGTACTTATAACGGTTACATATCGCAGTTGAAGTCAGAATCGCAATGAGTCTAATAAATATACACAAACAGCAGCTAATCTAAAAAATTTTAAACTCGCTATGAGAATTCAGATAAACCAACTAAGAGAAATTTCAACTAAAGGCAAATAGATTTTATACTGTATATATTTAGACCCCAAATCACAATATAAAATAAATCTACTATGAAAATACGTTTATAAATGTTTGTATTTAATTAAACCAAAATGCTAATTTACATTGTTTGTACACTTGGATGCTAGCTTGCTTGCTAGCAAGACAACAAAGCAGAAGCTAGACAACAAGGCAGATCAAATCCCAAAAAAAAACAGAAAAAAAACTGTTGTGTTTTTAATTTCAGTATTTTATAAATGTTCTAAAACTCACAACTGTTAAGTTAGTGTTAATTGCTAATTGCTATCTAAGTGTAAGTGAGGAACCCTGTTTCCTACAGGAGCTACTACTGTTAGCCACTGTTAGCTCAGTGTTGTTGACCGTGAGCGTTTCTGACAAGATTATATCAAAAGAAACTAGACTTCTTGTGTGATATCTTTTCACAAACTTTTAATTTACATCATAAACTGTAAATAATAATAATAATAATAATAATAATAATAATAATAATAATAATCGTCTAGCCAATGGCTGCTTGCGCAAACACCGCATTAAAACCGAAATGGCACTTCTGCTTCCGGCTCGTTGGCTATAATGGCAACGGCGCTATTTTTACACACGACGTCTGAAGCAGCTCCTGGAAATAACCATCAATGACGTTTGTCTTACAAGTACACTTGTAACGGTCCTTTCAGTAAGCTAGACAAAAAAACGGGTCAGACTGTGTGCTTCGTCATACACAAGGTAAGAGAATGCCTTAAATAGGGATCAACAACAAAGCGAATATTAATGCAGCACTACGGATTAACTGAAAGTTGCTGTCTCGTCATACCGACGAATGTTAACAGTGGTACCAGACATGCCATGTTCGTGTTAGTCCTATGCAGAAATATGCAGGTAGGCCATTGTCTCAGGTACGGTATTTTACACTAAACTGTGTAAAGAGTGTGAATGCTGTGTGTGTGTGTGTGTGTGTGTGTGTGTGTGTGTGTCTGGGGAACAAATTCCTTCAGGGGAGGATGCTTTGCTGGAGCAGGAGCTTCAGAGCGAACTGTTGGCTATCTAGGGCTCTAACATGCACATCTGTGGAATACACACCAGAGTGCAATATATATATACACACATGTTCATACATACAGTACAGTACGCACAGACAGTACTGTCGACATACAGTGTACACACTCAGAGTGTCAGAGATGATTGAATGTAAAAAACAATCCAAAAGAATAAAAGGAGCATTCCGTTGTGCATACTATACCCACTTAAGGAAATTACGATTCTCTGTTTAATGACAGTTCATTTGTTTGTGTGTATGTGTGTGTGTGTGTGTGTGTGTCTATGTGTGTGTATGCTTTTGAGTAGTCAAGCCTTATCACTTACATCTGCGAATGCCATTATCAATCTGCCATGCATTCAGACCTTCATTAGCCATGAGCTGCATACAGAGTTGAATACACACACACAGACACACACACACACACACACACACACACACAAGACCTAACAAGATAGAGAGAGAAAGAGAGAGAAAGAACTGGAAGTGGGGGGTTCTGTTCCTCTCTTCCATCTCCTTTGGCACGCACACACACACACACACACACACACACACACACACACACACACACACACCGCACGCTGGCCCAAAGCCAATCCATGTCTTATGAAGCAACAGTGCCACCTAAAGGTAAAAATATCCCTCCTCCCTTCCTTCGCATCATCCCTCCATTCTTTCCTCCCCTTCACTCAAGCTTCCTGTCAATCTCCTTCCATAACATGAGATTATTTGTGCCTCATAACAAGCATCCCGTTCTAATGAGGCTTCAAAGAAACGGGATTAGATGTGTTCTTTGAGACTTATTAACCACTAATCCACTTTGGACCAGATACGGTTCTACCTTAATGGCTTAGGTTAGTTTATGTGAATATTCATGAAGCTTTTGCGTAGCTTCGTGGGTGTGTGCAACAGTTTGCTAATTCTGTATGGGGGGGGTCGTGCAATGTGAGTAAGCAGGAGTGCGAGTAATTTCAATAAAAGGTCACAAGTGAAGGTCACAAGGGTACAGTTTCAAAATCAAAAAAAAAAAAAAAAAGTAAAACATTACGGCAACAGGTTGTCTTTTGATGGTACTTGCAAATAAATACTTATGTTCAGTAAACTACTAAATACCTAATAACACTGGATAATTCAAGGGGTCTTTTGTATGAAAACTGTATGTTTTAGGTGGTAAAATGACATCGGAGTAGACAGGCTAGAAAAAAATGTTTCTTTTACAAATTCCGAGAGCAGTGTACTCTTCGCATTCCACACAGATATCCAAGTTCCCTTCAACTCACAGCAACTAACGAATTATCATTGCCTTTAATTAGACATATATAAATAAAAAAAAAAATCAAAATTTCAAATAAAGCAAATTAAAACAAAAACACAAACACATGAGGAAAGTCAGACAAAATGCAAAAGAACACTTTCCGAATCGAATCACACACATTGCTTACATGTTGCTTTTTGGTACAAAGTAGATGTGTACACCTATTGGTGAGACTTCTGGATTTTTCATTTAATCCTATTTGCAGAGGAGGCATGCATATCAGATGAGTTGGGCTAGTAGCAACTGGGCTAGAACTGGCACTTCAGTATTGAACAGGGCGACTATATGGACTACTTATAGACCAGTAAAAGTGTTCTTTTACCTGTCTGTTGTGTAAGGTCCCTCCTTTTGTCTTGAAGCCTCCTTGGGAGCTGCACTCCGAGGCACTGAAGTGATCCGAGCTAGTCGACGAGCGTTTGGAAAGAGTGTCGCATCCCCCGACGAAAGTGTTGTCGAGGGGCAGCTCCTGAACAACGTGATGCTTTTTCCCCGAAACTGGAGTGTCGGCCTTGACGTGGAAAGCCGACTGTGGTGAGGCTGACTTGTAGTGCCTTGCTAAGTCAGGGCTATTGGGCTTGAAGGTGGTAGTCGGCGTTGTGTTCCAGTCAAAACGTCCGATCCCTGGCTCCTCGAGTTCAGCTGGGATGCTGATGGTGCCATTGATGGGTTCGTGAGCTGGATCATCAGGTTTGTTCTCCTCGATGCTAACGAAGTTAAGCAGGGAGCTTTTGGGTGACTTCCTTTTCTTGCGCTTTTTCTTTTTGTTCTGTTTGTTCTCCTGGTTGGGCGACATCCACTCGGCACCTTGTTTCTTCCTCTGAGCCGCTTTAAACTGAGAAACATGGCGGCAACGGACCAGGACGGTGATGAATATCACCACGATTACCACCATAGCACCTGTGACGATGGCAATGATAGTTTTAAGGTTGTCGACGTTCTGATATGTTTCGCTGCTGTCACCGATATTCCTATCCAAAGGCGTCTCCATAGTGCGCCGGATAAGGTCGTTGATAAACGATGAATTTCCGACCGTGTCATTGATGTAAAGGAATACAAGAACTAGAGTGTGCAGGGACTTTGGATAGCCGAGGTCACTAATGTTGACCACCAGACGATGGAGGCCAATATCCGCAATCGTGGGTTTCTCCTCTAATGTAATGTTTCCCGTAACAGGATCAATCCTGAAAAGTCCTCTGCCATTACCACTAATGATAGTGTATTTTAATTCGGCATTCATTCCTGTATCTCCATCCACAGCAAAAACCTCAGCGACTACAGATCCCGGAATGGCAGAAAGTGGTACCAGTTTGAAAGACGTATTTGATGGAGGGAAGATGACAACGGGTGGGTTGTCGTTGACATCGATGACATTGATGGTGACTTTGGCAACTGACGAACATGGAGGACGACCACCATCGACAGCCCTTACGTCGAAGGTATAAGAACTTTGTTGCTCTCTGTCGAAGGAAACGTTCGATTTTATAACTCCGGAGAAGGGGTCAAGAATAAAGTTCTCGTTATCATTGAGTATGGAGAGGGACACCTCTGCGTTTTCACCTGCATCTGCATCTGTGACTGTAATCACTCCTACTGTACTATACTTAGGCAGGTTCTCAGACACAAAGAATTGAAAGTGATTGTGCGTGAACTTGGGGCTGTTGTCGTTTTCATCTAAAATGGTAACGATCACAGTCGCCTGGCTCTGTAAAGCCCGGGTGCCGTTGTCCCTTGCTGTGACGGTGAAGAGAAACCTATCTTGATCTTCTCTGTCAAACACCCTCGAGGCGGTCAGCACCCCTGTTTTGCGGTCCAGATCGAAGAAGGAGGCATTGGGTCCTAGCTGGTAGACGATTTCTGCATTCCTCCCACTGTCTTCATCCGTGGCACTAATGGTTGTAAGGAAAAGGTCACGCTGGTTATTTTCCATGACTGACAGTTCGATAAAAGGCTGACTAAATATGGGTGGATTGTCATTCTCATCCTCCAGCTTCACTTTAACCAAAGCGGTCTGGTTCAAACTAGGCTTTCCGGAGTCGGAAGCCACGATTTTGAAAATGTACTCCTTGGTCCCCTCGTAATCCAACAGAGCTGAGGTTTCCAACAAATACTGGTTATCATAGACAGCTTTGAGGTGAAACGGCACGTCCTTTTCAATAAAACAGATCACCTTGCCATTGACATCAGTGTCCTTATCAGAGATGGTGATAAGAGCTATTTTAGTGTTAATGGGGTCTTTTTCAGACAGCATTACGGTGCCATTAGTAGGACTGATAATGTATCTCAGGTCTATATTTGGAGCATTATCATTCACATCAGTCACATTGATTGTTACAGTCGCTCTTGCTGGACTGGAGCTTCCATCACTCGCTAAAACTGACAGCTTATGAATTGCAGTCTCTTCCCTATCGAGTGGCCTCTGTACTGTTATCAGTCCGGTCGTAGCATTTAGTGCAAAGAGTCTCCGTGTGGCTGGAGAAACTTGAGTTCCAAACATGTATTTGATTTCTGCGTTGGACCCAACATCTGCATCCGTAGCCTGGAGCTGTACAACAGAAGTCCCGACTGGAGAGCTTTCAGGTATGTGCACTTCTATTTGACTTTCTTTAAAAACCGGACGATTGTCATTGACATCAGTGACCAACACCTGAAGAATGGCAGTGCTGGACTTCTGAGGATTTCCACCATCCTCCACTTTGATTTTCAAGACATGCATGTCTTTTTGCTCCCGGTCCAGATCCTCTTGGACGATCAGCTGCGGCCACTTTTCTCCTTCCTGCGTCTCGACAATATCCAAGCCAAAAGTTTTCTGCACATCCACGAGTTCGTATTTGTGGACGCTGTTGGATCCCATGTCGGGATCGGTCGCAGAGGGAATGGCAAAGCGGCTGTTTATGAGTGTGTTTTCAGGAATGGAAATTTTCATCAACGGGGACGGAAACATCGGAGAGTTGTCGTTGGTGTCCTTCACGATGATCTTGATTTTGATTAGTCTGAAGTAGTCGTTCGGCAGGATCACCACTTCGATCTCGAACGAGCACTCGGCATCCTCGAACGACGGGCCAGGACAGAGTTTTTCACGGTCGATACGGTTCGAGGTGGTAAAAATCTCTCCTGTGTTGCTCATTACTCTCAGTAATGGGTTGTCCCCGGCTTTCGACACCAGACGGTAAACCAGATTGTTGCTGGCAGCGTTCATATGGGAGATGTTCAAATCCTTTGGTATATTTCCAATAAGTACGTTCTCTTGCAGCTCCTCACGGATCGAGTAAATTAGCTCTTGGGCGATGGCTGGGTCCAGCCACAGGCAAGCCACAAAGGTTGCCAATAGGTAAAAATCCTTTAAATCCATGACAGCACTTCGAATGTCTTTCCTCTGCTTGATTTCAAACACTTATCCTCATCGCAATGTGGTCAGAGCCATGCGTTCAAGGAAACCGTGCCTTTCCCGATAAGCAGCAGTCGAGCATGATCCTAAAAATAAACATTACAATACAGGTTTGATAAATGAACCAGCTGCATCAACTTATTTGCTGTAATCTTTTTTTTTTTTGTGTGTGTATGTACATTATGCTTTGCATTGTACTGTATGTATTTACTAAATAATGTAACCGGTCAGTGACATGAAGACTTTCTAGGAAAACAGCAAAAAACGAGCACTCCTAATGACTTAGTAATCAAGTAATCAGTAAATTGCATGAATGTCTTTAATAATAATAAAGCCACAGTCATTGCATTATACTCTTATGACTGGTTTACACATTCTGAATAAGCAAAAAAAATAATAATCTCGGCTTCGTCTTTCAAGGACCTTTCGCAGAATTTGCAGCAGACGCCTGTAAACATGCGAGGGCACAAATTGTGCATTGGAAAAAAAAAATAAAAACAACAACAACAATCAAACAAACACCAAAACAAGCAAGCACAGCAACGAGCCATCAAGGCGAATGGGGAATAAAATCATATGCGTAAAAAAAATAAATAAATGATAATGAAATAAAAAGCAAGCATTGCCTTCTTACCCTGGTATACGTGTGTTAGTGACTCTTGAGGTCGTGCATAGTGAGTGGGGGGGAAAAAATCCTCTTGATTCACGAGCTCCGATATTAAAGCCCTCCGGTGCTAGTTATAAAAATAAAAAAAAGAAAGAAAAAGAACGAGAATCCATGCATAAGATTGTAGCATTCAGCGGTTGAGATTTAGACCAAGCACCTGTTTTGCACAGATCCCATATTTCATCCCAGCACGAGAGAAAGAGAGAGAGAGAGAGTCAAGTTCAACCATGCATATGAATGCATTAGCTCCCAGATGTCTTATAGTCTTTATTATTTGTATAAAAAAAAAACACACACACACACACACAAACACAAAACAAGCAAAAATAAAGGAAGAATGCAAATCCAGCTGTGCGGTCGTCCGGGCAGCGCGTGCGGTAGCGCGTGCGGCTGAGTGCACGCGCCTTAGCGAGCGCAGTGTGAGACAGACGCGGCAGCTCTCTCTCCTTCACGCGACTGGCATCTCTGCCGCTAAACTTAGAGTTATGCTCTACCAAGGGCGTGGCTTAACACCGCCAGGCCACGCCCCGTGTCATTCCATTGGCTCACGGACGCACGCAGAAGCCCCGCCGCGCGATGATTGGCTGGAGTCGGTGTCACTACAGACAAAGATGAAACGGAGCTGTATGGATGCTGCAAGGATGCAGCACTAAAAAAAACTCACTTCATTTATTCATATTCATTATACAGGATTTGTTCATTATACCTGTCTGAGTGTCAACACTCACTTGAGCCTTTTTAAAATCGAATGTTTTCTCATTTCTGCAGTTAATATATATATATATATATATGCCTTTATATGTGTGTGTGTGTGTGTGTGTGTGTGTGTTTATACATATAAAGACGTTTTTTTTTTTTCACCTGCTGCATGAATAAATCATGCTTCCAGGATTAAACACAGTCTATTACTGAATCACACATACTGAAATAAAATGCAGTAACCTGTGCGCGCGCGTGTGTGTGTTGCTGTAGTAGATGTGTTGATCAACAGCGTCCCCTACAGGAAGAAATGTCCTGCTCCTGAGCCTCAGTGCTTCATCTGGAGCCAGACACGTGCTAAGGCTTCTGCTTTATCTTCACTAAATGTGTGATGAAGAGCAGAATCAGTTCAGTTCAGTTCAGTTCGAAAAGGCTTTATTGGCATGAAGGAATGTTAGCAAAAAAATAAAATAAATAAATAAATACATAAATAATTATACATTGATGCCAGAGAAATTATAAAATATTGATTATAGTCTCGATATATATAAAAAAAAAAAAAAACATCAATATTAACAACAATAACAACAACAGCTACCAGGTAACAATCTGAACAAGAGAGATGCTAAATTGTAGTTAGTTAGGCTTAGGGATATTCGGAATGTGAGCAAATGAGAATCAGCTGAGACGAACCGTTAAATGTGCAGAGTAGAAACTCTCTTCTAACGCAGCTGATATCGGAGGGAGAACCGTGCTGGTGCAATCTCAACTTTATAAATCTATTACAAATGACATGAAATGCATTAATTTTGCTAAATTAGTTTTTTATATAGACATTGAAATTGATTCAGATCTCATCTCAAAGATCTCATCTTCTTCTTCAAGCCAGCTAGTGATCGTACAGTAAACCAATTAGCTTTTAACATTAAGACTACCCGCCTTATATTGAGTCGTTACCCCTTCTGCGAGCAAAACAGTGATGCCCTGTGTGTTCTCACATCTTTCTATCACAATCAGCATTAATCGTTTCATAAATTTGATCTAATTGTCCTTCTATTAAAATGGACTGCACAGGCAAACCTTCGCTCCCCATGCGCATCAGTAAGCCTTGACCACTCATGATCCTGTTGCCAGTTCATCACTTTTGGTAGGCCTGAAACCTGTGGACGGAAACATCCCACAAGACCTGCAGTTTTAGAGTTGCTCTGACCCAGTCTAGCCCCTTACAAATTGGCCCGTGCCAAAGTCACTTAAATTCATACACTTGCCTATTTATTCTGCTTTCTAAACATCATTTTCAAGAAGAAAATGTTTACTTGCCCCATAATTTATCCAACTTACTTCCAGGTGGCATTGTAATGAGACGTGCTGATGTTACTACTGTGACATAGGTGGGTGGTCCTAATGTTATGGCTTATGGGTGTAAGTTGGCAGTCATATAAGCCCATTTCAGTTTACTAAATGTTTAAACTGTAAAATTTCAGTTTACTTCAGTTTTAGCATCTACTCAAGTCCAAAGACAAAAAAAAAAAAAGGAAAAAAAAAAAAGAAAGTTGTACCAGTTTGTCGTACTGTATGTTACACAATGTGCTTAACGCTGCAGTTTCCCGTGTGCTTTTGAATATGGATCAGCCACTAGCCACAAGTTGTGCAACTTGAAGATGAGTGCTGCTGGTCCTACCTCAGTAAAGCCTTTGGAGTAAACAAAGACTCGTATAAAATGAGGCATCTATAACGCCTCTTTAAAAGTAAAGAGCATGTTGAGGAAAGTTTTGCGGAATTGCTCACATTACCGGGATACCGTATACTTAAAGCTAGCCTATTTTCTTTGCTAACAAAACTTTAGATTAGCATTTTCTCCATAAGCTTCCCTAAATGGTGTAGGTACCCAGACAAAATTCTAGCCAATGGTAATGCATTTATATTTATATGATTTTTTTTTTTCACTGATTAATTAAAAACTATGTAGCATTAGTCATGCATGTGACAGCGTACTTAGAGAAGTTGAATTATGGTTTCAGGCAGGACCGTGTAAGGGCTTTAACACAGTTTTAGATAAAAGGAGCAGTTTCTTTTCACAATAAAACATGACATTGCTTAATTTCATCACATAAATACGTTTTAACATTTAGATGCAGCAAATATTTCACTCACTTGAGAATGTTTTAGACAGCATACAGTATGTCAGCTTTAAAATGTGTTTTATTTAAAGAATGTTTACATTTCTAAACCTTCGCTTCAGTGTAAATCGCTATTTGTATCATATCCTGTATGAGACGTTGCTGCGATAAGATCAATGTTGACCTGGGGGAGAAAAGAAAAGAAAAGACAAGAAAGGAAAAAAAAAAGAAAAAAAAAACGTTGTAAGATATCTGAGGTATGTCATTTCTTCTCTAGTGAATTATTGATGCATTATACAAGGTGGAATCCGGGTAAATACCTGTGAGAGTTGATTTGATTCAAATCTTCATGTCAGTAGTTTTGATATGATGGCTAATGTACTGACTTCCTATCACTCAAGGAAATAAAACAACTGACCACTGTAGTGAATAAGAGCACAAATGAATGTGTACAATTAAATGTCATCATGTTCATGTTTCTCACTACTTTTTCCAACTCTGGGTTTGATTTACGACTGTGTAGCACATACATGGGGCGTTCAAGTCAAACCAGGACTCCCTGGTGACTGAAGGCATAAAACTGACAGTACGGTGTTGAGACTCTTATTTGTAGTAAACTATTTGAATGGTGCAAATGTTTTTAAAAAGACCATATATTTTTGAATGACTAATTTTTGCCCACTGAATCTGTCTGGGAGAACTGTACACACAATCATCCAAGAACACTACTAGCACATTACAGGAATTCCCTGTGTTATTGCCACATCCTTTATACAGTCCTGACCTTGCTCCAAACCATTTCCACATATTTGCTCCATTAAGGGGTTCCTGGGAGGCCAGCTTTTAAGAACCGAAGCATGGCTCCGGCATACTGAGAAAACTTTCGTCCTTCATGTTTTCCAAGCAGTAGTGAAACACTGGGATAAGTGCATTAGTGTAGAAAGGGATTATATAGCGAAATCAAGAAATGAAGTTTTTAATCTCATAACTGTGTTCTTTTATTCTGCATAATCAAAAGTCCTGATTTGACTTGAACGCCACTGCTTCATGTTTGCAATTTTAATATTCCAAGCACAATTCATTTCATATTAATCTGTCCAAATTCAGATTCAGGTTTTCAAAACACTACACTATGTTAGGGCCTCAGGACAAGCAAAGAAGCAGAGATTTGCCAAATGGCTTATTTGTAGATTTAATTGCCTCAATTTCAGGCAATAAGCCAATGATGTAATGTTTTGAAAATAACTCACATTCTTTTAAATCCCATTCTTTCTTTTTTTTTTAAATGAATTTTAAATTCAGATTATAGAGGCACTTCATATTTTTTGACCTCCAGAGGTGATCATCTGAATCATGTGTGTCAAAACACTGTCCTTCAGTCTGATATCCAGTAGTTAATAATTGAACATTGTATTTTTTTTTTCATCTTTATCTAGGATGAATAACAGTCGAACATGAAGTAATACAGCAACAATTAATCAAAATAGCCTTTTAGTAAAAAAAAAAAAATAAATAAATAATAATAATAATAATATACCCTTCAGTGGAGGGTTATTAAGTAAAAGTCCTTAAATTCTGGACAGAAATTCTAGACAAAGATGAGGACACACATTCATTTGTTTAAAACATAAAAATATATATTTTTTTTGTCAATTGGTGTCCTGATCTTTCTCTAGAATCTCTCTCCAGAGTTTTACTTACAGATGAACTTGATTAACATCTAATTCTTAATCCACAGGGTTTTATATGATGTTGCCCCTGCCCCGTTTGCAGCTATGACATCTTCAACTCTTCTAGGAAGGCTTTCCACAAGGTTTAGGAGTGTGTTTATGGGACTTTTTGACCATTCTTCCAGAAGCACATTTGTGAGGTCAGACCCTGATGTTGGACAAGATGGCCTGGCTCGCAGTCTCCACTCTAATTCATCCCGAAGGTGTTCTATCGGGTTGAGATTAGGACTCTGTGCAGGCCAGTCAAGTTCTTCCACACCAAACTCGCCTTGTGTACTAGTACACAGTCATGTTGGAACTGGCATGAGGTTGTTTTTCAGAAGATGAGCTTGACATTTTGGACAATTTTATGCTCACAGCTTTGAGGGAACTGTTTGGGAATGGCCCCTTCCTGCTCCCACATGACTGCGCACCCGTGCACAAAGCAAGGTCCATAAATACACGGATGAGGGAGTTTGTTGTGAAAGAACTTGACGAGTCCTGACCTCAACCAATCAGAGCGGAGACTGCGAGCCAGGCCATCTCGTCCAACATCAATTCCTGACCACACCAATGTGCTTCTGGAAGAATGGTAAAAATTTCTCATAAACACACTTCTAAACCATGTGGAAAGCCTTCCTAAAAAAAATTGAATTTGGTATAGCTGCAAAGGCTGGGCCAACATCATATTAAACCCTATGGATTAAGTATCGGATGTTACGGATGTAATTATGATATATACAGTACTGTATATGAACTGGCTTCTGCAAACACTATTTACACACTATGATGTCATAGGGCTAATGTCTATTAAATACATGTGACTGGATAAACTGCCGTAATAGCTCTTAATTATACATAGTACCCCGCATGTATCAGTTGTTGGGTGTGAAACAAACCCTCAAGCCACCAGTTCATAAGTCTGGTTTAGTCATTTAACTGCTGGATCTATTAATCCTTTCTTGGACTGAATCATTGGACTTAAATTTAATTGGTGAATAAAAGTCTCACTTTTAAGTCACTCCAACTTAACATCACGGTTTCCTGCCTACAGTTTATTGTGTTGTCTCAAGAATCTTGAGCAAAGCCACTGATAGAGAAATTAAGTCACCCTACAACACTGCCAATTCTTCAAACTGTTTCCTAATTAAGCCTATTTGTAGAGATCTTTATCAAAGGCTTGAAATTTTCATATTTTATTGGCAGATCTTTTTCGCTTATTATATGTGTTTATTTCCAGAAACCAAAACAAGCTGCTATTAAAAGGAGAACATGTTAACTTGAGGATGAGATTGCTGGAAAAAAGCAATCAGGAACAGATATAGGATAAGCTGATGGATGGGATAAAATGTTTACTAGGAACATAGTCAACAGTGGGGTTTGTGTGATGCAGCCTGTCATGAAGGTTCTCTCTAAGGTTACTCTTGTTATCTCGACGTTGATTATTGTTAGTCTTTTGTCTTCTCTCGTTGAGGGGGTCAACACAGCGGACCATACCATCAGCACAACATCTTGGTATAGGATTTATGCTGGATAGGTTTTATGTCCTTCCTGATACTACCCTCCCATTTTATCCGGACATGGGACCGGCAATGGTCTCTAAGGTGTTTTATTCCCCTTTTTACAAAAAAATATTTATTTTTTAAAATTCTGCCATATATGGCTTGCAACGTCCAATATTGGGGGTTGCATAGTTACAGTCAATTTTGTGGATCCTACACTTCATCACTTGTGTTTTATACAGTATATGTATACTGTATAATATAATTTATGCCTGTTGGGGGGGGGGGGGGGGGGGGAGGGGGCAAAGGCCAGTCAGCTTGGACCGGTCCATCAGAAAAGTAAATATAGCACAAGTTGAAAAAAAACCCCGCCATGCAGGCCACAAGAAAAAAGGCACCAGAACACCCAGTGCCTGACAGCCTGCTGCATATGGGCCTTAGCAGGCAAAGAGTTCAAGGCCACCAACCCAGCATTCAAATTCCCCAGATCTCAAGCTAATCGAGCGCCCGCAGGGTATTGTGCCAGACAAACAAGCCTGATCCATGGAGACCCCACCCCGCAACCCACAACACCCAAAGGATCCACCGGTGACGTCCCAGTGCCAGACCCCACAGCACACACCCCCGGAGGGCTTGTGAAGTAATGCCCCACAGGGCCAGAGCTGCCCCAATGGCACAAAGAGAACCTACACACAATACTGGGCATAATGTTTTGCATGTTCATGTTATGGCTGTTTGGTATATATAAAGAAAACATGTATCTATGTTTCAAATGTAATTTTCCTGATAATTAATCAGGTCCATAAATTGGGAGAAAAAAAAAAAAAAAGATTGGATACAAAGATAGCCATACATACCTGTGCAATAACACTGCCTCTACCATGCTTGATAGATGCTGTTCCTTTCTTTCTCTATACTTTTCTCTTGCTATCATTTTGGTACAATTATTTTTTTTGCACATTGTGGTGAAGAACCTGTATTTACTTTATAAAGTCATGTCTTGACTGTAGACTATGACAATGACATACCTACCTTCTCAATAGTGTTCTTGACTTGGCTAGATGTTCTGAAACTGCACCAAGCAGCTACTATAAAAATCCTCCATGGTCTTTCCGAGCTTTTGCTCTTGCTGAGCTTGCCAGTTTAATTCCTTCTTTTTCAGGACAGTTGTATTAACCACCCAATGTTTTGGGACATTGTGTCCCATTTTTCAGCCTAATGATGGCCACCTTCACTTACATAGACAGCCCTTTGCAGGGCTGTGCAGAGACTTTTATAGGTGCAGGTCGTCAAAATTAAAAAGGGGAACATGGAACAAAATTGAAAATTTGAAGCCATACAACAACATAATTTACAGCATATGCTGTTGAATCATATTGATGAATACATCCAAACACAATGTAACCTCTTTGACTTTAGCCTCTGCCTCTGTCTCCGGGCTGTGGGTCAGTGTCTCTTTCACTCCTGTCTCCGTCTCATCATCTGACCTAACACCCACTTTCCACAAAGGTGGCACAAATTTCTATTTTAATTTATTCTTTTATTATACATAATTACTGTAACATCTCTTGCACCTAATCAATAATAAACTCACCCCAAGTAACTTTAGAAAATGTTAAAAAAAAAAAAAAAATTGCAGTGTTTAGTATTATTTCTGCTCCTTATAACTAAATAAATTACATGTATTGTTCTAACCTATTGTGCTGGCCAGTGCCCTCACGCAATGCATTTATATTTTTTTATGATATTAATGATTTCTTTCATGAAATCATGAATAATAAACTAAACTAAAATATACATAAAACAATATGCTGTAAGATAGAGATAAAACTGTGTAGATTTCAGTGCACACTATTAATGACATAAATCTCTCTGAACCACGACAAAGAGAGTTACAGATACACACAGAAACAAGGTGCACATTTTTGAGAAATACCTTGTTTTATATATATATATATATATATATATATATATATATATATATATATATATATATATATATATATATAAAACAATACTCACATAATACCAGTTAGCAACAATACCAATACCAATTAGCCAGGGCATGTCAAGAAAAGGTTATCATGTGATGTGAACTGATGGCAGCCAGTTGACTTCATTTAACTAAAACGGTCTTTAATCTTTAATTTGATTTTTTTTTTCTTCATGAGGGTCACAGGGAGGTGCTTTCAAAAATGAATAAATAAATAAATAAATAAATAATACACAAGAGCATTTTGGAAATGAATGGGCAAAGGGCCAAGTGCTTGAGCACCCTTAGAACCCCAACCCCCCCCCCCCACACCCTGTATGAGCATGCCTCTTTGCCATGCTGTGAGGTACAAGTGTAACACTCACAACCAACATTAGGCCTTTTATTTGCTAGTCATTGTATAATGAGGGAACATTATTATTATGGTTATTATTTATTATTTCTGTTATTTATGTGGTTATGAAAAGGGCTGTAAATCCCAACCCATACATTGTGGAACAACAGAACTTTTTATTATTATTATTATTATTATATACTAATGAATTTTCATTAATGCCTCATTATAATATATAATGTGTGTCTGACATTGTTTGTCACAAATTACTGTCAGAGGTAATGTTATAGAAAACTAACAAAAGTAATAAAAACATACTAATAAAAGTTTTTTTTTTTTTTTTTTTGGACTAATCAGAACTTGACAGCACTTGACACACTACAGTGTTGTATATGGAATTTTCTTTTCTACATTCAACAAATTCTGAGTTCATTCATTTATTCATTTCACTCAAGCAGCAAGTGCAACTGCACAGAAAGCCTTGCAATTTTGTCCAAGCAACAGCCACTGCCGCACCAGCGCTTTACTTTAACAGGCGCGAGGTTTGTCTGCGTACTTCCATCATCATCTGAACAACCTAAATCTGCTGTGGGCAGTAAATTGGGAACTGAGCAGTTAGTCTTGTAGCATCAGCATAGCCTTAGCCAATGTGGCACCAAAACTCTGTTTACATTGATTAGTACCAGGATGAGCAGACCAGTTGGGAAATTTCTAAATGAATCTAAAGACAAACACACCGATATACAGTAATGGATCTTTTTATTTTGTTATATTTTACTTTGTCCCAGCAGTGAGCGAGTTAAGCTCATTTTGGATAGGGCTCAATAGGTCATAATGTTTAATAATGTAAGAGTGTAATATATATAAGGGAGGAACCTCAGTGCTGATCCAGTAGCTCATTATGGGCCAAAAAAAGCCCAGGGGCCGGTTCTGCTCAATCACCATAGAGATGACCTATGAACTCCCGCTCAGTGGTGGGATGTAGTCAGTCAAATTTTCTCAGTTCAGTGTATGGAATTTTCTTTAATATAGACCTAATGTCTTGTCACATACACACTCTTACATGGAGGTTTATTAGGCATTGAATTGCGTCCAAATGTCTGCGTCCACTGCCAAAGACATTTTTATTATATAAATGCAAGTCATAAACATAAAAGATGGTATAAATCTTTTTTTGAAACAAGGTCCAAAAATGAATGTGTTCTTAATGAGCATTAAAAACAATGTTCGGAAGAGTTCATTTTAATCCAGTTTTTCTTTCAACTTACACATAAATAAAATTTACACCCACCGTCTGAAGATCTTAGGAAGAGATCACTAATTGCCCTGTTCTGTACACTGTACACGAGCTAACAAGATACACCACGTGTAAGCGCTTATGAGCTGACTCAGCAGTTTTTCCTAGTTGAATGTTTTCTATTACATGTTATTGTCCTAAGAGTTTTTTCAGACTTTCCTCTAGTCAAAAGTCTACAAACCGTTGTACTGTACATCATTTTTGCCACAGTATATATGCACGTATATATATATCATTGACCTATGTCATTGACATATATATATACACGTGGACAAAATTGTTGGTACCCTTCGGTCAATGAAAGAAAAACTCATGGTCACATAAATAACTTTAATCTGACAAAACTAATAATTTAAAAAAATTCTATGAATGTTAACCAATTAAAGTCAAACATTGCTTTTCAACCATGCTTCAACAGAATTATTTTAAAAAATAAACTCATGGAACAGGTCTGGACAAAAATGATGGTACCCCTAGAAAATACTGAAAATAATGTGACCAAAGGGACATGTTAATTCAAGGTGTGTCCACTAATTAGCATCACAGGTGTCTACAATCTTGTAATCAGTCAGTGGGCCTATATATAGGGCTCCAGGTAGTCACTGTGTTGTTTGGTGACATGGTATGTACCACACTCAACATGGACCAGAGGAAGCGAAGGAAAGAGTTGTCTCAGGAGATTCGAAAGAAAATTATAGACAAGCATGTTAAAGGTAAAGGCTATAAGACCATTTCCAAGCAGCTAGATGTTCCTGTGACTACAGTTGCACATATTATTCAGAAATTTAAGATCCATGGGACTGTAGACAAAACAAAAGACTGTAACAAAAGAGCCCAGAAAGACTTCTAAAGAGATCCAAGGTGAACTTCATGCTCAAGGAACATCAGTGTCAGATCGCACCATCCGTCGTTGTTTGAGCCAAAGTGGACTACATGGGAGACGACCAAGGAGGACACCATTGTTGAAAACAAATCATAAAAAAGCCAGACTGGAATATGCCAAACTACATGTTGACAAGCCACAAAGCTTCTGGGAGAATGTCCTATGGACAGATGAGACAAAAATGGAACTTTTTGCCAAGGCACATCAGCTCTATGTTCACAGACGGAAAAATGAAGCATATCAAGAAAAGAACACTGTCCCTACTGTGAAACATGGAGGAGGCTCTGTTATGTTCTGGGGCTGCTTTGCTGCATCTGGCACAGGGTGTCTTGAATCTGTGCAGGGTACAATGAAATCTCAAGACTATCAAGGGATTCTAGAGAGAAATGTGCTGGCCAGTGTCAGAAAGCTGGGTCTCAGTCGCAGGTCATGGGTCTTGCATTCATCCCAGTGTGTCACTAGTGTTTGGACACCATTAAGGTAGAACGTTTTCATAGTACACCAGAGCCATGTTTGGACTGCCTACTGTTATAACTATAATAACCCAAACATGTGAAAATGTCATGGAGTGAGGTCAGGATTGCGCAAGAATGAATGCATTAGTGTAGGAGAGGATTATATAGAGAAATAAAGGGATTTAGCATGTTCTGTTATTCTTCACAATCAAAAGTCCCAGTTTAATATCAACGCTCATTGAGTTTTAATACAATTCCGACAATTACTCATATCTGAGTTCCTGTAATGTGCAAGTGGTGTTCCAACAGACAAATGTGTCTCTTACGCAAGTTGGCAACAAGTTTTCAGTCGATTTTTTCCAAAAATCTGGTGTTTTGTGAAAGTTGGGCAGTGGCAGCTCAGAGGGCTAAGGCACTGAGGCGGTTTGATTCCCAGCTCAGCCAGGTTGCCATTGTTGGGCCCTTGAGCAAGGCCATTAACCCTAACTGCTCCAGGGGCGCTGTACCATGGCTGACCCTGAGCTCTGACCCCAGTCACGCTGGGATATGCGAAGAAGGAATTTCACTGTGCTGTAATGTATATGTGACAAAATAAAGGCTTTACTTTACTTTTACTTTAAGTTTATGCGCATGACTGCAGTAAGATCCCTTGCCACCCAGCCTAGGACCATCATTCACAGACGTGCGACCTTCTGTATTAAAACGTTTGCACCATTCAAATGTTTTACTGCAGCTAAGAGTCTCATCACTGTGCTATGCTTGAAGTCTTTTGTAAATGTCAATCAATTTTATACCTTCATTCACCAGATCCTGCTGAACATGTTAATGCGGCAAATGCTTCAAATATTTCATAGGAGTGAATAAGTTTCAAATAATATTCTTAAATGAATGATGTGGGACTAAAATGTAACTTTTCATTAGGTTGTAATTGACATGCCAAGGAAAATTGTGGTTAAACTGTGAGGTGTAAAACATTTCTGAAGTGTTTTAATGAATACTAATAAAGGTATAGTTACATTGGTTGTTTCAAAGACGGTGTGCTTCAAAGATGTTTAGGCGATTCATTTGAAGGATCCACATAAAGCCTGATAAAAAGGATATTGTAAGTGGGTTTAAAATATTTCACACTTACTACTATACAAAGTTGTATAAAAGAGTTGCAAGATTGCAAACTTTTTTTTTGAAAAAAGTTTCATTTCCAAAAGTAGGTGAACATCTGACCATGAACATCTGACCATATAAAGCTCTTCCCCAAACTGTTGCCATAACGTTAGACCATACGCGCATACAGCATTACAGTTTCTTTGTACTGCAACCGAAAGAGGCCCCTACTGTTCCAGCATGACAATGCTCCTGTGCATTAAGACCTGGTTCATGACCTCGAGCGTTCAGCACACATCCCTGACCTCAATCTCCTTAAACATCCAGTTTAAGTTACAGTGAAACTGTAACTGGAGCCTCCTTGCTCACCATCAGATCCTAATCTGACTAATGCTCTTGCAGCTGAATGCACACAAATCACAAATCTCTGCAGCCACGATCCAAAATCTGGTGGACCGCCTGCGCAGAACACCGCTGCCCACGTATTATTAATAAGAACGAGGTGTTCAACGAGCTTATACTGTATGCCTGTGATAGTCAGGTGTCCTTTGACATGTTAATGTCACTAAGCTTAATTAACTAGGCTTTAAACTAAAACATGCTTCATACAGTATATTGATTAAAATAATGGAATAAAACAGCATTGCGTTACACGCTCTCATAGCACGTACAAGAAAACCATCACATATAATGCAGCGTTTCTGGAAAATATCTGTCCAAAAATCTGTCTGTTAAGCATAATAAATGAAAACATCCTAAAACCAGGGTCCCCTCGTGTAACCCATTTACACCTAAACAACCGTCGATCATTTTTATTTCC
>CM059206.1:6009678-6204678 GCA_030347435.1 Clarias fuscus | reverse complement strand
CTGATGAACAATGCTTCCCAGCCAAGCTTTTAAAAAAGAGAGAGATAGAGAGATAGAGAGCGAACTGTCTGCACAGTAGTTCTCCGTGTGTCTATTACAGTACATCAAAAAATGTCTTGCTCCGGATTTTTTTCCCCCCCTCACATGGACATGAAAAGCATTTGATCACTTGATGAAGCACCCTAAAATTATGAAAAAATAAATAAATAAATAAAAAAAATTGCTCACATAGTATCTGATGATTCTTACAGATAATTTTAAGTTTTACATTTGTTCTACATCCAAAATTCCTAATGTGATCAGGTCGTTAATGAGAGCAGTTTGAGAGACACAACGGGATGTTGATTTTCTTTCACCTGTGATCTTCCGTCGGTTCCCAGCAAAGATCTGCTTTATTTTTTTTTTACAAATAAATACAGCAGGTTATAATTTCCCACCAGAATGATCTGAGGAGGCCAGGTACATATTAAATAAAAGGAAGGAAAAACACAAATTCAAGGCCACAAAAATCAGTTAGGTTTGGTAAATAAACAGTGTACAGTACGTAGCGTTCGCTTCAGTGCATGGCCTCTTTCGCTCTTTTTGTCTCAGCTATTTTATTGCTCCATTGAGAGGAAAATCTGATTTCAGGGGCCACTGGATATTTACAAAAAAAATCAGTAATGGGAAAAAAAGCTTATTGCTTTTGACATGTTCTGTACTTTAAGGAAATCTGTAGGCAAGCCAGAGTGAGCTCTAAAGCAAAGGT
The DNA here is from genome assembly GCA_030347435.1 of Clarias fuscus. NCBI lineage: Eukaryota > Metazoa > Chordata > Actinopteri > Siluriformes > Clariidae > Clarias > Clarias fuscus. The sequence goes on along the minus strand of CM059206.1, from coordinate 6,203,930 downwards.
TCTCTATTAGTGACCTGAAGGTTGTGAGTTCTGCCAGAGAGCCAGAGAGCTTTCTATTCACTTCAGATCCCTCTACTGCAGTCTATATAAAGTAGCCGTATATAACCAAAAGAGCACCATTTAATATTCTGTTCAAGATTAATTTAGGATTCTGTTCGTGTGAAATAAGCATCTTTAGTATGTGTCTCTTGAAAAGTATTTTTTTTTTTATTCAGTTATGTTTTTAATAATATTTTATTACATTGTTGACAAAATTGACCTTACATGAAATAAATAAATACATAAATAAATAGTTATTGATAGACAAGTGCTCTTTGTTTTTATTGGTTTTTTTAAGGAATCACACCCTCTGCATTTTAATTGGCTAGAAGAATTCAATCTTATCTATGATTAAAACAAAGTAATAAAAATAAATAAAATAAATAAATAAATAAATAAACTATTGGTCAGCCTTAATTGCCAAGCATCTGTGTGAGGTTAAGAAATTCCACTTTATACATTATGATTGGTTACATAAATTTTGGTTTTAATGTATTATTAGTATAGAAAAAGGAAGCTGGACTATATTATAGTGAAGTGTACTGTATTAGTTTCTCTGTGTTTTTAAAGATGTCACAGTAAAAGGAGAATTTTTCAAATATATTTTACAATGCCTTTTTTATGACAATGTGTCTTGAATAAAAAGTTTAAGAATATATATATATATATATATATATATATATATATACAAGCAGAAGAGACGCGTTTGGGCTGAAGAACACAATAAAGAAAACTCGCTGAATGAGAAGGTGTGTCCAAACCTTTGGTCTGTACTGTATACACACGTGGACAAAATTGTTGGTACCCTTCGGTCAATGAAAGAAAAACTCAAATGGTCACATAAATAACTTTAATCTGACAAAAGTAATAATTAAAAAAAATTCTATGAATGTTAACCAATGAAAGTCAGACATTGCTTTTCAAACATGCTTCAACAGAATTATTTTAAATAATAAACTCATGGAACAGGCCTGGACAAAAATGATGGTACCCCTAGAAAATACTGAAAATAATCTGACCAAAGGGACATGTTAATTCAAGGTGTGTCCACTAATTAGCATCACAGGTGTCTACAATCTTGTAATCAGTCAGTGGGCCTATATATAGGGCTCCAGGTAGTCACTGTGTGGTTTGGTGACATGGTATGTACCACACTCAACATGGACCAGAGGAAGCGAAGGAAAGAGTTGTCTCAGGAGATTCGAAAGAAAATTATAGACAAGCGTGTTAAAGGTAAAGGCTATAAGACCATTTCCAAGCAGCTAGATGTTCCTGTGACTACAGTTGCACATATTATTCAGAAATTTAAGATCCATGGGACTGTAGCCAACCTCCCTGGACGTGGCCACAGGAGGAAAATTGATGACAAATCAAAGAGACGGATAATCCGAATGGTAACAAAAGAGCCCAGAAAGACTTCTAAAGAGATCCAAGGTGAACTTCATGCTCAAGGAACATCAGTGTCAGATCGCACCATCCGTCGTTGTTTGAGCCAAAGTGGACTACATGGGAGATGACCAAGGAGGACACCATTGTTGAAAACAAATCATAAAAAAGCCAGACTGGAATATGACAAACTACATGTTGACAAGCCACAAAGCTGTCCTATGGACAGATGAGACAAAAATGGAACTTTTTGCCAAGGCACATCAGCTCTATGTTCACAGACGGAAAAATGAAGCACATCAAGAAAAGAACACTGTCCCTACTGTGAAACATGGAGGAGGCTCTGTTATGTTCTGGGGCTGCTTTGCTCCATCTGGCACAGGGTGTCTTGAATCTGTGCAGGGTACAATGAAATCTCAAGACTATCAAGGGATTCTAGAGAGAAATGTGCTGGCCAGTGTCAGAAAGCTGGGGCTCAGTCGCAGGTCATGGGTCTTGCAACAGGACAATGACCCAAAACACACAGCTAAAAACACCCAAGAATGGCTAAGAGGAAAACATTGGACTATTCTAAAGTGGCCTTCTATGAGCCCTGACCTCAATCCTATTGAGCATCTTTGGAAGGAGCTGAAACATGCTGTGTGGAAAAGGCGCCCTTCAAACCGGAAACAACTGGAGCAGCTTGCTCATGAGGAGTGGGCCAAAATACCTGCAGAGAGGTGCAGAAGTCTCATTGACAGTTACAGGAATCGTTTGATTGCAGTGATTGCCTCAAAAGGTTGTGCAACAAACTATTAAGTTAGGGGTACCATAATTTTTGTCCAGGCCTGTTCCATGAACTTCAATGAGTTCATTGTTTTTAATAATTCCGTTGAAGCATGGTCATAAAGCAATGTCTGACTTTCATTGGTTAACATTCATAGAATTCTTATTTATTATTACTTTTGTCAGATTAAAGTTATTTCTGTGACCATTTTGAGTTTTTCTTTCATTGACCGAAGGGTACCAACAATTTTGTCCACGTGTGTGTGTGTGTGTGTGTGTGTGTGTGTGTGTGTGTGTGTGTGTGTGTATATATATATATATATATATATATATATATATATATATATATATATATATATATATATATACGCCTGTGATGGGCGTGCGCCCAAATCTATTATCGCCCCTCGCTCACTTCGTAGGCTCCCTAAGTAGGCGGCACCCCTTCTGCAGGTGGGCGAAGGGACGGAGTTTAGTCCGGGGTCCGAGAAGAGCGTAACGCGGTGGAGCTCGAGAGTGGCAAGCGAGTGGGGCAATGGAACGTGCCCCAGAGACTTTGAAAAAGGATACAGGATTTCCGGCGTTTGATCTCCGCGCTGAGAACAGCGCGGGAAAAAACTCTGCGAGCTCCCACGGCATTCTTCGTTCCCGCGTCAAGCCCGCCTTCGCGTCCTCGGCGCCAAAGAGGAAAAGGCCGCGAGGAGGACAGCGTTAAGGCCACCGATCCCTGAGGCCGCGCCCAAAGAGAGCTGGGAGGGGCCAGGCCGGCCATCGACAGCGGGGAGGAACCGTCCAGGGAGCGTGCAGGAGCGCTGCCTCGCGTGCTCCGTTCTGCCACTCCGCCCACCGCCGCCAGCCGCGAGCCCACATGCAAGCTGGGCACTGCCTCGGACCATGCACGTGCACACATCATTCCTTCCCCTTCTCTCCGTCCTCCCTCCTTCTACCCTTTCCTTTGGCCTATTTTTTTCTAAATAAATTACCCTTTTCCCCTAAGATCTCGCCTCGTAGCTGTGTTTCACGGTGCCGCCCGTGCAACTTTGGGTCGAACCCGTTACTATAGATCTAAAATTACAAAACATAAAACAAATGTGTTATCACCCACATCACATATTTCTTTAAATCATTTTTTTTATTTTTTACATATATTTTCTTTTATATAATTGCTTCCATTAATTATTCAGTCTAAGAGTCATATATTTAAAATAATTTGGCTTCCTGCTGAACATGTGACTTATATATATTCCAAATATAATACAGGCTCGAGTGAACGCTTGAGAGACACAAATGTACATCTTTCTTACATCTTTTCAACCTATAATGGAGGGTTGCATGAGTTAAGTATCTGAGGATTTTAATGAATGTAGACATTATTGTACACACACACACACACACACACACACATACAAAAGGATTTTAATCACCTTGTATTTTTCCATCATATAATATTTCAAGGTCAAGTGTACTTTGGTCTAAAGTGCTTTTGTCAAATTGTACTTCGCCATTACTCTTTACTGATGTCCATCTAGTACCGTGGGTTTTGATTGGCTGAGGGAGTTAACAACACAGAAGAGTGTATTAACTACCCATATCATGAGTTAGACCATAACAATAAAGGAAAATCGCTTTCCCCTGCCCAGTTCTCTTTTCTCACGTCCCCTTTGTCATCTTAAGGATCGTTCCGTTACTGGAGTGAAGTGCTGACCGAGTAATATCCCGGCCGTGATTAGGGTTATATGAGCGCTAGATGAAGAAAGTAAGTCAATCGCTAAAGACCCAAGGAGAGTGACATAACTAGAAGGCATTGCTCCGATCTGATACGGTTTCATTTTCCGGAATGGTAAATGAAACCCTTAAAACACATGCAATAAGAAACTTCAAATATTAAAATTCTATGATTAGATTACATTTTCTTCCTCCATTTTGTCATCCCATTGAGCTGCCTTCCTTTACTTTGTGAGCGAATTAGATTGAAGGAAAACTGAGTGTGTAAATCTCTGGGGGAATTGCTTCAGCTACATTGTCCTCACCCCTGTGGTTGTGAGTGCGTTTCTGCTGAAAAGTTCGCTCCACATCAGACTGTGAGGGAAGAGAAGGGAAATTTGATTAGCGGCTGTTTGACGTCGTCTCAACTGCAAGCGCTGCAGAACTAATGTGAAAATGCATCTTGCGATGATGTGGAATGAAGAAAACTGTAGAGCAAGAGATGAAAGATAACCAGTCGAGACACACACACATACACACACCTATGATGGTTATCATGATATTTCAACAGGCCCAATATTATTTTAGTGAGCAACCCCTGAGCTTTTTGGATCGCCGGCATACACAATGCCAAGCTTCAAATTTGTGTGATGTCATTCTCAGTTAATGTGAAACAGCATTTCAAATCGTATCTACACTCTAGGATGAATACAAAGGAAACTCTCTTGCTCTAGATGCATGTGCAGAAGGTCTGTTTGAGCTGAAAGTTTGGCATCATTGCAGGGAGCAAAGGCCAAAAAAAAAAGGTCACAGTAAGATTGGGGTCAGACATATTTGAGGGCACTTCCAGTCCTTGTTGACTTGAGCCCTACCACCATAAGGGTCAAGACACAAGTAGACGGTATGGTTGGATTCATATTCATGGTCAGCGCTCAGGCAGGCAAAGGTCAACACCAGAAACTACATGACTGTAAAGTGAATGGTCAAACTAGAGAAAGAAAGAAACAGAAGTTAGTCATCACAATATTCAAGTGTGCTTTGGGTCGGTACAGGACGCCTTCCTGAAAAGAATATATTTGAATTTGAAAGGAAAGCAGTATCTTACACAGGAAGACATAAAGCCTGTACATCTTTAACATAAAAACTCCCTTTTTCGCTCTGTATAATCCCCTGCTACACCAATGCACTTGTCCCACCATTTCACTAGCGCTTGAACCATCAGAGTAAAAAGGTTGCTCACTATTCCAGAGCAATGATCGGATTGCCTGCTTCACATCGGAAACGCGGGCATCCCAGGAACTGTGTGGAACATGTGGAAGTGGCTTGGATGACTGTGCGAATGATTGTTCAGTTCTGTACAGGTCCTGCAGACAGATGTGTCTTTTTTTGTGAAATTTGCCAACAAGTTACGTTCATGTCGCTGAATGTTGACAGAAATCACAGCAGTGGGCTCTGAGTCATGGACATCACAAAGTCCATCCCCAGTCACAGTTTGACTATTTCTTTCTTTCTTTCTTTCTTTCTTTCTTTCTTTCTTTATTTATTTATTTATCAAACACCTATAAAGTCCTCTTACGAATAGTTGCGGTGTTGCTTCATAGTAAATGTATAAAAATGATTGCAAATTATTATTATTATTATTATTATTATTATTATTATTATTAATAATACAAATAATAATAATAATTGTATTATTATTATTATTATTATTAATAACAATAATAATACTAATAATAATACAAATAAAATAATTGTATTATTATTATTATTATTATTATTATTATTATTATTATTATTAATAATAATTTAAATATAATAATTTATTATTATTATTATTATTATTATTATTATTATTATTAAATAAACTAATTTATTATTATTGTTGTTGTTGTTGTTGTTGTTGTTAATAATAATAATAATAATAATAATAATAATAATAATAATAATAATAATCATTTTATTTACTACTACTACTACTACTACTACTACTACTAATAATAATAATAATAATAATAATACTTTTATTTACTACTACTACTACTACTACTAATAATAATAATAATAATAATAAATCACAATCACAAAAGGTCACATAAAAAGCAAACTTTTGTGTGGTAGTGCAGCAACAAAATGTAAAATTGGACATTGATTCTCATGGTGTGCTATGAAACAACTGAAAAATCAAATGATATAAAATCATGGTGACTTCTAGGGAATTTCTTTGTAATGTTTTAAATCAACCAAATGGTTGATTGGGCTCAATACAGTTATGTTTAACATGTTGCAGTGTTGGTCACTCTTTCTCTGATAATTATCAACATGCAACTGTTGGGCTTTCCGTTGTTTCGGCTCCTTTTTCCTTTAAGTTGTGGCTGATTAGTTACAGTATAGAATCCATCTTTGTCTGATCAACCATCATTCCTGATTACATTTATACCTCATACTACATTTTTCACTCCTTTTAAAAATGTGTGGAAAGCAAAGAGCTGTACATCAAAACTTTAGTATTGTATAATTATTACTTGAGTGACAAAGACTAAGGCATTGCACATTAGAATTTTAGGTCAGCTCTCACATGGGCCTTGCCAAAGAACCAGAAGACCAGGAAGACCTACAGTAGATCTAATGTATCACGTCATGCCATCACTGATCTCCAGATCACACCACTAGAGTATTTTATTTATTTATTTATTTATTTACCCAACATGTAAACAAAAAAAAATGAGTATGCATCAAAATAAACTGTTTCAAAAATGCTCAGTTCAGTAGAACTCAAAGGTTCTTGCCTTGGAGTAATGTCTGTGTAATGTTTCTGTGCGTGTTTGTGTTTTCTGTATCCATGTGGGTTTTTTTTTTTTTTTTTTTTTTTTTGAGTTCTCTGGTTTTCCTCACACCTCCCCAAATCAGTCGGTGGTATGCTTCAATTCTAAAATGCCCCTCAGTGTAAATCTTCGTGTGCATAGTGGGTTGCAAAGATATTTGTGCCTTACACCTTAATCTTCTTGGGATAGGCTGGAGATCCACTGTGGACCTGACTAGTGCAACCTTCAACAGATTATTTAGCTCTTGTCAAGTATTTAACACGTAAAACGTAAAACTACAAAAATGTTACGCACGTAATGGGAGCTGATTCAGGTCACGCTTACTGTCTGATTGGCGATGAGCATGTTCAAGTGATGTTCGAGCATTTGTTTTATATTGTATCTTTAACGGTATAACGCTGTACAGCTGTCGGGTTCAGTAATACAGTAATACACAATGATTTTGCATTTATATCTTTTTATTTGATTTGATTTGACACAATATTATACCAAATTAGACTGAACGTATTGGCTAGAGACACATAGCTGACATAGAGATACTTAGTGTCTCTTGGGTACTCTTATCCTGGCTCTCACTAAGCCTTTGTTGACATTGACATCAGAAAAAGTCAAGGAATAAGATATTCATGTTCACACACACACACACACACACACACACACACACACACACACACACACACACACACACACACACACACACACACACACACACACACACACACAATTGAACTGAGATAGAACATTATGTGATTGATGCTTTTGATTGATTTGGGTCACAGCTCACTGTTAACCCTGTTCACTATTCGCAATGTTCCAGACAGAAGAATGTCTAATTCTTATTTATTTATTTATTTATTTATTTATTTATATATGTTTTTCTCTCAGACTTATAAATGCATTTTATGAATGCAATACAATAATTTAAATATCGGGTTGATTGAGTGTGTGCAATAACATTATACCCACGAGCAGTAAAGCCTTTTATTATTCCAGCAATTTCTACTTACAGGTCATAATTATGTTTATACATCCTTTTTTTTTTTTATTCTTTTTTTTTTTTTTTTTTTAGAAATGACATCATTTGTAAGCTGACTTGTTAATTCGATTATGAGGTTTGGATTAATTACAGCTTTCAGATAAACATGATATCTATAACAACTCAACAAATAAATGTCATCACTTTGAAAATAATAGCTTGTAATTTTACTACCGTAGCAAATTAGAAATAGTCCATGTTCTCCTGCTAGATTAAAAATTAAAATACAGTCCCCAAGCTATGCGGCATGAAACCCAATTTGGACACAAAAACACTGGATTCTAATAATGAGTTTATATTTTGTTTGATGTCATCAGCTCTTTCAATTTTACTAAAAAATGAAATAATAATAATAATAATAATAATGATAAAAAATAAATAAATAAATAAAAAACCTTTGACCAGAAGAGAGAATAAAGGGTTAAAGTGTCAGTGTTATCGGTTTGCCCTTTTCAGCTGCTCATCTCGGCTACTTTTTCAAAGGTGACACTCTGTACATAAATAGTCTATTGAGCGTGGTGATTGACACCCTGCTCGATCGATACAGATATCCTTGGCAAAGCAGAGCAACAAGGGCTTAAGGAATACTGCTTCACTCACCCCACCCAACAGTTACCCACCTGTTTATAGAGAAATTTAAAATGAAAAAATAAGAATCCTGATTAGGATTTAAGAGAGTAAAATGTGTTCCTCTGAAGTGCCATCTAGCTTCCCAATGATACCGGATGTCACATATGGATGTGTCAAAGTATACCAATAAAATCCCATGTTACAAATGATACAGGCAAATGTATCACAGCATCCTTTCCTGGGTCGGTCCGTATGTCAGCCAGTTTCTTTGTAGCGCTTGATGGTTTTTGTGACTGCACTTGGGGACGCTTTCAAAGTTTTCCCAATTTTTCAGACTGACTGACCTTCATTTCTTAAAGTAATGATGGCCACCCGTTTTTCTGTACTTAGCTGCTTTTTTCTTGCCATAATACAAATTCAACATCTTTGAGTTTGAGAAGAATGAGGAGGTGTGTCCAAACATTTGGTCTGTACTGTACATGTTATATGTAGGCACTTCATTAGGTACATCTTGCTAGCACTGGGTTTGACCCATTTTGACTTCAGATGCACTTTGGCTTCAACATGGCACGACAGTGCAACTCCAATAGTCCATAGTGAAATGATAGCATTACACACTTCCTGCACATGCATGCTGCAAATCTCCTGTTCCACCACATCCCGGAGGTGCTCTACTGGATTGAGATCTGGTGACTGTGGAGGCCATTTGAGTACAGTGACCTCACTCACTGTCATACTCAAGAAACCAGTTTGAGATGATTTTATCTTTGCGGCATGGCACGTTATCCTGTGGTCATAAATGGATGGACCTGATCATCAACATGACTTTAAAACATGCTCATTTGGTTGCAATGGAGCCAAAATATGGCAAGAACATCTCCTCACACCATTACACCACCAGCAGAAGCCTGACCCATTGATGAACCATGGCAGGATGGATTCATGCTTGGATTCAGCAGAAGTCAGGACCTACGCGATGTTTTTCCCATCAGCTCATGTGAATTGTAGCCTCGGTTCCCCGTTCTTAGCCGACAGCAGCGGTACTCGGTGTGGTCTTCTGCTGCTGTAGCCCATTTACTTCAAGATTTGATGTGTCGTGCATTCAGAGATGCTCTTCGGCATACCTCAGTTGTAAAAAAAAAAAAAAAAAAAAAAGATGTTATTTGAACTACTGTTGCCTTTCTATCAGCTTGAACCGGTCTAGCCATCCTCTTTTGGCCTCTGGCATCAACAAGACATTTTTACCCAGGGAACTGACACTCACTGGATATTTTCTTTTTCAGACTCTGTAAACCCTACAAATGGTTGTGCATGAAAATCATAGTAGATCATCAGTTTTAGAAATACTCAGACCAGCCCATCTGGCACCAACAAACATGCCACATTCAAAAATAGTCCTTCATCCCCTTCTTCTGATTAAACTTGAGCAGATCGTCTTGACTATGTCTACACACCATTGAGTTGTGATATATATATATATATATATATATATATATATATATATATATATATATATATATATATATATATTGTCAGAGGGCAGACATCAGAATGCATTAAAATCGTTGTGATGTCTTTAGTGATTCAGGTGCTAATTTGCTATATTTACATTATTTGTGTGTCATAAACATAATAACCACAAAAAGTTTGCACCTTCCTTATATTCTAACCACAGCTCAGAAGTGTGGCTTACAGCCTTACAGAGCAAGTGCTGGCTGAATAACTTGTCACTGTTGTGTGCACAAATATCAGAAACATGATTTCTTTTTCTCATTAAAACAGAATCTTTTCAGTTTTCTTCTGTTCAGTCCATCTCTAGCTGAAAGCACTGTATCATTCATCAGAATTCCTCATACCCTGTCTATACTGATGCTCATCACTGAAAGCTTTGTTTCAGCTGCATGCTATGTAAATAAAATAAAAAAAAAGGTTAAATGTACAGGTTTTTTTTTTTTTTTTACAAACTACTGAAATATTTATCAGTACAGTAGTATGCGGTTTGGTAGAGTTTATTAATGTATGAGGTGTAAAAGAGAAGATGGTGTAAAAACAGAAAAGGAAAACTGAGAACAGGGAATAAATGATGACATAGGGAGTGTGTGTTACAGTCTCAAGCCACCTGCTGCTCTACTAAATGGTATTTTCGTGCTGTTTTGACATACAATTTAGTACACAAGTGAGTGGTTCGGGAGGTAGCCAGAGGCAACGACCAAAATGTTACTAACACACTGGGAAAACTTTGTGCGGCCATAAAATGGTTGGCAACCTAAGCCTAAATTCACTGTTCACTTTTTAAAAAAAAATTTTTATCATGGATTGCAGGAAATCAAAAATATTGAGATTGTTTTGCTAAAATTGTTTGTAAGCACAATACTTTAAGAAATGTTTTATGAAAAGTCATACAATTACCAAATCACAAGTTTACATTAATAAACTATACCATTAACACCATATAAAAAATGAACATGTTAAGATTGATTATAAGTTACATATATAGCAGTAAACTAGTGACCGGATCATGACCATCCAAGGCTCACCCATGCCCATGGGAACCACGTGTCTGAAAGCCAATGCAGCACAAATGACAAAAAAGTCAATGCTGGCCATGTCACCGGAATACCCAGTGCACCACCTTCTGCTTCACACGGGGCCCAGCAGGTCGAAAAGCCCAAGGGTGTCAACCTGGTCTCCAAACTCCTCAGATCCCAATCTCATTGTCTACCCATAGAATGCGTCAGACAAAGTAGTCCAATTCCCACAGAGCTCCCACCCAAGAAACTACAGCAACTAAGGGATCCACTGCCAACATCTCAGTGCCATACACCATAGCACACACCAAGTGGTATGGTTGTATGGTGGTTCACAAGTGGAACCTACACAATATTCAGCATCATGTTTTGCACTGTAATCATATGACTGATCGATGTATCTTAATCTTCCATCCATCCATCCATCCATCCATCCATCCATCCATCTAAGAACCTCTTTAGTCTAGCTAGGGACAATGTAAGCCAGTAGTGATAATTGGGTTTATTAAAAATTTGACAACCTTAGTAGGACCTCCGGTCAACATTCACACATGCATTCACATGCTACAGGCAACTTGGGAATGCCATTTAGTCTAATCTGCATGTTTTTGGACCGTGGGAAGAAAACCGGAGCACCCGGAGGAAGTCCACCAAGCATGGGGCGAACATGAAAACTCCATTCACACAGACCTTGAGGTGGGAATCAAACCTGGATGTTGGAGCTGTAAGCAGACAGTGGTAACCACTTAGCCACCGTATATATTAATCTATCTACCGTAAAACTGTACATCATCCTTTCGATAGCGATAAATATTCACTAAGAATGTAAATTCTTTGTGTACGTGTTACACAATACTGATTATAAGATGGTTGCAACCATTGACTTTGAGACCAAAGTGCGCCCTTACATGTAATATGCAATGTAATTAGCGTATATCATTTTGCTTCTATTCATAAAATAAACTCTTTTTTTCCAGTCAAATGGAATTGGAAATTTTTGAAAGGGAAGTTTTTGAAAATGTATTTCTTTTTTCTTCTTCCTTAGTCCTTCCATAAAGACCCTTCCATTTAATTTTATATTTCTCATTTATTAATTTGTTTAATACATTAATAATAATAATAATAATAATAATAATAATAATAATAATAATAATAATAATAATAATAATAATAACAATTATTATTATTATTATTATTATTATTATTATTATTAATAATAATAATAATAATTATTATTATTATTATTATTATATTTTTTATTTCTTTTTTTTTCTTTTATTGTTATTTTTATTTCTGACTCTTTCTCAGCTCTAGCTTTTGTGATTCAACTGGCGAAATGAACACAATGTTGTCCTTTTGGACGCTAGAAGGGTTTCTAAATCATCTTTTAATTTCTGCTCTTTTCCACCGAGTGGTTTGCGTTGGCCGGGGCTGCCCTGGATATAGATGATGCTAACTGACCCCTTGTATGAATAAGAATTAGCCATCTGCTCTTGCTAGCTCCTCACATAACCCAAGCCACAGATTCTGAGGTAACAGTTTTTTTTTTTTTTTTGTATGTTCTTTCTACCTTTTTTAATCTTCAATTATCAACCATAATGGAGCTGCTAACAGCTTTCACCATGCAATATTTTAGCACAAGAACTCGATTTAGTAGAGTGTCGGCACTGCGTTTGAGATAATTGGGAAATGGTTATCAGACGAAGGGGCAAACCTTAAGGATCATGAAGTAATTCAACATTTTGAAACCATGTTAATAACACCGTTTAAATGAAGATTTGATGGATTCTATTAGCTCTTTTACTACTCTTTTCTTAAATTTGTAAAATATCTATTTAATACATCACTCACTCATCGTCTATACTGCTTTATCCTGAATACAGGGTTGTGGGGACCTTGAGCTTAGCCCAGGACGTAGGAATCGAACCCAGGCCCAGGAGATGCAAGGTGACAGTGCTAACAGCTAAGCCTCTGTGCTGCCTCTTTAATACAGTATATCTGTAGGTTCGTCAAAATACAAAAATATAATTCATAATACATAAATATAAATATGTGCATTTTACTTCATCATGTCTATAGCACTTGTTTCTAAAATGCCCATTGTCATCAAATGCATTTTGTTTAGCATTTTTTTAGCATTTTTTTTTTTGCATGACTGTATTTTAATTAAAAGTAATAGGGTTAGGATTGTGCAATATAAAGTGGCATTTATATCTAGGCAATAGGATGAATAAAATTTATACAACTATACAAACCTGATTGAACAAAAAAACAAAAAACAATGGTCACATAGGAGTCTCATCGTTAGCACTTTGCACCTCCAGGCTCCGCCTCGGGGTTGGTGTGCTTGGAGTTCCCATGTTCTCCTTGTGCTTGGTGGGTTTCTTCAGGGTACTCCGGTTTCCTCCCACAGCCCAAAGACATGCAGATTAGTTAATTCGGCATTCCCAAATTGCCCAGAGTGTGTGAATGAGTGTATGAGTGTGGTGTGTGTGTGTGTGTGTGTTGCGATGGATTGTCACCCCATTCAGCCCATTCCCTGCCTCATGCCCTAAGTCACCTGGGATAGGCTCCATGGTCCTGTAAATTGGTATAACAACGATGAGTAAGTAAGTGAGTGAGTGAGTGGATCACACAGGCAAAATACATATGATCACATGTTTTATGGATGTTTTTGGTTGTTTCTATGACTGAATATAAGAATAATACACGTTTTTGTAGAATTAAAAAAAAAATTCACAGCATTACAACTTACACATTTTTATGTTTAACTACACAAGTTTGTTCTAAATGACACAATTGTACAGTTTGATGTCAGAAACGTCCCCAGGTATGAAAGGTTTTTTTTAATGGGTCATTGACCAATCATTTGCTGAGTTTTAAGGGTTAATGGAATAGGGGGTTTTGCTTTGTCTTTTTGACCAGCATATGGAAAAATTCTGTTCCAAGGTGAACCAGATCTTCCCTTGATATTCACAGTTCCACGTTACTGTCATTAACATTACTGTCTAGAAGTGCTTTGATATATTTTCCTAACTTTTCTCCGTTTTATTTTGAAACCAGCAATTAGGTGCCTAGAGGAGGCAGTCACTGGGTGTTAGAACATGGTTTGACAAGTCAGTGAATGGAACTATTATTCCTAAAGACGATTCTTGATATGCCTAATGAGTTGTAATGAGTTGCCACTTTCATGCTTTCAGAACAATCAATCTTTTAACCAACTGTAACATAAGAGCATGCCCAATCATTTGTTCTTTCTCTCTCTCTCTCTCTCTGTTGAGTATTATGTGTACTGCTGCTACCTGATGTGGTGTCAGACCTGTCAGAGCTGCATGATTCATCCCAATATATATACTTCTTCTTGGAACTTCTACACTTCTGACTCATAGTCTGCTTTGTGAAAGGTCCCACATGGATGTGTAAAAGATTTCCACTTCCCTCCAAAACAGGATATCTAACTCTCACATAGATGCTGTAGCACAACTCATCCTGTAGTTCCCTGATTTGACATACTGTACTGTGCAAACGTCTTAAACCACCCCTCATTGCTTTATAGCCCCTCCCCCTCCCCCAAAAAATGACAGAGTTTCTTTTATTTTATTTTAATATTTTAATATAAAGAATAGTTCTCCAAGCTTCCTAAAGGATTTTTTTTTCTTTTGCCTCTCATTTTCAGTCCAGTCCCTGTACAGTACCTGAATAATGTTTTTTTTTTGTTTGTTTGTTAAACCACACAGTGACCTATGAACTATTTAAGCATAAAAAAAACTCACAAAAAATCACCTTTGCATGCTATTCCAGCTGTGAGTATTTGAAGGTACTGTACAGTAGGTCTCTTTCAGCTTTGCACATCTGGATCTTGGTTTTCTAGCCCATTCTTTTTTTGTGCTATTGCACAACCTCTGTCAGTTTGAATGGGGACTATTGCTGAACCGCCACAGATTCTGAAATGGGTTGAGGATTGAAGACTGAGGGCTGCACTTTGACTAGACTATTTTTTTTTTTTTTTACATACAAATTGCAGCATATTTAGATATTAAGAAGGCCTGTAGTGTGTTAAGCCATGCTTCTGTTACATGAGCTACATTAGCCTTGACACACTACATCAAAATGAATAAACTAAACCTCAGCCATAGAACATGTTCCATTGATTGAGTACATTTTATACTGCAAGAGATATTTTGTACGTTTTATTGTTGCCTGATATATTCCTTTAAAACTTTAGTCCTGTTTTTATACATATATTTCCCATTGCATCTCACTCCAAAACACACCCTCGTTGCCTGTATCATTTGTCACAATGGAAAAGGTCAAAAGCACTCGGCTTGTTTACCCCAGCAGCGCCCGAGAAAGACATATGCAATGTTCTTTAACAGAGAGCGAGAGAGAGAGAGAGAGAGAGAGAGAGAGAGAGAGAGAGAGAGAGAGAGAAAAAGAGAGAGAGGGAAAATAGCAAGCACATGAAAGAAAGGATAGGTAAGACATCTGATAAGGAGAGATAGAAGGACCTGATGCTGAAGAAAGAAAGCAGTAGAGGGGCTGTGAGGGTGTGAAAGAGAAATGCAGAGAAAGAAGAAGAAGGGGAGGAAGAGAGAGTGAAGGAGAGAAAGGAAATCTGATAAGGAGGGATAGAAGGACCTGATGCTAAATAGAGAACTAAAGACAAGGTCATGGAATAAGAGCGAGAAGGGGGAAGAGAGAAGGCAAGAGATGCTAAAGTGAGTGAGTGAGAGAGAGGGAGAGAGAGAGAGATTAAAAGAAAGAGAACAAGGGAGACAGTAAGCAAATATAGAGTGCAGATGAGAAAGAAAATCTGATAGCAAGGGACATAAGGACCTGATGCTAAAGTGGGAAAGAGTGAGACAGATAGATGCAAGGTCAGAAAGAGTGAGAGAGAGAGAGAGAGAGAGAGAGAGAGAGAGAGAGAAAGGGGGGGGGCATGGGATGGATGGAGAGTAAAGAAAACAGGGATGTTTGCTGATATAGGAAAAAAAGCGAAAGAAAGGTAAAGAAAGACAAAAATGAATAAAAAGACCTAATACTAAAGAGGGTGGGATGAGATGAGACAAGGTAAGACAGCAATGATGTAAGGCAGTGAAAGATGGGGCTACAGAAAGAAGCAGAGAAAAGCTAAAGAAGAGAAAAGGGAACGTAGACATCTGAGAAAGTCCTGATGATAAAGACACGCACAATGTGCTGCTGGTAAAAAGGCGAGGACCATCCCGGCTTTGTTGTGCTGATTTGTGAGAGCTAGTTAAAGCATCATCTGTAACACAAAGCCAAAAAAAAAAAAAAAAAAATCACCGTTTGTCTCACAGCAGTTTCACTGTCTTGCAGCGACCTGTCTGATGCCTGTACTCTGTCCTGCCATGTCTTTCATTTCAAGAAACAGCATCTGCAATGATGATGGATCCTTGAAATTCTCAAAATGTTTCTTTTTAAAGTTTTCATTGTGCTTAAGGTTTGGAAGGAAAAAAAAAACAAAACTGAATAATGATTGGGTGTTCTACTGTTCTAAGGTCGACTTATTTAGCAGAAACCAGTTGTATTTTAAAGGAGTCAATTACCAGCCTGACGGGACTCAATTCGAATTTCTTTCCCCATTTTGACACAAATCTGTTTTTTGTTTTAAGGTTGTGGCTCTAGATCAGATACATATCCGATACGTGGCCATGCAACGTGAATGAGAGAGGTCGGATTGGAAATGACGTGATTTTGTAGAGTGCTCGCTGTCATCACCGGCAGCGTGGGGATTTTTCATAGTAGAGCTAGCAACAGCTGATAAAACAGCAGAAGCAAGGTATCTGGCTTTCTTCCTTCTTCTAGACTTCAACAAATGCAGCTGATTAACTGTTTGTCAAAGTCCAGAGCAAAATCGCTAGCATGTTGTTTTTGCCAAAATCGCATCAACTGATTGAAGTGAGGAAAGATGTACTGATGCGTGCATGCTGACCATTTCAGAGGACACATTAGAACCAGATAAAATTCACTTCAATTACAAAAGTCACATCAATTATGAATTAGGAAATCCACTCACTCACTCATCGTCTGTACCGCTTTATCCTGTACTCAGGGTAACGGGGGGGGGGGGGGGGGGGGGGGGGGGGGGCTGGGACATATCCCAGAAGGCTTAGAGCACGTGGCAGGATACACCCTGGACAGGGTGCCAATGCATCGCAGGACACACACACACATATACACTCACTCACACACTACGGGCAATTTGGGAACGCCAATCAGCGTAATCTGTATGTCTTTGGGAGGAAACCAGAGTACCTGGAGGAAACTCACCAAGCACGGTGAGAGCATGCAAACTCCAGACGGGAATCGAGCCTGACCAGGAATGGAACCCGGACCCTGCTGGTGCAAGGCGTCAGTGCTACCCAACAACACCACCGTGCCGCCTCAAGGAAATCCAATCTGCCAATCCAAAAAAAATCTGATTTTAACAACTTGGCTTGTAATGTGAAAGTAAGCTTATACAATGTTCACACTGCCAGCTGAAGTGGCCCAAATGGGACTTATATCTGATTTTTTCATGCCAGTGTGAACAGCCTTCAATATGTCCTAAATCAGATGCAATGTATTCTCAGTCTGAACACTCAATTCGGAATTCTTTTGGATTTCATGTCAATACAACAAACACAACTATCTTGACAATTTTACGCTAGGAAAGCTGGATAATACGAGTGAAGGAGGATTGCAGTGGCAGAAGGCAGGAGTGAGGTATCGCTGTAGTGCTGCGGCAGCACACCAGAACAATGCTCCACTCCAATCAATAGCCTAGTAAAGCTCATGTCACGCAAAAGAACCAATAAAAGCGAACAAAACTATTGATTAAACTTTAAAGTGTGTTGATTAATTCAGCGTCACTTTCCACCTTAACAGTTGCCAGTAGGATTTCAGCAGCACGGCTGCGTCGGAGGCTAACCTTATCTAACATAAATGAGGAGGCAAATAACATCCTTCAGTTGTATTTGGAATAGGTTAAAAGGTAACAACACTGAAAAATAATGTAAGAGTCATGGATCTGTGCACGTGTAAACGTGAGCCCGCTTCAGAATGAGTTCCATCGCTTAAACAAATGGGTTTAGATCTTAGAAACATTTATCCTGCTGTTGCTGTAAAAGCAATTCAGAAGCAAAGTTGCTACTCTGTGTTTGAAGAAAAAAATCCTAAAAGAAATGGCTGAACAGGTGAACCTGACTGTGTTGGGGTAGCTCAGTGGTTAAGGCATTGGACTACGGTTCGGAAGGTCCCAGGTTCAAGTCCCACTTCCACCAAGTTGTCTCTGTTGGGTCCTTGAGCAAGGCCCTTAACCCCAACTGCTCAGATGTATAATAAGATAAAAAAAAAAAAAAAAAATGTAAGTCGCTCTGGATAAGGGCGTCTGCCAAATGCCTAGATGTAGATGTTGGTAAAGGAAAGCTACAAGAAACTAAAGATACAAGCCAAAGACGTTGCCAGATAATGTGGCACATAGTGGGCTTGAACACACACAGTTCCTGTACGCATGTGGGTCAAATTAAGACGGTGATATGTTTAGAATAATATCAGATCAGGTCACATTAAAAACATAATTTGAACAATCTAATGGGGAAAAAAAAAAAAAAACTTAAACTTAGAATATGTGTCAAAAGTGTTTGAATATCTTATATCACTTTTAAAGATTCAAAAATATTCAACATTTGATGTTTATGTTTCAGCCTATATATAATATATGTAAGATATTGTGGGTAGCGTAAAAGCCTCCATTATCTCATATATATATATATATATATATATATATATATATATATATATATATATATATATATATATACTGTATATATGAGATAATGGAGGCCACTCTCTCTCTCTCTCTCTCTCTATATATATATATATATATATATATATAAAAGTTCTTGTCTAAGCCTTGCGAGTGTCCGGTGGAAGATGTATGCGACATACTGGTACTGGCCAGCAGCATTAGAGATCCTCGGTGGTATGTAATGGATCTCACTAGAGCGGTGTCTCTAAAAGGGTCAGATGAGCACGGCCATTAGAGCAGAAATCCCACCACATCTCCTCTAAACCACAGGGGGGAAGAAAAAAAAAAACTATTGTAACATTTTATCCTCTGTCAGGAAAAGAACCAAATAATAGTTGCAAAGGAGACACAACTACCACACAGAGAAATATTTGCAAGTTTTAAAATAATTCCTCCCGAGTCAAGGTCACAAGTTCCTTGTGTTTGCATCAACAATCTTGCTGATGAGGCTGAAAAGGAACAACACGATGTCTAGTGACTCCTCAGCATGATGATTTCGGCCATGGCCATTCCAATCGTGCTGAAAATCTTTCTGTATTACCTTGTCTCTAAGGACCTTGTCTGCTAGTTCCTAAGTTCTGGCCTAGGAGAACTCTAATTCACTGTTAGCCTTCAAGAACTCTTCTATACAAAGACATTTCTAAGAACTCTGCTCCACCAGCCAGCCTTTAAGGACTGACTGAGTTCAATTCTTCAACATCGGCATTTGAAAACTTCGCTGTACTACCACAATTATTCAAATAAAAAGCGCTTTTTCTCCAAACCCATGCAGTAGTTACTGCTGTGATGTAAAGTAAAATGCTGCTTCAATGCTAGGTTCTAAGAATCCTGCCACACAAATAGCCGCATACAATCCTGCATCACATGCAGCCTGAAAGGGCCTTGCTTCACTAGCTGGTTTCTAAGAACACCCTTTTTTTTTTTTTTTTTAGAACAAATCAAAAAGGCTAGTCTTAAAGAAGACTGCCCCTCCAACCAGTCTCTAATAAGAAACACATTTCCATCATCTAACCTCTAAGAAGCTGTTCGAACATCTGCGGGTAAAAAACCCTGTTTCTCAAACCAGTCTTTCAGAATCCTTCTCCAGGACCTGGCATCTGAAAATCCTGTTCCACCAACCATCTATTAAGACTCCTGTCTCACCAACCACCTTTCTGAAAGGATGCAAAACTTCTTGGCTTCCAGAAGACTGCACCACCGACCAGTCCCTAAGTCTCAATCACCATCAACCTGCTCCGACAACTGTCTTTTAAGAACGTAGTTTCCCCAACCACCCTTTCGAAATCCTGCCCCAGCAATTGCCTTCTAAAAACCCTGTTTCAGCAACTAGTCTCAAATAATCCATCCCCCTCAACTGGTATCTACTGTAAGAACACTATTTCACCAACCAGCCTTTCACAACCCTACTCCAGCAAATAGCTTCTTACGACCCTGTTGCAACTAACCAGCTTCTAAGAGCACACCTAGCAGGAACCCTTGTTGTAAGGGTCTAATTAAAAATGGATTTGTTAGTGACCGGAGTTATTCAATGTCTGCCAAAGCATTATATCAATGTTGGTCCAGCATCGACGTTTCAAAGTAATTCTAATATTATTGCCATTATGTTTTGAGAGTCCTGCTGGGTTGCTCCATGCTGCCCCCATGTCACAAAGCTCCTTCATTTCAAGAGTCCTGCTTGACCTCCAACCTCCGAGAACACAATGCAGTTTCTCATTTCTCTGGATATACAGTACAGTAGCTGAAATGCATGCCTGTACACTTTTATTATCCTGACTACTTAATGCATTGTGCCTTTATAATGTGGTTCTTCCCATCCTAGTCCTGACATCCTGTTGTTTTACCTGTGCTTCTATCTGAGTCTGCTGATCACGCTACATACTGGACATTTATTCTCATAATAAACTCTATACATGTCCTATTGCCTTTATGGAAATTCTACGGATCTAAACTAAATTTAAATAAGTTAATAGAAACAGAAATGGAAACAGAAATGGATCTCAACCATGATGAAATCTGAGTCTGTCTCCATTAAAAAAAAAAAAAAAATGTAATCCAGTGTTTGACAACTGACAAAATAAAAACATTTTTGATTTATGAAGATAAACATTGGGGCCCAACTATAGATGTCTAGATGTCTTGCTCTGTGTTATTTTAGAGTAAATGGCTGCTGATGGAGGGATAAAGACCTCCAGAAGTGGAGTGATGTTGGATAGGGTTTCACTTAACGAGGGCTAAAGTAAATAGCAGTTCGAATGAGCCAAACCACATTGTTTATATAGGAAGGGGAGAAGGCGCAGTGGGAGACACACACACACACACACACACACACACACACACACACACACACACACACACACACACACACACACACACACACACACACACACACAGACATAAACACACTACACACTGGGTGAAGAATGTAGAGGAAAAGCAGCTGAACAAAGTTTCTTTCTTTTGCTAAAAAAAAAAAAAAAAAAAATTAATGTGCGTGCATGTATGAGTGTATTATAGAAAGTATGAATGATAAATAACAAAGCAGGCGAATGAGATGCTCAGTGATTTAGTGAAAATGCACCATAAACCTGCAAAGTCACATCCAAAAGTCGGAGTCCGAAAACCGTATCATCATTTATCAAAAAACAATATCTTACTCGGATGATGGTGCATTTGACACCCAGAAAATACAAGGAACCATCAAAAAAAAAAAAAAAATGAACTCGCAAATCGCTAAGTGTCTGTCTGCAGAATAATATGTTTTGAACTAAGATTGAGGACATCAGTGGAACCATCAGTGTGTTACTATAATCTTATATATTTATTTAGTGAATAACTATATATAATGCTTTAAACATCCCAATTCTCTAATAATAATAATAATAACAATAATAATAATAATAATAATAATAATAATAATAAAAACGTACTGCGTGTTGCTAGTGCTTGGACACTATCAAGGTAAAAGGTTTTCTCAGCATGCTGGAATGATAAATGATCGTGCGTACAGTTCCCACAGACAGTTGCATCTCTTCCACAAGGAGGTGACAACTTATCCCTTGATTTTCGAGGATTAGGCATTGCACTCGCTTAATGTTCACAAGAAAGACTGCAGTGGGCTCTGAGCCACCTCTGCCTTCTTGAAAATGTTTGCACCATTCAAATGTTTTACTGCGGCGAGGAGGCCAATCAGACCCTACCGAAAGGTTTGACACCTTCACTCAAAGGAAATTTCATCACAAGTCTCAGTTTGACTTGAACTCTCATCGTAGTAGTAAGTAGTAGTAGTAATAATAATAATAATCATAATAATAATAAGAGGAAGAAATAAAATAAGCAGAATGAGAAGGAGGAGGAAATGCATCAACTGAAACCTCCCAGAAAGGGTGAAAAAATGACCATGGAAACACCGAATAAAGGAAAATCTAACTAAGTACAAATCAGCAAGGAATACCCAAAAAAAAAAAAAAAAAACTGTCGAACAAGGTAACTAAAGTCCAAGGTCATCTGTAAACTTTAAAACCAAACTTTTAAAGCTTTGAATAAAAAGATGAAAATAAAAATGTACATTAGCAGTTTTTGTGTGTGTGTGTGTGTGTGTGTGTGTACTGTATCTAGTTTAATCCCTACTGTTACAACATACACAACAAAGCTAAACATAATAATAATAATAATAATAATAATAATAATAATAATAATAATAATAATAATAAAAATAAAAAAATAAATAATAATATTAATAATAATAATAATAATAATAATAATAATAATAATAATAATAATAATAATTAAATAGGGAAACTTGCTCACTCTCCCATTCTAATATCCTGAGATCATGACTCTAATGCTATGTACTTTGTAAATTCCTTTTTTCTTAAAAAAAAAAAAAAAAAAAAGTGCGGAAGAAGTTTGGTAAAATAATAAGAATCATACCCACCAGTCCTCATATGAGGATCATACAGGGATGTATACTGTACAGTACACAGTTTAGTTGTGATGTCCTCATACACCTTATAGGGTTTCAGGAAGGTCGACTGTAAGTCTATTGATGAAATACAAATAGTGCTGGTGTTAACTGTGAAATACGAATGTACAGTACTGTATGTTAAATGCTGAAAGCCCTTCATGTGACTGGTAAATAGTTTCAAATCTAAAGTCTCTGCTTAAAGCAGTCGAACATTTCTCAACTAATTAGGCCTGTAGAAATGAGCAGCATTTATTGATTCATTCCTGTTCATGGAATTTTCAACTTGGCTTACTTTTGCACACATTTTCGAGAATTTAAAATATTCTCATTTAAATACACAGGCTTAGACATGGGGTGAGCATCGCCTAGCCTGCCTAGTGCTCCGAGTCCACTGGGAAAGTCTCCAAGTCGTCCATGACCCTGTGCACAAGAAGGGCTATAGAG
The DNA here is from genome assembly GCA_030347435.1 of Clarias fuscus. Taxonomy (NCBI): domain Eukaryota; kingdom Metazoa; phylum Chordata; class Actinopteri; order Siluriformes; family Clariidae; genus Clarias; species Clarias fuscus. The sequence continues at coordinate 6,180,862 of CM059206.1, read as the reverse complement.
AATAACTGAGATTAAGTGAGTGTTTAACTGTTGCATTTCTTTTTTGTTTTATTTTGGTCTGAATAGAGTCTTACAGTATGTTTGAAATTAGTGTCCAAACCCAATGTCAATAGTACTTTTAATTTCCAAACCAAAAAAAAAAAGGTGTTTTAATAAACAGTTTTAGTTTAATTCAAGCCGTGCTCCTTCTGAAGGTTGCACAATTTGCGCCGCTGTTCATTTAGTCTGGTTTTGTAAAAAGAGAGACGAACAAGGAAAAAGAACAAGCAAACACATCCGAAAGCACCAGCGATGAGCTTTTCATCCAGTGGTAGAGATAAAAACATGAAAATTACATAAATAGCTAATTGGCTGCAGCTGTTTTATTCATTTTTGTTACAATTGAATATATTCCTAAAAAACTCGAAAATGACCTAAATCACTCAGAAATCTTTACAGATAAGTCTCTCTCTCTCTCTCTCTCTCTCTCTCTCTCTCTCTCTCTCTCTCTCTCTCTCACTTAATATGAAAACAGTGCAGGGAATCCCAGGAGCAATTCAGTAATTCATTTCCAAAAGAAAGCCTTTGGAAAAGAAGAAGAACACGCTTTCCATCACTTCAGTTTTTAAAGGCCTTACAAATTTCTGCATATCAATAAGGGAAATGACGAGCAGGATTTAAGGCCGTGCCGATTAAGGAATTAAACATTCATTGGAAAATTCCTTATTCTCATTGGTGTTATTGGAAAGTAATCAATGATGAGGTCGTGTGATGAAAGACAGTTGCTGAAGTTGATGATTTCTTCCTATAACAGCATGTCGTGAAGTTGGATTATTGCTTCCTACAGGAAGCTTCAAAAAAAAAAAAAAAAAAAAAGAGATTCAATAATTAAATAAATAAATAAATAAATAAATAAATAAATCTAAATCTTTCACTGCTACCATACAAGTCTTTGTTTCGTTACTATAAAAACAACAGAACGTATTCCCTGATTATATCATTGATAATAATATTAGCAGTCAAGACGTTTAATGAATATTTCAGGGCCACTTAAAAAGGCATCAGTCTTAACCTTAGCTGAGTTACAGCTGTCGAGTTGTAGACGTAACTATCGATAGTCAGGAAGGTAAATATTGAATGTGATTTTTTTCCGTTAAAAAACTAAATCATTTTATCCAAGTTTTATTGGATTCAGTGCTGATGTGCTGAAGATTATCATTACTGCTTCATTTTTATCGTCTCATTGAACCATTCTGTCTTATGTCTATTACAGGTGTTATTTATTTATTTATTCATTCATTCATTTGTTTGTTTTTAATATTACAATTTTAATATTATGAAAAAGTAAATATTGTTGTTATTATTAGTAACGATTATTATATAACTGGGACGTGATGAAATTTCATTTGAGTGGTGCGAACGTTTTCAAGAAAGAAAAAAAAGAAAAAGAAAAAAAAAAAAACCTAATGTCTAATATTCTGTTACTTTTGTTACTGTACTTTTTACCTACTCAAAATAGTTTTATTACTTTATCTACGTAAAAAAAATTATAATGTACTGTACATTAATTATTCTAAAGAGTTGTTCTGGCAATGGGAATGATTGCCAGAACTGTAAAAAAAAAAAAAAAAAATAAAAAAAATAATTAACTGTAAAAAAAATTAAAAAATAAAAATAATAATTAACTGTAAAAAAAATAATTATCAACCTTCTGTCCAATCAGTTGAGAGAACACTCATGGTCTTGCTCTGTAACACTCTCAGTAGTAACCATTCAAGTTTTCTTATAATATAATTAAAAGATTATTAATATTGGTAAAACTTTCTGAATCTGACTCTCTCTCTCTCTCTCTCTCTCTCTCTCTCTCTTGCTGACCCACCTGGCGTGTTGTCAGTTATAATTTGAATAACAGTGTATGGCGCTCTAGATAAGCCGCACGTGTACAGGCTTATCAGCCAAAAATAAACGCCAACCTACAGATAAGAACAAATGTGCAACATCAAGCTGCAGAGATTCAGGCTGGCAATCCTGAGAAATATCAGCACATTACCACATGAACAACAACAGCCACGTCCCAAATGCTGAATTAACACCTACAGCATTAAACAACATCTACTGCTTTTAAAGGACACGTAACCGCAGATGTTCCAGCTGCAGCCAAACAAGCATAGTGTGTGTGTGTGTGTGTGTGTGCTCTGAGCATGATTTCTGTTTCATTTACTGCTGCAGATTTTCATTTAGTGTTAGTTTAGGTGTCAAAGACGAGGCTGAAGGGAAAAAGTAACTCCTCACGACCTTTGCATGCCAGCGTCCAGAAATGTACGCTTCTTGCTGTTTAATTATGAAACATCACTCTCATTTAGTATAGTATATATACTGTGTGTGTGTGGGGTCAGGAAAGGGTGGTGATGGTGGTGGTGGGGGGGGGGCTATTCTCACTCAGCTGGAACTGAGCCCAACAGTCCAGACACTAACACACACACACACACACACAGTACATGTGTATCTCAATAAATTAGAATATCATCAAAAAGTTGATTTATTTCAGTACTAATCCAAAATTGGAACTCATATATTATTATCATATATTACATCGATTCATTACACACAGACTGATAGATTTCAAGCATTTATTTCTCTTCTGTGTTTTTACGTCTAGTGTCTCTCATCTCACTGATCACAATACCCCATAGGTTCAGGTCAGGCGGGTGTGTTGCTTAATTAAGCACGGAGATACCATGCTCCTTAAACCAGCGTTTAGTATATTTGGCAGTGTGAGCAGGTGCCATGTCCTGCTGGAAAATGAAATCAGCATCTCCATAAAGCTGTTCAGCAGAGGGAAGCATGAAGTGCTCTAACATGTCCTGGTAGACAGCTGCACTGACCTTAGACCTGATAAAACAGAGTGGACCAACACCAGCAGATGACATGGCCTCCCAAACTCTGACTGTGCAAACTTTACACCGGACCTCAAGCAACTTGGATTCTCTATCTCTCCTCTCTTCCTCCACAGACACAGGCACCTTGATTTCCAAAATGTACTTTCAGCTGAAAAGAGACCAGGCCTTTTTGTCCCTAGCCCAGGTTAGACACCTCTGACAATGTCTCCGGTTCAAGAGTGGCTTGATACAAGAAATACGACTTCGTTGCAGCCCATGTCGCTGTCCACTCCTTGTGAATCTTTCACAATCCTTTCAAGGATGCGGTTATCCCTGTTGCTTGTGCACTTTTTTCTTCCATATATTTCCTTTCTATTTAAGAATTTTCTTCATGTGCTTGAATATAGCACCCTGGGATTCTTTAGCAATGACCTTTTGTGACTTCCCTATGACTGTCTAACTGACTGAACCAGACAGAGAGACCGGTTAAAGGCTCAGGAAACCTTTGCAGGAGTTTTAAGTTCATTAGCTAATTAGAGTGTGTGACACCATGAACTTTTTCACAATCTTCACATTTTTTTAGGCATTGAATTTTGGGTTTTCATTAGCTGTAAGCCCTAATCAATAAAAAATAAAGAAACACTTAAAATATATCAAGCTGTGTGTAATAAATCTACTGTATATAAGATATGAGTTTCACTTTTTAAGTTAATTACTGAATTAAATCAACTTTTTGATGATAGTCTAATTTATCGAGAAATGTGTGTATATTCATATATGGTCAAAAATAAATAAATAAATATTAAATTAAAATTAAAATTAAATAAAAAAAAATATATATATATATAATTTTATTTATTTGTTTATTTATTATTATTATTATTTTTTTTTGGCCAGTCAAAATATATGGGCGGAGTTAAAGAGGTGACTACGGACTGGTCAATAAATAAATAAATAAATAAATAAATAGTATATATATTATTATTATTATATATTTATTGACCATACTATATATACAGTATATACACATATATTTATTTATTTATTTATTTTTTATTTTTTTGACCTGTACATAGTCAAACCTCGTTAACTCCGCCCACATGGGCGGAGTTAACGACTGGGTCACATGGTACTGCAGGAAACCAAGGGTACTCCTGGGTGTGGAAAAAGCAGCGGCATGAAGAGGTACAAGTCATTAGACTGTTCGGTGAAAAAGCACTGTCAGGCCGATGTTAAATAATGTATATTGTCTCCGTCTCTGCGAGTCCCATCCCTGTCTCTCTCTGTCCCTCACCTTTTCTCTCCATGTCCTTGTCTCTTCTACTCTTACCTCTTTTTTCACTTTTGTTCTGCTCTGTTTCTCTGTCATCATGCTTTATGGCGTGTGTAGGCGTGTGTGTGTGTGTGTGTGTGTGAGAAGAGTGTATCTGCTCATCCGTCTCTGAGAATGGACACTGATATAACCGTGTTGTGTAATGGTCCTGATAGAAACAATAACACAAGACACTCTGGTGTTGTGATGTGATGTAAAACGTGAGTGTATAAACGTTACTTTAAACACATCAGGGATTTGATTGTGCACCTACACTCTGCTGTACAGGCACAGAAAAACACTTGCGTGTGTTTTCCCTGTAAATGCCGAGCTGAAGGTCATGGTTTATGTCTCTCTTGGGTTTCTGAGCTTTTTTACCTTTTTTTTTTTTTTCTTTTTATACACCAGTAAATGTGAAAGCAGCCGTCCACTTCATACCTCAGTGCTGTTTAATTCCCCAAATCTGAAAGTCCTGATTCACTTTCTATGAGCGAAGCTCTGACAATATGTTCACAGAGGCTCTCATTAATGATCTACGGCTAATCATTATCACATAAAGATGACATTGTTATTTAACAAAGAAATACCAGAATTCATTGATGTACAGTATAATACAGCAATCAGGTCCGACCGAGGATCTGGGACGTTTACTATGTCGTAGACGTTTTGACTATGGTCAAATAAATAAACAAGTCATAATCTGTTGATGTTAAATGTTGTTTATGGAGCTGAGGTATAAAAGCAATATTACACTCTGGATCAAGATGTTTTCTACTGAATATCTGCGTGGATCTTAAATAGACTGTAGCTTATTAAAGTTGTCAATGCTCTGTGCCAGTCAGGAAGTTTTCCATCTTCCATCAGGTCCGGAGTTTCTCTGCAGCCTGGCACGCTGCGTTTTTATCTTTGTCTCTAGGAAAGACAGACAGAGAGGGAAGCTGGGGTTGGAGCAACTGGTTATAGCTGCCATAAGCAATAAAGGAATGAAGTTGTCTCAGGGACGTGTAAAAATTTAACTGTGAAGAACAATGTTATTCGCTCGGGATGCCACTCTTGCTTGGCAGGGGTCAACGTCACACTTTGTGTGCGGGTTCCGTCACATCAGTGTTATTTTTGCAGTGGTTACACTGAACAGCATTTCCTATCAAGCCGCATCCGACGACTACAAGTCACATGACCTTGACCTACTGTATGTTCTCTTGATGGTTTTCTCTTTCATTAGTTTAAGCCCGGAGTGTTGCTTGTTTAGTAACTAAGTGTCTGCTGTATTGTACTGTATATACCATGATCCCTACCTCTTTCCTCTATATCTGTTTACGATCATTGTATTTCCCTTTTTTTTTTTTTTTGTCTTCTCTTTAATTAAAAGTCTGCACTTTGTTCCATCTCCACCACGTTGTGAGTGCTTAGGTAATTTGTTTTTAAAAGCGCATGAGATTTGCCCCAACCAAAGGACCTGGAAGCATTTATCTGTGTTGTAACGGTGTTTCGAATGCTCGACTTGAGCAGGTGATTCTCTCTCTCTCTCTCTCTCTCTCTCTCTCTTTTTTTTCAGACCACGGTTCACCAGATGTTGAGTTTCAGTCTCTATGGCAGCAGGTAGAAAACGATCAAATCTCTTATATCTTTATGTCAGCTGGCAAGCGAGTGTAAAGAGGTGGATGTAATAAATCAGTTTGCAGAGCAATTTATTTTGTTCTCTCTGATGCGGTAACTCTCCAGCTTCTTTGTTTGCTCATTAAAGTATGCATTTAAAAAAAAAAAAGAAAAAGAGAAAGTGCAATAATGTACAGTATACATTAGCATCTCTTCATCATGCTTCATTAGCTCTTATCATCGATACAGTTTTTTGCTCCAAACAAATGTTTATGCATCATTAACAAACGGTTTAAAAAAAGATAAGAGTTTATCCTAGCTGAGTGTGTTAAGCTGTGTTCGAGTAGAAAATCCGCGAAAATCAATAGTTTCAGGCTACAGATCGCTTTAAGAGAGATAAGAGATCGTCAGAGAGAGATAACGGCTTGTGTTTTGAGACATGTCCTTGTCACACACCTGTAGCAGAGATTTCTCTGACTCCTGGCTCAGATCGAGCAGATGGTGTTCTGTTCTTCTTCCTACTTTCCTCCTGTTAGGGAAAAAAAAAAAAAAAACACAACAGTTGGCGTTCTCTAGACACAGTGTAATTCTGTGCTGATTTGTCAGCTGTCCATATAATAAAGTTATACTGAGAGGATCGGCAAACAGGGTTTTAATGATTAACTGTTCCGCTGTGTCCTCTGTGACCTGAAGAAACCAGATTTAAAGATGGCACAGTAAACATGGCACCTAAAGAAGAGTGGAACCATAATCAGCAAACAATGGTATTTAGTTCAGTGTCATGCTTTTGTAATAAATTCCTGTTTTGAATCCCGTTGTGTTCCAATATAATGTTTGGGATCGATGTTAAGTAGAATTTATTCCTAATAAAGATTATTTTCATAGATGTTGGGAATGTTGAAGCCAGTTAACCAAGATTCCTTGCCAATCTGATTAAGTAAAAATATTACATAAAGTATAAATACGGTTCAAAAAGTCAACTGTACGAAGCGCATTCAAGTCAAGCCAGCATGTTCGAGACTCGCAAAACACAGTCATGAGTGTAAAATATACAGTATATTATCTATCTATATTCACCTTCTACTAGAGTTTCACTAGTGCCTGGATACCACCAAGGTAGAATGAGGTTTCTCCGTACACTGGAGCCATGATGGTCTGTGATGCTGGCTTTCCAGGAACTCTTTTAATGGACAAACATGTACTGTAGAAATAAATGGCTTGTGGAAACACTGAATTTCATTACAAATCCTGGTTTGACTTGAACGCCCCTGGTAAATATGTTGTGGTCATTTAAACCGAACTGATGGAGTGAATTTCTTTCCAGGCTAGCATGTGGCACATTCACCGACGCAGCCCTGGTTTGATTCACAGTTAGGGAACCAACCCCAGCTGTTGAAGTGTTGCATGACTCAGTGCACGCCTAAGATAAATTGGAAAGGGTTGCATCAGGATGGGCATCTGGCATAAAAGCTGTTCTGGTTTACCTGGAAGAAGGGCTGTAAAATAAAATCCATTTAAAATAAATAAATAAATAAATAAATAAACCTTCTCATTTACTGGAGTCTCCAGTGTCAGTGTTTTGTACTGTAACAAGCAGAAGTAAAGTTTGTAGTTTAAGTTTAAGTTTTTTTTTTGTTTTTTTTTACAATGGAAATGTCTGCTGCATGCTAAGCATTGTGTTCTGTGCTTTCTTTGTAGCATTATTATAACCAAAACAATGAAATGAGAGATAATTCCGGGCAAAAATCCAAAACATAACCTCTGACCCTAGCCGTAAGCCTAGTCTATAATTTCAGTAGAACATCTGAAGTAAGCAAGCTTTTGCTTAATGCTAAGCCTAGCACAGAGCCATACTGTATTTCAACCTTAATCCCTAACCCTAGAACTAACCCTAACCCCTAACCCATATTATCCGTGGTTCACAACTCCAGTCCTGGAGGACCACTCCCCTGCACTTTTAGTTTTCTCATCTTCCAGCAAACCTGATTTAACTAATCAACTAATTGGAGCCCTAAAATATACAGAAAAAGGGTTAGAACCACTGCCCTAATCCTTATTCTAGTCCTAACCCTAACCCTAACCCTAACCCCTAACCCATAACCCATAACCATACCTCATATTCTCTTGGCCTATATTTTTCCTGATTACGGCCTGACTAAAAGCTTGCTGTTCCAAGCTAAATATACATTGAGTTTCTAAATAACCGTCACTGGAATGTTAATTCTCACACTCACTAGTTCTCACACTTTTCCAGCATGTCATTAAATCCTGTAATCTTTCATTTCTACATGAGCCTCCAATTATATACTGCACTCACATCACATCCTATATATATATATATATATATATATATATATATATACTACTACTACTACTACTACTACTACTACTACTAATAATAATAATAATAATAATAATACAAGTAGATAAAGAAAGAAGAAGTGCCTTTAGTGTCATAAGGATGGAGGTCTTTGTTTTTTAACAGCCCTTACACATAACAAATGTGCAATACATGATTTACAGTGTGTGTATGTATGTGTATGTGTGTTCACATCATTATTATAAGCAAAATGGCCATCATGTTATAACTCCGTTTTTCCAGGGCAGCAGTGTTCTGCTCGAATGTCATGACTGCCCATAGTGTACTGTATGCCTGTGCTGACGTTGATCTATGTAAACACACAGTTACAGAAAAACAAAGTGCAACAGGGATAGACAACGGCACTCTACAATGAGAAAATGAGTTTGGTACAACCGTTAATGATTATACATTAAACATCTGCAGTGATAGAATAGAGATAGAATGCAGCACCGATCACACACGCTGTGGTACAGGAACAGAAAAATAACACCCACACACAATGTCTCTTTGAACATAAATACCATGAAAAAGGGAAGACAATAAAGCAGGGCCATTTAAGGTGCAAACTTTTGATATTCCAAATGTTGTTTCTTGTTTTGTCTCGCACTTTTTTTTTTTTTTTTTTGAAGTGTTGCTTTGTCTGGTTTTAGCACAGCTTATCTTTTTCTCATATATGGTCAAGATCCTTGTATGATATCCAGCCACAAATTTTACACACTTTCATAGCCTTGCCACAAACCCCCACCCACACCCAATTTATGAAATACATGCATATTTCAATGAATTTGGTTTGGCAATTACTGTGATAGTCTTTATTTTCTGTTTATGGTTCACAATATTGAGTAAGTTTCTTTCCCCAGATTCCATAACTGTTCGTGAAAGTGTTCCAAATTGTCCTGAATTGTTCTTGATGGTGTGGCACAGCGGGGTGGTGGCTTGCACAGTGGCCTCGCACCTGAAGGGTTGGAGGTGCAAGGTGCTTGGTGGGTTTCCTTTGGTGAAGCCCGCCTCGTTCCGCTAAGTCTCCTGGTATAGGCTCTAGGCTCCCACGACCCTGTACAAGATAAGTGATGTAGAAGATGAACTTGATTGTTCTTGGTCACTGAAATGGTTATCCATTTCGTATATAACTTGGATTACAATGTACTCATCTCCCCCTCCCCCATAAAACCATGCCAATCTGTCTAGATCTTTCCTTAATAAACTACTAATTCTCATAATTCGCTATGAATTATACATTTTCCAACTGTCTAGACTTGCTATAATTTCTCACCTATTGTACTGTATAGTGCAATATATTTGAGGGTTGAGGGTTCAAGTCCTGTCTCAGGTCACGAGACATGTCATTCTCATGCTTGGTGAGATTCTCTCACAGTCTACAGACATACTGCACAGATTAGGGTAATTGGCGTTTCCAAATTGCCTGTAGTTTGTGTGTGCGATGGATTGGCACCCTGTCTCCTGGGATAAGCTCCAGGCCCCGCGACCCTGTACAAGATGAATCAATGAATTTACCTGTTTGGTGTGGAGGTTTAGACTTCGCTATTCAAGTTACATTTACCTTACAATTGCTGCAATGTTTTTTTTTTTTTTTTTTTTTTTTCCCATCGTAGTTGATGGATACATGTACATTTTCATGCACGATTAAACATTTTTTGATAGTTATAATTTGTCCAGAACTTCAATGAGATGCACCTCACTTTTATGAACTTTCTGGTGTCCTTCCAAAGATTTACTAAAACCTCAGATTGTATGGAGTCCGAATCATATTTATGTACGTAGGAATGGCTGTTTGTCTTACGAGTCTTATTGTATCATTGTACCTTTAAGCTTGAGTCTTGTTTTTCCTCCACTGCGTTTCATTTCTGTATTTTATGATTTGAGCCCCTTTACTATGATTTGTGCATACCAGGAGCTTCCTCGCACCGCACCTTATCGCACAGAAGAATTTATTATTTTGTAAAAACAACGTTTACAGTGGTGTGCTAAAAAATATAGGACATTGATATTTTGGTGAAGATTGGACCCGGCATCGTACACAGCTCCCGTAACCATTCCACTGCCTGTCAGCACCTCAATCCATCAATGAATGTCTGTTACAACCACACCCTGTTTCTCTCGCCATGCCTAACGAAATTGTCAGCTGTCATGCCCTCTGGATATTGCAACTCCATATATTCAGCTGTGAGTTCAAACGAAGTGTTACATGTTTTTGTGCAAACTATAGCTGCAATAATTATCATACCCACAGGCTGATGAGAGAGAGATAGAGAGCGTTCAAATTATATTAGGGTTTATGAGTTTATGTTGAACGATCAGTGAAGAACCTGGTCATTAAAGGGCACCCGTCTTTGCTGAGAACTTTCCATTTTGCTACTCTCCTCATGGTTTCGGGCATCCAGCCTCTGAGTCATGTACAACCAATATACTTGGCTAAAGTTTAAACAAAATGAGCATGATCAATGCAGCCGGAGCTCAGTAAAGCATGACCACCCGAGGCTGCGAGAGCTCCGCCTGCCCACTCCATGGACCCATCTGCTCCGCCAGTATATAAACTTTTTTGTGTTTGTATTTGTTTGAAACTTCTAATCATGATATTATTATGTAAGTGCAACTACCTAGGAGTAGTCTCAAATCAAACTTAAGGTGCATATAAGCATGTTACCACCGGACTTGATTGTTGTAAGTTTTCCTGCTCTGTGCACCGATCGTGAAGTTTGTCCCCTGGAATGCGAGTACATTGTAAGTAATCAGTGAAAGTAACCAAATCCCTCAACCCTCGTTTCATGCAAAAATGCATTCCAAAATTCAGCTGAGATTCATATGAAGCTTCAGGAGTTCGACTGAGCTAAATCAAGTTGGGATCTTTAAATTTGAACTAAATACACCGTAACTATGCAATGCTCTCGCAGAGTATTTGTTGATGCTTTAAATCTTTTTATCAGATCATTTGGTCAATTTGATCAATTTATTGACAAACTTTACAGTCAGGGTACAGAGCAGGAACATTATAATGACCATTAGAATTATATATGACAATGCACTTGCATGCACCTGAACTGTTCTTTTGATAGGGCTTTGATACTCTTTTTATAAAAGCTCTTCCTCAATGATGATGTTATACTTTGTTTTGCAGTCATACAAAATTATGTAGAAAAGGATTCACTTCACTTGCCATTTTGGAAAATCATGAAAAATTACCCAGATTTTAAGTAGGATGATGTATAATTAATAAACAGGGCACAGTTTGGAAGGGTTTGGATTAATGAATAGTTTTTTGACTTTTAGAAAATGTCAAAGATAATAAGACTTTTATGCACATGCTTATAAATCCATCCATCCACCCATGCGCTGCTTATGCTGTGTAGGGTCATGAGGAGCTTTAAGTCTATGTCATTGCACTGGACACACACACATGTAAGGTTCCTTCCCCATATAAATATATATATATATATATATATATATATATATATATATATATATATATATATATATATATATGCAGATAATATGCAGATAATCACACATAACAGGAAATTTGGAAAAGCCAATCAAACCTCACTGAATAGCTTTGGACAATGGTAGGAAACCAGAGCAGCCAGAGGAAACCCACCAAGCATGGGGAAAACATGCACACTCCATGTGCAGAGAATGGAGGAATGATTTAAACCCACCGTGGCACCATGATACCCATTAAAATATTAATTTATTTTAAATAATTATCATCTTGATTTTTTTTTCTTGTGTTGGAAAACAAGAAATTTACAACTCCTTCCAAAAGTGCTAAATGAAAATCTCTTTATAGAAACTTCTCCAAATCAACAATTACACTTTTTTTTTTTTCTCCACAGCATCTGCCATACAAGTAACCATAATTAACTCACTGCTAATATTTCAAAAGAAGATGCATCATATCCCTTATTGATTAAACTGCTCTAAATTCTCTCCAGAAAGCCATGGGTCATAAAATCATTAAAGGTGTTTGTCATTTTTCTGCATGGCAAACAAGTGAAGCATGCTTATTCGGCCAAAAATGCCAGCGTTGACCTTTAGCACAACTGCGCGTTTCAACTGAATTGCTTTATAACTATGTTTAATGACACGACGCTGATACGCCAAATGGCACGTAATTTGCATGTACATTTGCTCAGGATGAAGAGAAAGAGAGCGTGTGTTTAATGTCACGTAGCCTTTTAATGTCGTTGTTGGATAATCTTGGTAAGTGTAATGAAGAAAGCACAAAAGATTTGATATATTAAAAAAAAAAAAAAGATCTGTGAAAGAAATATAATGGGTAATTATCTTATTCATTAGTGTCTCTCTCTGTGTGAGAAGATGGCGGGAGGGGTGTGAGGGAGGAGAGGAGAGCACTGGAGAGGAGAGACGTTTAAAAATAGCAGAAATGATAGGCAGAATTTGTTTTTTCTTTGCTAGGTTTTGTTGATAGCGCAGATGGAATTAACGTAGCAGCTGCTGAGTGTTATTACAAGAACAGATAAGTATTGTTGTGTCAAATGAACTTTATTATCATCACGCAGTACAGATTAGCAAAAAAAATAAATAAATTAATTCATTAAAAAAGTTGTTAATTCCTGTATTTTAAAAAACACAGATGGGACAAAATTCAACAGAAATTTTCACTTGCGCTGAAAATAATAACTGCTGTCATTATGCCATGTAAGATGGCAAATATTTAGCTAAATATTGAAAATATACAATAAAATAATGTACATTATTACACATTATTATTATTATTATTATTATTATTATTATTATTATTATTATTATTATTATTATTCCACAAAATAGTCTACTAGTGCTAGTGGTCTAACAATACACGAAGGTCATGGTTTTATACATACCTTAGTTTTGAAGGTCAAGGTTTGGTAAGGCAGGAACACACACACACATATATATATATATATATATATATATATATATATATATATATATATATATATATATATATATATATATAAATTAACAAACAAATGAATATATATATATATATATATATATATATATATATATACTGAATTAATTAATTAAATTAATTTATATTATTATTATTATTATTATTATTATTATTATTATTATTATTATTATTAATAATAATAATAATAATAATAATAATAATAATAATAATAATAATAATAGTAATAGTAATAATAATAAAATGACCAAGGCACCTAGGTGCTAAGTTGTTTAAGAAAAGTACCGACACTGTCTATAGAAATTAGTACAAACTGTGGTTCTTTAAATAAGGGGTATTTTAAGTGTATTGTTAACCATTATCCCGATTGTTTGCACTGCTGATGATGACGCTGTTACTATTTTTGCATAACTCAGTGAACCCTTCGCTCTTGACAGAGTAAATGCATCTCTTGTGACATAAACTGCTGCCACAACTGAGAAGTCAACTGTTTTTATTCCCAACTCCTATATTTATTCTGCACACCATCAGAAATAAACATGATGTAAAACAAGTAAAAGTTCTTACCTCTATATGTGTTACACCGTTAATGGTTTATGGCAAAACCATTAAACATGTAGGATTTAGGTTAATTTTGTGCCACCGAGGCAGCTCTGGACCCTCTGGATGTGGCTCCGCAGGAACTCTAGAGCTGGTGCCTTGGAAATGGTCAGTGGATCCTTTGGGTGGTGTGATCGCTGTGGCTCAGACTTGTTTGTCCGGTGCATCCCTTGGGTGCTTAATTGTATTGGGATCTGGGGAGTTTGCTGGCCAGGTCAGCAGACTTGGGATCGTTGTCTACTGGGCCTGTGCAAAGTGCGCTGTGTTACACTGAGTGTTTTCATGCATTTCTATCATGGCCAGCTGGACTTTTTTTTTGGCAATGTGTGCTGCATTGGCTTTTCTGTGAGATCCCTTTTCAGGTCCCTTTGGGCAGGGGTGACCCTTGAGAACCCAAGATCCTGTCACCATTTTATTGGTGTATAATTGGTGATCTGTTGTTGGTTGTGTTGGTTTTGTGATTGATCAATGTACTGTATACTTGTATAAAATTACAGTGGAATGCACCACAAATTTTCACCAAATTTTGCAAGGAATTTGCTTTGGGATACGAGGCAGTTTTAGCATATGAGCGAACCCACTGGGCCAATACCAAGTGATGGCTAAGTTGTGTGTACGTCCGGGAGATGTTCAAAACTTTTTTGCATGAGTGGGAAGCCAAGCGAAGAAAGTTTAAAATTTTTTTGTTTTGTTTTGCATTTTGTGGAAGATTTAGTAAAAACATACAATAGCACCATGGGTCTCAAGATTGTTATCAAGAAAAGAAGGTGGGGGTGGAGAGAATGGGATGAGATTAGCGCTAAGAGGTAAGTGGGTGCTGGGCCTTTTTTTTAGCTTTGTGGGCAATTATCAAGATTTAGAATTTGACGCGGGCAGCTACTGAAAGTCAGTGTAGGGATTGCAGAAGTGGTGTGGTGTGGGAGAACTTAGAAAAGGTTGAAGACAAGACATGGAGCTGCATTCTGTATCAGCTGCAGAGAACAAATGGTGAACAGAGGCAGACCTTGTGAGTAACTGAGGTGCAGTAGTCCAGGCTTGAAATAACAAGGAACTGAACAAGCACCTGAGTAGCCTGTGCTGAAAGAAATGGGCGAATTCTTCTGATGTTGAAAAGAGAGCGTAAGGTTAGCAATGTGTGGGGAAAACGAAAGTTGATTGTCCAGAGTTACCCCAAGATTGTGGCCAGTAACTGAAGGAGTGATCCGATTGTTGTCCAGGGAGATCACAATGTCTTGAAAGAGGGATGAATCACCTGGGATGAACAGCGGTTCGGTTTTACTAAGATTGAGTTTCAGCTGATGATCTGTCATCCAGAATGAGATATCTGCCAGACATGCTGAGATCTGGGTGGAAACCTGGGTGTCTGGGGGAGGAAAGGAGAGAATGAGATGCATGCCAGCTGCATAATAATGTTGCAAAAAGCCATGCAAGGACATGACTTACATTACAGCATTTGTCAGACACCTTTATCCAAAGGAACTTACATTTTTATCTTCTTATACATCTGAGCAGTTCAGGGTTAAGGACCATGCTCAGGGGCCCAAGTGAGGCAACTTTGTTGTGGTGGGGTTTGAACCTGTGGCCTTCCAGTCACTAGTCCAATGCCTTAACTTCTGAGCTACTCCTACCCCACATGACTTCACCAGGGAGACTGGGTAAAGAGAGAGAGAACAGAAAATGAAGTGTTGAGCCTTGTGGAGGTCTGTGGAGCAGATGTGGATGCCCTCCATGTCACCTCGTACGACCAATCTTCCAGTTAGGAAGCAAACCATTGCCATGCTGTGCCACAGATTCCAAGACTTGTAAAGATAGACAAGAGAATATTGTGGTTCACCATGTCAAATGCAGCTGAGAGGTCCAGAAGGATGAGCACAAATGACAGGGCGCTTTGAATCCACCAGCTTAATTAATTAACCAGCAATAAAATAAGAAGTGGAGAGTGATTTTTTTTTTTTTTTTATTAGAATGACTCAACTTCCTTTAGATATGTTTTCAGCATATATTGCAACATTAAAACCATATCTTAAATACAATTCAATGAATGCCCTAGATAAAAAAAATACTACTACGACTACTAGTAATAATAATAATAATAATAATAATAATAATAATAATAATAATAATAATAATTAATAAAAGCATTAGTAGATTAATTTAGCCTCATAATACAGGTCTTTGCTTCCCTTCATCTCAGGCTGAAGACAATCAGCAACTAGTGCGATGCTCAATAAAGTCCTACCCTTTGTATTTTGAGTTAATGCTGTCATGAATTTGTTTTCTATTGTTATGATTTGTTTTGTTTCGCTGATGTGATTTTTCAGTCACCGTTGTGTTTTTCGTTTCTTAATTTGTTCTGCACTTATGGGTCACCATTTGATTAATGTTCTCTTGTTCAGTCGTTCAGTCATTTTCTCAGCAGCCTCTCTTTCGTCTCTGTATTTAACTCTTTCATGCATAAAATGGTTATACACATAACCAGATCCTTTGATCTTTTCTCTATTTATGCTTAAAACTGCATCATATATTGATAGATAGATAGATAGATAGATAGATAGATAGATAGATAGATAGATAGATAGATAGATAGATGTAAGCCTCTCAAAAAGTTAAGAAGTTATCTTATGTTTTATATCATATACAGCAGTATATATTTTTTTTCAGTTGTCTATCTGTCCATCTGTCCGTCTGTGCTAAAGCCCAAATATTCTCATTAGCACGATATTTCAAGAATGAGTGGTCGAAGGATTTATTTGAAATTATGACTGTAAGATGAATTGATTGGATTAAAAAAAAAATGGATCTGAACATGGCCAAGGTCACATCAAGGTCAACTGTTTAGAATAGGCGAACATCTGAGTGGTATTCGACATTTAAAATAGCTGCCTTCCTGTGTTGTCCTATAAAGATGTTTATATCAAAAGTTACTCCATGCCCATTTTCTCGCTATAAGCTATGAGGAGATTGAAGAAGTCTTCTGTATGTCTGTCCATATGTGCATGCCTTCATTAAATGCTTGTAATATTTAGCTTATGATTATAATTGTCACTAGCACTTTGGAATTTATCCAAACAGGTAATATATGTAATATTCAAAATACTTTAGATCGTATATTATAGTATGAGTATATATTAGACCAATTGGCAGTTAAGGCATTCCCATCAACATCATTGCCATAGACTTAGTTTAACTGTATATTTCTATGGATTATCCAGCGTAAAATAATACCTGTACTAGAATAGATAGGTATAAGTATAGGATTAGAACGATCCTCTGTTTTTTGCTTGAGGAGCTGCTGTCATGGAAAACTAATCAACACTCATTCTGTCCAATCACAGTGTAGCACAAAACAGTCCTCTGTAATGAGAAGATTTTCATTTTCAGTATGAAGTTGAAATATCCAGTCTTAGTTATTGAGTGTAACCACTTGCATCCTCATTACCACTCGCAGCTGTATCTTGTTAGCTTAGGGTTTCCCGGCCGGTATATAAAAAAAAAAAAAATATATATATATATATATATATATAATACCGTTTTCCCTTTGTGCTTTGCAATTTCTCATTTGCATTGATTTGCATTACTTAGCCGTGTATTAGCGTTCTGGAGTTGCCCTCTTTGCTAACCGAATTGGTTTTACTGCTTGTTTGGATTACAAGCCTCGAAATGCCTCATATTCCTTATATTCTCTTGTTCTTCTAATACTTAATTCACACTCGTACAACATTAGTTTTAAAAGTAAGCACTTAATCTGCTCAGACAAGCAATCAAATAAATAAATATTCCTCATATTAGGTCAAAACTGTCAGATATTATAACCTTGTAGGGATAGTTAGTCTCTCTCTCTCTCTCTCTCTCACACACACACACACACACACACACACACACACATACCTGCAAAGCTCATTTGAATTTTATTTATTTATTTATTTATCTTAAGCTTTAATGTGTATTACGAAGCCATATCACAATGCAATGAGTTGATAAATGATAAATGTAATTTGATAAATGTATGTTTGATGATGCAAATCGTGCTTTGCAATGTCTTGCTTCAACTCTTAACGAATTACGTGTGCGATTTTTACAAATATTAATGTGTTAAGGAAAAATTGCTGTTCTTTGTATCACATTTACATTTACAATTGACAAATGACAGACGCTCTTATCCAGAGCGACTTACAAACATTAGTATTACAAATACAAGTATTATTATATTATTATATAGTATTATTATTACTATAGTATATTATGAGCTTCTGTGCCCACACTCTTCGCAGTACTACAGAAATACTACAATACTACAGGAATTTGTTTCAATCTAGGTCCAAGTACAGGTACTAAACAGAGTACAATACTCACCCTGATACTCCTTATTAATGTATCTTCTATACAGTACCTCTCACCCTGTACTGGGTCACGGGGGCCTGGAGCCTATCGGGCATCCTGGACAGGGCACCAATCCATCGCATGCCACGCACGCACACACTACAGGCAATTTGTGAACCCCAATGAACATAATCTGCATAGTCTTTGAACTATCGAGGAAACCTGAGTACCCGGAGGAAACCTGCCAAGAATGGGGAGGATGTAATGCGAACTCCATGCACACAGACCCGAGGCGGTCTGTGCCACTGTGCCATTCTGATACTTCTTGTGTATATAAAAAAAGGGGAAAATTTTTTTTTCAATTGATCACTAATCAACTCAGATTGACAAATTAAACACTAGGTGTGTTTAGTTTATACGGACCCTAATATTCCATTAATCAATGTTTGGGTTCAACAATGTTAAGGGGCGAGATCCCAAACCACCACTGATCTTTGTGCCTCAAGGTTTTTTTTTTTTTTTTTTTTTTTTTTTCCCATTAATTTCAAAATGAATAGTCCAAAACGTCCTGCTCTACATTTCACTCTAGTGCAGTAGAACAGGATAAAATCATTCATTTTGTATAGCAGCTACTGTGTGCAAAGGACAGATTGGAAGCGACCAAGTCTCACACAGGAGCCGGGGGGGTGAAATGTTTGCTCGGCAGTTACTTTAAATTGAGAAAATTTAATTAGTCTTTCTAATTCAATCTTAAGGGGGTTAAACTGGTCAGTTTTGATTACTGGCGTTCCAACCATTGTTAATCCGTACAGTGGGTAAATATTGACCATGTAAACTCTTAATCTGATAATGTATCTTTTTTTTTTATTTTATTTTTTATCTTTTTGTGCATGTTTGCCCCATGTTGGGGTACCAGCAGATAATTTTTTTTTTCCATTCCTGAGAAGAAAAAAAAAAAAAAAAAAAAAAACTCTGCATCGACTAGATCACCATTTCACATGTAATAACCGATTATAGATGAGAATTCTTGCAATTAACCATAATGCACAAGACACGTTTAATCCCCCCACCCCCACCAAAAAAAAAAAAAAAAAAAAATGGAAGCTTCATCTAACCTCAATTTCTTCTCCTTTTTCTGTTATATTTACAGTGATATACAAGTCCATATCATTCATGTGCACCAGTATTTCTAATCTGCATTCCTCTTCATATCTCTGCAGGCGATTCTTAGCAATAACTAATAACCAGCCAGAAAAGAAAAAAAAAAAAAAAAAACAGTTGGGCAAAACCCCAACTAAATCTTTCATTCTCTTCACTCTTTTTTTTTGCCCCATTTTGTAGAGCACTCAGATTGTGTTATTATTGGTTGTTTGCAGGCCACTGAGCTCGACTGTGCTGCCATTTTGAGGCGTTTAGCTGAGTGAGAGCATTGTTAGCCTTCGCAGCTCAGAGGCAGACAGCAGAGGAGAGGCATCTGTCGTTTACAGCTGTCAGGCAGAGGAGAGAAAAAAAAAAGTGGGGGGGGGGAGCAGAGACAGATGAGTGATGCTGATGGAGCCACAGTAGGGGGGCTGGCACGTGCCAAGCCTGGTGCCAGTGTGTGTTTCCATCCACCTGTTTTCATGTGAATATTGAATTTGTACATCCGGAATGAGAATCAGAAACACCGACAATTAAATAGTACAGTTATCGTGCTTGTCTAAATTGTATAAGTGTGTGTGTGTGTGTGTGTGTGTGAGAGAGAGAGAGAGAGACATTTGTTGGAAAATGATGTTGCTGCTTTTATCAGACCTACCTTATGATAGAAACACACAGCTATGCATAGTTTTTTTTTTTTTTTTTTTTTTTAAAGAAATGTACTTTTACAAACAATTAAAACTAAACACAATTGAGCAGATAAAATGTAATGCCTCAGTGAATATACTGTATAGAAATCCCAGAGAAAAACAAGACTCCACACTTTTACTGCCGCTTATGAGTATTTTTTTTTTTTTTTTTTTTTTTTTTTTTTTACTAGTGTTGTTAATAAGGACAGGAAGTTCTTATTAGGTACTCTTGGCAACTCTTTAAATTGAGTCTAAGACTAACTAATGTAGCATGACTTCAATCACTTCAAGGTCAATTTATACTGAATTCAAAAAAGATCGTTGGAAAGATAAAGAGAAACATCGGGATGCAAAAACAGCACTTATGTCCGAGCAAAATGTGCATTTGCGCTCCATTGACCACCATTATGACATTAAAACTGCAGGTCGAAAACGTCTTAAAGTCCTTTTCTTTTCTTTTTTTCTCTCTCTTCTTTTTTCCTTTTATCTATTCGACCAGCCGACAGTTTGGTCTAAAAGTATTGCGGCTTGGCTTGCTTGTCTTGTGACGTTATTGCCTTAAAGAAGTGAAACTATAATGTGCCTGTCACCTGGTAGAGGTGGTGTGCCTTTTCAAAAGCTATTCGCAATTTAAAATCAAGCTTAGTAGAGAATAGATAAAAGACTCCACAGTCACCTGTTACACAAGAGTGGGATGGCGGCGTAGTGGTTAGCACTTTTGCCTCGCGCCACTCGGGTTGAGGGTTCGAGCCCCATGTCTGCATGTTCTCCCTCAGGTTTCTTCCAACAGTCCAAAGACACAGAGATGAGGCTAACTGGTATTAGAGCTGTTAAAAGTTAGTTATTGAGCCTGACAGAATATCAAAGTACATTTTGATTGACAGCTCTTTAAAAGCCCGAACCTGTTCACAGACCGACATTATTCAAATGTGCGCACACACACAGCTTTTGCCAAAAAAGCTTGTTTTTAACATCATTTATTGATAACTCATTATTCTCATTATGCACAGGGTCAAAACTTTTCCCACACCTCAGACTTGACTTTAGTTTCTGGTGCAACCAAAAAACGTAAACGCCGGAGACAAGCCTCCATTTCACCTCCTCAACATCCATCTTCGCATCTTTCTCGCGCTAATCGAAACGCATCACATGGCCACTCGTTTACAAGCCCGGGCCCATGTAACGTGATAGAAATCATCATGAGACAAATTGTGCAGGGTGTGTGCATGCTCGTGCCCTGCGATGAACTGGCACCCCATCCAGGGTGTATCCCACTTTGTGCCATGAGTTCCAGGCTCCAGGCTTCCCATGACCCTTTACAGGATAAGAGGTATAAAGAATGAGTGACTGAGAGGGTTAGTTCAATTGAATTCTAAATACGTTGTAAAGCTCTTTCTTAACAATTAATGACACAAAGCAGCTTTACAGACATAATAAAGCTTTAAAGGAATAGAAATTTGAAAAATGTAAAAACAAAACAAAAAAAATGTAGGCAATTTATAAACAGCTTTGTATATAATGTTCAGGGCAAAGGTGATGGTGGATAAACTCCCTTAGACAATATGAGAGAACACCTCCCAGCCAATGCCCAAACCCAAGCCACTGGGTGCAGTGCCAGTCCTGATCCCAGAGGAACCAGATTTACATACAGACTGCTACACCAGATAGTACAACCCTAATCACGTGGCAGTGGTGTGTCAGAGGGTTACGGCACTGATAGGCAGGTCAGTGGTTCAAGCCCCATTGAACCACTCCCAATGCCATTGTTGGGGGCCTTGACCCTATATGCTTCAGGGGTGCTGTCTTCAGACTGATGCCTCGCTCTGACCCCAGCTACACTTTATTGAGGTTACCTAACTGTTCACCTGTTGGAGACAGGTGCAAATTTTTGGGGATTTGGGGATTTTGGTGGGGTAATTTCAGTCCTTAAAGTATTCAAGCCAATGACAAAAAAAAAAGATTACAGTTACATCTTCAGAGTAAACATGAAAAATAAGAAAGGAGAGCACACCGGACTTAAATTTGTTTTTAAACAATCCTGAATGCAGCTGTCTGTGTCTATATGTGAGTCATGACTTGCCTCACATTATTCTTATTATGCAGTCACTGAAACCTTGTCATCCCCTTTGAACCTCACCAGGGCCATCAACTCCTCCAAGCTGATAAAGTGTCGTTCCGGAGGGGATTGACAAAAGCTCACCTATCTTCCTGTATCCTAGTGAGCTTCTGTAGTTATACCATTGAGAGCATAATGACGAACTAAATCTCATGTGTTATGGAAGCTGCTCAAAAGCCTGATCACTGTTGCCCGGTAACCCTCCATCACAGACGTCTATCACACACATTGTTTACAGAGGGTGAAAGGCTCAATCAAGGGCATCTCCAACCAAAGACCCAACCAAAGGCTCACTCGCTCACTCTCCTCGCAGTGATACAGCAGCCACCTCTGCCACACCAACAGCTTCTTCCATTCAGAATACTGCAGCATATGTACCTCTGCAATCAGGATGCACACTACCACTACCAGCCCATTCCACTTTCCACCTCTGGCTGCATTAGTGTAATACTTTTGCCATTTGCTCACATCATGCCATTTGCTCATCACTTGCATTGCCTCCGTACCTAATTGTCTCTTTGCACTTCAAACTTAATGTAATTTACTGCGTGGCACTTCTGGTTAGCAGTTAACTGCATTTCTTTGGCTTTGCATTCGTACTCCGCTCAATGACAATAAAGTTGGATCTAATATAATCGAATCAACTCCAATATGATACATTGCTCAATCTGAATAGTTTCATTGTCAAGCCGCTAATACATATTGGATTTCAGCAGTCCCGTCTGATATGACGACCAGCCATCTCTGCTCAAGACAATGAGGGAATGAAAAAGCACCTGAGTTGACTTGTTGGTGAGAAACCATTTCATTGAAATTATTTCAGCCTATTAGAGGCTTCTTAGTGCTTTTTTGTGACTGTGTTGATTTTCACATCTCCTCTCTCTCTCTCTCTCTCTCTCTCTTTGTCCTCTTTCCTTATACGGCAGTACTTCCAATGAGTCGCTGCCAGATGTCCATGAAAAATGTCCTCTCTTTGTTTCCCGGATTTCGATAGAACATGCGAATGGCTCTTGCTCTTTGATGTAATAGTAATAGTAGAAGTACGTCATGCATATGCACGTTATGTTCACCCAAGGCATTTGTCTTAGGACTTACACCAATCAGCCATAACATCACAAAGCAAAACATTATGCCATTATGCACCACCAGGGCAGCTCTGGTCCTTGACTCCACAAGAAATATAGGGTGGGGCTATAGCGATATATGGGGATCAGACTCGTTTGTCCAGCGCCTCCTATGAGTACTGATTTGGATTAGTGTCTGGGGAGTTTGGTTGGTGTTCTGGTGCCTTTTTATCATTGCCAGTGCTGACTTTTTTTCTACAATATATGCTGCATTGGGTTTTCTGTTGGACCAGACTGGACAGGCTAACTTTTGATCCCCATGGGCATGAGTGACTGACCCTTGAGTGACTGACCCATGACCCTATCACCAGCTTACTGGATTATAATTGATAATCAGTGTTAATGTGTCAATGTTTTGTGGTGTTACTAATATGGCGGCTTGATGTGTATACCTGTTCGTTCTGTGAATAAACAAGAGAACTTGTGAATATGCCATTGTATGTTTGATTGCATCTCACACTATATCGACAACAGCGACAACAGTTTAAAATTGCCATATCGGTGTAATTGGGATGTTTGTGTGTGCGTGTCCAGGGGTGCGACTCTCTATAGGATAAACAGTGTAGAAGCTGAATGAATGAATGAATGAATGAATGAATGGCTGAACGAATCTTCCAGATGTAACTTTGGAAAAGAATTTGGAGAGTATGCACCATCTTGATTTCCTCATTATTAACTGAGGCAAAAAACAAAAAAATCACGATATTATGTACATCACATCATAAAACAGGTGTAAAGGAAATTGAGCACTTGGCCCTGAGGGACACCACTGGATAGTTTGCATACTGCAGATGTGCATCTCCTCCATGTCATCTGATCCATGCTTCCTTCTAGGCAGGAAGAAAACCACTGCACTTCCCTTTCAGTAAAATCGATCTTCTTTACAGTTATGTAACAGATTATTGAATAAGCTGAAGGAAATGTTGAATTAGTGTTGGATAACTAATGGGATATTAGGAGTTCTGGGGAACAGACTCAGACTTGCACACTCATCCACGCTCTTATTTTAAGGCACATATTGCTCTGCAGCAGACAGACGGTTAGCGCTTTGCAGGCACATTTATTTCTTTGATGTGTTTAGATGGCTCCTTTTATTGGCTGCATGTCAGATGCCTCTGTTTGATGTATGAGTGTATAGTTTTGCTACAGGCAAACCCGAGGCTATCTTTGATTACTGACTGCATTCTTTAGATTTCTATTGACTTATATCTCTTTGCAAATGTTCCTCTGGGGGGAAAATCCTTCACCACACTGCTAAACTGCTAAATCTCACTTGCACTCTAATACACAGGGCCCAAATAATATCGATAATTACTTAAAGTCTTTGTGTTTTTAAATCACCATAGGGACAATAACAGTAATTTACTGTAGGGCTACAGTGCGGGGCTTTATTGCCATTTATTAAAATGTTTAACAAGACGGTGTATAATAAGAGTTTCATTAAAACTGTTATCACAGTTTAAAATATCATATTACTGCAGCGGGAGAAATAATAATAGTCCAAGCGCTTGGGACATGAAGTTGTTCTGGGTGTCTGGATTCTTCGATTTTTATTCTTACTTGTTTGGTGAACAAATAGATTCGCCAAGTAGAAACAATCCCCTTGGCCACCCCAGTGCAAACCCCAAATTCTTATTCATTATTCCTTGACTTTCACAAAAATATTCATTTATTTAAATCTATCACACATTACAGTGCGTTGAGTCAACACAAGGATTGTGATTAGTCCATGTGACAAATTTGAGTGCCAGAATTTTTCTGGGCTTTTTACGTCATTTCTAGAGATGGTCTGAATTTAGGCTGAACATTTCGCACAGACCTGGCAACCCATTAGTGCATCTGGTGAACGTAGAAACAGGGAACATTTGCAAGAAATGCATGCATGCTACTGCGACCACATACAGTACAGTACACTGCAGCTCGTGTGTTTGAACAGGCATATACACAGAAAAGAGTCCACTTTTATAAGGCTTGGCAACACGTTTTTTTCTGTTCTGCTTCATTAATCAATATGATCAAAAGTTTTTTTGACAGCCTACCAGTCTTTAGAAATCATACAAAAAGGCTTCTCTCAAGGTTTTTGGTCAACTTGTACTCAGTAAAACCCAAAGTGTTGATTTTATACTTTCACTGCTCATGCAAGTCTAAATGGACCAATATAAGCATTCTGTATGGGTGTTTATTCAGCACTGTGCAGGTTTAATTTTTTTTTCTTTTTTTTTTGTGTGTGTGTGTGTGTGTGTGTGTGTGTGTGTGTGTGTGTGTGTGTGTGTGTGTGCGTATTTGCATATGCATTTTTTAGTAAAAAAAAAAAATAATAATAATAATAATCACTATAATTTCACACGAGTGAGTTGTATACCAGTGGCGTAGTTAGATCTGATCATCCAGGGCTTTAGCCCTTAAAGTTCCGAATGTTTTAGTCATTTTTTTATTTGACCATTTTTTATTAATAATCATACTGTACTGTATGAAGGCCTCAGGATTGTGCAGTGTAGAGTGACATATCCTTTTTTCAGCACAAAACATGCAATATAATAAATTGAATTTTAGTTCACTTTAACTATGCAAACATGACTAGTGTTATTTTAATGCAGTTCATTTTCCTCTTCCGGTAGTGGTAAAATTTACACGTTATAAAAGTAATGCTAACTTTTGTTCTACCTGACATATCCAAACCCCAAATGCGCAGGTTTGAAGCCTGAAGCTTTCCATACATATACGGTACAGGTATGTGCCACTTGAGTTTTATTAATAATTTAAGATTAGCTTTAATGTTTTGTGCTAAAGTGGTGAAAGTGTTTTATAGCAAACGAAGAGAGTTACAGGATAGAATTGTACTGCACTTGCATTTAGCATCAGAGGGAGAGGAGAGGGAGGAGTTAAGCAGCAGTTTAGACACGCCCCGACTTCGCACTGGTTATAACAATTTATCTAGTCTTTTGGGTTATTTCAAGGAGAAAAATGAAGGTACACTGACTGGCATAGTCAGGTTAGGGTTCTGTCAGATTGCTTCAGTTAAAAGAGGCCTCATGGAACTGACCATAATGAGAAACGGTATTGCCAAAGCGCGTCAGCTAATTTAGGCAATAAACCAACAAAAATAGCAGTAACAATATAAGAAAAAGCAGAAAGGAAGAAAGAAAGAATGCATCCATGTAGGATGGACAGATTGAATTCAATTAACTAAAATTAATATTCAGGTGGCCAAAAGTATGAAAACAAAATACTGTATGCCATGTATTATACACAGTTATACTGTACATACATTATTACATGTGTTGTCTACACACAAAACAAATGATGTCTCTAATTAATTCTTGCCTATTTGGCCTATCTGGAGTTGTGCTAATTAAATCAGCTGGTTTAGGTAATGAATGGAACAAATATGTGTCAAGACCATTACTTTCTGAAGCCAGGTTGTCCACCTCTGCACAAAAATGAAAAAAAAAAAAAAAACCCCAAGAATTATCAAGTGAATTGAAAACTTCAGAGCAAAATGTCTGTATATGATCTTCAGGAAGCAATCAGGCATGCATGGATTGAGTGAGTGACTCCAGAGTACTGCAGAGTACATTAAAAATGAACATCCTATTAAAAAATATTTTAGCTAGAAACTTGCAAAACATTTTTACTTTAGCTAGCTGAGTCTCCTACGTTTTAGGGCAACCACCTGAATCACAATATGATTACATGTGTACTGGTATCTCTGGTCATTGCATATTTATAATAAAAAAATTTTAAAAAACGTATATACAGTTAAACCTTGGCTTGTGGCATAATTCATAATTGTAATGTAATCATGATTGTATATTCAATTCAGTTGTATTCAATTGAATATATCAAAGCACTCACATATTAAAGCAAATTTCCCAATAAGAAATAATGAAAACTCACATGATTTGTTCCACAACCCAAAAATATTGATTCAAAAATAAAATAATGAATACAAAAAAAATAATTAAAAATACAAAAAATACAATTTTTAAAAGAATTGTGCCTGGAGTAAGACGTGAGGAGGAGGGAGGGGGCTACTGCATAGGACTTTTCACACACACACACACACACACACACACACACACACACACACACACACACACACACACACACACACACACACACACACATTGAAACACACACTCTAACAGTCTTTAAAAAACGTCTTTAACCCTTAGGGTTCGACGACATTATCGATGATGCCAATCATTTTTGTTTTGTCTTTGCAAGTGTTTTTGTAAATGAAATCATATTGTAAAAGCTCTCTAATTACACTTGGTTTTGCCTACTTTTGAGGATTTCGTGGAAATGTGACATTGCAATATTCTTAAAAAAAATCATCTCCTGCACTGCTACAGTCTTTTAAATTTTACCAAAGAACAGTTGGACACAAAATGGAAAAAAAAATGCTTCACACGCGCACACACAATGTTATAGTAAACACAACGCACGCGCATGGATGGTGAAGTGACCTACGCGCACTTAGACTTAGCATGGGAGATAATTACCCACAATCCCGAGAGAGAGAGAGAGAGAGAGAGAGAGAGAGAAGAACCACTGGCTCACTTGTGATCACGTGATGATTAGCAGAATCGTACTGTATGTGAGGACCTCGCTCGTTTATTTAGTTACAATTGTGAAAAAATTTAGCCCGTCTTGCAAATACCTTGTAGACAAAGTTGCTCCCAATCCAAGGTTTCACTGTATATCATATCTAGTCTCGAATCATTTTATGATCTTATGATTATATGTTTCTATTTCCCGTCTATTTATAACCCAGACAGGACCTTATAACACTAGGGTCATGATTTGTTTACTTGAAACATGAAGCTCATCCTAAATTATTGTCATTTTGTCTCTGCCTCTGTGTCTCTGAATCATTCTAGCAATACGATCAGGGGTAGAGGTCAGGAGGTAGAACTACAGGGGCACTGGCTGGGCAAGATCTGGGGTCACCCACTGTCTTTCAATGACATGTTTTCCCTTGCTTTGAGCCAAGCGTTGCTGTACACCTGTTTTTATTGAGCCATATTTACTTTTTTTTTTTTTTTCTTTTTCTATCTGTCTCTGAGAGTGTTATGGTGTTATCTAGGGTGACCTGTTTTTTCAACTTTATGGTTTCTTTTCTGTTTACCTGATCTCCTCTATCCCACTTTCTTTTACATAAACCATTATTTCTAGGAAGTCACATGAAACAGAAGCATGATGAAACTCCCTCACCAAGCAGAACTGAGCAGCACAGAGCACTTACCTGTGCAACCCACCGAACGGCACGGCACGGCCCATTTGAAAATGGTACAGCTCAATTTATATGTGCTACCCAGTGGGCAGTGAGATGTGGACCAGTTTCAAACACACAGTGCCCTAAAACGGTCACAACCCAGTGAGCAGCATGAGCAATTGATGAGAAATCTGCTGCAGAGAGTAAACCATTCATCTTTTGGGAGTGTTTTATCCTGGTCAAGGCTGTGGTAGATCTAGAGCTTATCCTGGGAACACTGGCTGCGAGGATGGGATGGGAATGCCAGGCAAAAAAAAAAAAAAAAAAAAATCACCATTGTGGACAAAATAAGGTCTGGTCGTACTGTGGTGTCATAGTGGTCAGATCCCACTGATTTGTAGTATAAAGAGCCTGAGAAAGTATACATGACAAGTTAAATGTTTGCTTTAACCCTGTCATGTACTCTATGGGTTGCACATTCATGGGCTAGTGTTTAGGACTACAGTATGTAAGACATAAATCATCTACAGTGTTGTACTGTATATTACATCATTATAAAGATTTCTACAACTACATGGCATTTCTGTCTAAAATGTAGGCTAAAATGCCACTTTTAAACAATGTATATTCATAAAATAAGGCATTACTTCACAACTAAACTCTAAATTTGAACCACTGAATTGATAAAAAAAAATAATAATAATAATAAAGTTCAGTTACTTCTAGTGATATTTATTTATTTATTTATTAAACCTATTTTTTAGAATAAAACCAACTAGAGATTTGGATATGCTAAAGATTAAAATCATGTTCAACTGTTAGTTCCCCCTCTGTCCTTGACTCATTGTTCATCAGCAGACGTGCACAACTTTTGCAGTTTACTGGTCTTGAGCATTCATGTGTGTGTGTGTGTTATCACATGGCCAAGCGTCAAATACATAAGCAATGGTCTTAGAGAAGCAATTGTTCCTGCACATCATTTTGAAAAGGGTTATAAAACCATTAGGAAACAATTAGGAGTTCAACATTCTACAGTGAGAAAAATAATTCACAATTAAGTGTCTTTCCTTGTCAAAATTTTCATTTGTTGGAAAATTAGACAGTTTACTAAAGAAGTTCTTTAAATAACTTTAATCTTTTTTTTTTTTTTTTTACCTTTTTTAGACTGCGCAGTTGTAATTATTTGTTTTAATGTTTCATCTTCCTTGAATGACCTACCTTAGCCTGCGTATCAGCCTCATTGCTTTATTCAGATACAAAAGAGCAATACTGTGCTTAAGGGCCTTGGTTAGCTCAAAATAAAGCGCTGGAAAAAAAATAAGAAAGACATTTTTGTGATTAGTATTTACACATTTGTTGAAAGGCTGCTCTCTGAATTAATCCACTCAATAGGCAAGATGTGCTTATATGATTAACAAGACTGCTAATTATTTGAAGACCATCCTATTGGTCTACTGATACCTCATCACGTGCATCTGGTGTGTTTAACTACATCACATGTGGATATTGGACAGGAATGACTGATCACTGACCAGCCCAAGCCAACCCAGCCCAAAAAGCCTACCCTCATCTCCACAAAGACATGTAGTTATGCAACAACTTGCCATAGAGTTTTGGCCAGCCATGAAGTACTGTATTATTGAACATGACAGTAACCACCATAGAACTGTTATATTTTTCAATGGAAAGAGCTCATTCACTTATAATATGATTTTAAATTAACATGTGATTAATGCCTTTTTATTTTATTTATAAGGAATAGAAAATGTCTAGCACTATGTATCAGTTTGGTTACCCATACAGTACTAGCGTTTCGGCCACCATAATATTAGCTTTTTGCAATACATTGCCCATCCAAATATTAGCCCTGTGTATCACCTTGGCCTTCTGATATTAGCTCCTTGTATCATCTTGACCACTCAATATTAGCTCTGTATATAAAATTGGCCACCCATTATGCAGTAGCTCTGTATATCACATTGGCCACCCAACATTAGATTTGTGTATTACACTGACCACCTCACATTAGCTCCTTGTATCGCTTTGGTCACTGCATAGTAGCTCTATGTATCACCTTGGCCACCCTATATTAGCTCTGTATATCATATTGGCCACCCCATATTAGCTCTGTATATCACATTGGCCACCCCTTATTAGCTCTTTATATCACATTGGCTACCCGATATTAGCTCTGTGTATAACCTTGGTGACCCAAATTAGCTCTGTATATCACATTGGCCACCCCACATTAGATTTGTGTATTATATTGGCCACCCCATAATAGGTCTGTATATCATGTTGGGCGCTCCATATTAGCTCTTGTGTGTATCATCTTAGCTCCCCATATTAGCTCTATATATATCACATCAACCATCTCACATTATCTCCTTGTATTACCTCGGCCACTTCACATAAGCTCTGTAAATCACTTTGGCGACCCCACGTTAGCTCTGTGTATCACCTCGGCCACCCCAAATTAGTTATGTGTTCAGTATCACCTTGGCCACTCCATACTAGTTCTGTGTACAGTATCACCTTGGCCTCTCCATATTACTGTAGTTCTGTGTATCACCATAGGCACACAACACTGGCTCTATCTATTACCTTGGCCACCCCAAACTCTCCCTGTTTATCACCTTGTCCACACCACACTACCTTTGTTTATGCCTTTGAATCAGCCACCCCAAAATAGATCCCCGCATCTCCACAGCCACACAATACAGCCTTTGAATAATACCTTGGTCACCACCCCACGCTCAGTCATTCTATCACCTTAGCCACCCGAAATTGCCTTCATGTATCACTTCGCCACTTTACACCAGTTCTTTGTATGAACTTGGCCACTCCACCCTAACTCAGAGTATCACCCTGGCCACCCCACACTAGCTCTTTGTATCACCTCAGCAATCTTTGCCTATCATCTTGGCCATCTCATATTAGCTCTGTTTATGCCCTTAGCCACCCCAACCAAAATGATATGGATCGTTTGGTGCTGTGGAGTTTCAGAAGGTCTGTGTAATCAAAACCTAATTGCAAAAATATTAAACGCAAGACATATGACAACAAACAGCCATGCGGCAGAACAACAACAACCGTGATTATGCCATGTTGACCGTGTGCTCCCTGATGCCAATATGGACCTGTCAAGAATAAATTAGGCATCATGTTTAGAAACCATGACACAGAGCGGCTGTGCTCTAAAATCCAAACACATACAAACACATGCATGCACACAGTGACACCGAGCTGGTGAGGAAATAATTAATACTATGCCAACCCCAGAATAAAGGTTTGGAGTGTATTCTTTTCATGGTTAAAGTTACATACAGTTAAATACACATGTTTACTAAAGCACTCATCAACTTGATTTTATCAAGTACTGTTTACCAGAATGGCCAGGCTGAAGAAGACCTGTGATGATCTTCAGTTTTATTGAGCCCACTGGAGCTCATTGTAGCCTCACATTCCTGTTCTTGGCTGACAGCAGTGGAACTCAATGTGGTCTTTGGCTGTAGGCCAAAAAAAAAAAAAAAACTTATGTTCTGTTTTTTGAAATCTCAAACTCTGGAGCGTCCTCCCAAAGAAAATGTTAGATATTTCTCCTCACGTAAACCTATCAACATATCTACCAGCGACTATAACCAAGGGATGAAGTGGGACGGAAAAGTCCAGAATGGTGTTTTCGACACCTTCAATAAACGCATGATTAAATAATCATTGGTGTTCCAATACTGTCAAAAATCATGTGTGTGAGAACGTGCATCATAAATGCATTTTTTTTCTCCAAAACTGGAAATTTTAGGCAAATATCTCCACTCCTTTGATTGGTCGCCCAAAAAGGAACAAAAAGTCAATCAGAGCTCATAGTATAAATGAATATGTTAGTTATTTTGAGGTGAGACCTCTCCCCCTCTTCACTGCTACACTTTGTTTTAGGGTTTTTAAGGTTTGGGTTGAGTTAAGACATGACTAATCACTGACCACCCTAGGCACCCCACAACCCTCCCCCTTCTCCACAGACATATGCAGTTATGAACCAACTTGCCTTGGAGTTTTGGCCACCCCTGGATTATCATTGGACATGTCAGTGTCCACCTTAGAACTGTTATATTGTTCAGTGTAATTATTAGGGGGTCAGTTATTAAGGTGATTAAGGCCTTTTCATTTTATATATACGTGCATAGCAAAAAGAAAATAACTAGCACTATTTTCAGTATCTGTTTGGCCACCCCTCCCTAGCTATTTGTATCACCTTGGCCAGCATGATACCAGCGTTTTGCAATACCTTGCCCACTCCATACTAGCACTATGTATCACATTGGCCACGTTTTTTCCCCCATCCCCTATGGATCATGGATGCCACTTTGCTTCATTGGGACCTTCAATGCTGCCCAAATTTTTCTGTATCCTTCCACGGATCTGTGCCTTGATATAATCCTGTCTTGGACGTCTACAGCCAAATTATTGGACTTCATGGCATGGTTTCTGGCCTGACATGCACTGTTAACTGTGGGACCTTAGCCCTACCTACAGTATATAGACAAGAATGTGCGTTCCCAAATCATGCCCAATCAACTGAATGAACAAAACAGGAAAAAAGCAAAGTGCATATATATATATACAGTACAGACCAAAAGTTTGGACACACCTTCTCATTCAAAGAGTTGTCTTCATTGTGTTCTTTAGCCGAAACAAGTCTCTTCTGCTTGTTGCCTGTCCATAGCAGTGGTTTCCTAGCAGATCTTCTAGCATGAAGGCCTGATTCACACAGTCTCCTCTTAACAGTTGTTCTAGAGATGTGTCTGCTGCTAGAACTCTGTGTGGCATTGACCTGCTCTCTGATCTGAGCTGCTGTTAACCTGCGATTTCTGAGGCTGGTGACTCGGATGAACTTATCCTCCGCGGCTGAGGTGACTCTCGGTCTTCCTTTCCTGGGGCGGTCCGCATGTGAACCAGTTTCTTTGTAGCGCTTGATGGTTTTTGTGACTGCACCTGGGGACACTTTCAAAGTTTTCCCAATTTTTCGGACTGACTGACCTTCATTTCTTAAACTAATGATGGCGACTCGTTTTTTTCTTCACTTAGCTGCTTTTTTCTTGCCATAATACAAATTCAACCTCTTCGAATAAGAAGGTGTGTCCAAACTTTTGGTCTGTACTGTATATATATATATATATATATATACACATACACATACACACACCGGTGTAACAGCCATCTATCACAATCTAACAGCAGTACCCTCTAGTAACATGCTAAAACTGTACATGAAGTACATCCTGAGATTTGCGGCGGCCCTACAGTCCAAGCTGCTGTTCCTGGAAACGAATCAACACCTTGTGCCAAATTCAAAGCGAGAACTAAACCGCACTGTGGTATAATAGCAGATTATTATGATATCACTTTGATTGAAACATTTAATTTTTTACAACAATATTAGCCCCATTTCCATGCTCTACAGGTAGTGCATTACACTTTATTTTCATTACTGATAAACAGAGCGGAATGCTATGTGATGAAACCGGGTCTCTCTTTTTAAATAGGCTATTTACTCGAGCAAGATTAAGAAGCAAACCTTAAAGCTACTCTTACTAGTGCAATTCATTCATTTACACAGAACTTGAGAATGAGAAGGATCTTGTTTAAAACTGAAGTGCTGATAGAGACGTGTCTCGGCTTTTCAGTAGTAATTTCTCTTTACTAACATTCTCGCCCCACGCTGTTATTCTGACACTTGGACTAACAGCACTCATCCTTTTCAGTCTAATAGCTAGAAATAGCAGTCATTTTCACTGTTCACATATGAATGTTTTCACTGTGCAGTCTTACACAAATGATACACACACACACACACACACACACACACACACACACACAGTAGATATAGTTACACATTCAGAAGGCCTTGCAGGTAGGAGAATATTTAATACTTTTCTCTTTCTTTACAGATAAAAAATATATATATATATATATATAAATCAGTAGTTTACGCTAGAGAAAACTCACAGGGTGCTGTTTATTGATCCCTGGTGTACACCATGACATACAGGATTGCCATTTTATAATATCAAACTTCTGGCTGTTTTGCCCACCCGTAGCAAATAGTATGCAGAAATATATGCTACAAGCAGCAATTTTTTTGGCCAGGCCTTTATATCTTTAAAAAAGGGAAGATAAAAGAAATAAAATAAAATAAAATCATTTTATAGTTGGTGTACTTGTGCCAGTGGGGAGTGAGGATTGTAACATAAATAATGAAGAAGTGCCAGACACCAGATGTGTCATTTAAGCGAGGGAATATATATATATATATATATATATATATATATATATATATATATATATATATATATATATATATATATATATATATATATATATATATATATATATATATATAGGAGCTTCTGGATTAATGTCAGACAGCATAACAGCAGGCTGCACAGTGGGATAGTGGTTATCAGGCACTGTGGCCTTGCACTTCTAGGTTTGGGGTTCGATTCCCGCCTGTTATCAGGCACTGTGGCCTTGCACCTCTAGGTTTGGGGTTCGATTCCTGCCTCAGATCTGTTTGCATGTTTGTCCTGTGATTGGTGGGTTCCCTTTCAAAAGCTACACTCGATGCTGCGTGAAAACGCTATGGGAACATCTCTTTTTTTCCGGTTGTGAAGCCTGTGTATGTCAAAACCGCCGAATACTTCGGCTTATAACCTCTGCCAGGCATGATGTCACCGGAGTGAACCGGAAACATCCTCAGATCTTTTTGTCTTCAGGACCGCTTTGTGTTTGCGTGTGTGTGTGTGTGTGTGTGCAACAGAATCACGGTAGGAAAGAAAAACTTTACTTACCGATAAAGGCACTTCGCGCGCGGCTCGCTTTCTTTAAAGAGAAACCGCGAGCCGTGGCGCATTCCTGGGGCTCGCGTGCGTATGAGACGGGATTTCCCCCTTTCTCTCGCGCTCTCCCCGGATCAGGAAGTTTTTAGCGTCCGCTTCTCAAGCGCGCTCCGGCACTTTTTGTGAAGGGGCCGAATAGATTTCCTCTCTCGCCGCAAAAATAAATAAATAAAAGAATAAAAATAAATAAATAAATAAATACATTTATTTAAAAAACATAATTATATAATTATATAATATATAAATAATAATAGGTTCACTCCTATTTATAACCTGCAGGTGCACCTTATTCGGTGACGTCATGCCTGGCAGAGGTTATAAGCCAAAGTATTCGGCGGTTTTGACATACACAGGCTTCACAACCGGAAACAAAGAGATGTTCCCATAGCGTTTTCACGCAGCATCTCGTTCCCGCTTTATCAGGGAACAGGGTTACAGCTAAGTAACCCGAGACATTTCCTCCTATAATGTGAGGACAAACAGAATGGGGTAAATTGGCATTTTCAAAACCCCATAGTGTGTATGTGCTTGTGAGCCCTGCGATGGACGAGCACCCCATCCAAAGTGTACCCTACTTCGTGCTCCAAGTTTCATGGGATAAGCCCTAGGCTAGGGGTGTCCAAATCCAGTCCTGGAGGGCCAGTGTCCAACACAGTTTGGTCCTTCTTCTTCTCAAACACAGCTGATTTAACTAATCTGTTAATTACTAGGTTCAGTGGGTGTGTTTAGGTGTTGGTGAATTACAAACTGTGCTGGTCACTGGCCCTCCAGGACTGGATTTGGACACCCCAATGAACACAACAGCAGTATATAAGACATAAAATCATAGATT
The DNA here is from genome assembly GCA_030347435.1 of Clarias fuscus. Classification (NCBI taxonomy): domain Eukaryota; kingdom Metazoa; phylum Chordata; class Actinopteri; order Siluriformes; family Clariidae; genus Clarias; species Clarias fuscus. The sequence continues at coordinate 6,144,869 of CM059206.1, read as the reverse complement.
CTTTTCTAAAATAAAAGGAAACCTACCATACCTTCTGTTTCCTCCTACCTAATCAAAGATGAGTGCAACAAAAAGCATGTTTACAAAAAATAAATAAATAAATAAATAAAGCACCCCTACAGTTTCCAGGCAGGACACAATTATACGAACAACAGAGCAGCATTTTGATGTTTCTGATGTTTGACAGCTATCGCTCTATGTACAAAGAAAGTGATTGTTAAGTGTTAACATACAGCAGTATTTACAGTGCGCATATGCTTTCCAAAATGCCCAAAAGTATTCAGACCAAATGAAATTCATTAAAAATGCTTCAACGGCGTTCTCAAATGCTTTACATACTGTAATGACAATGCAATGAAATAGCTCCATAACAATCAGTATGTAGCATGAAGTCTGCTGGATCCGACTGGGCATGGAGTCAAAAAGACATCTGCAGTACTCACTCGCTCAATCCAGATTCAACCATTTTTGTGCAGACTCGGGTACCGCGGCTCCAGAAAGTAAACGTCCCGCCACGGATTTGCTGCTTCTAATTAGCACAACACTCCAGTGACATCACCTGCTTTGTGCACAGGGAGAATTATATCACATGGCATGTTTTGTCTTAACACCTCTGGCCACCACCATACGCCGCAAAACGAAGTACAAAATAAAACTAACCGGGATGGATGTAGTGTGTGCAGATGTGCATGCATTGTCACCAGGAGTCTCCAAAAACTAAAGAGAACAAGAGAGGTCAGTGTTTGTGGCTATGCAAGAGATACTGTATCGTCGAGCGCTTACTACTGCCATCACCTCCACTCTGCAATCAGTATGGATAACAGCTGTTGTCCTCCAGACTCGCATTAATTCACACCACTGACTGCACTGCATCCTCATCGCATCAAGGCTCTCTAGGGAGGCAGATGTCCCTTATTTTGTCCACAATCAGAGGTAAATTTGCACATTACCTTTTTTTCTTTTTTTTTTTTTTAGTCAACCCTACTCTGTAATTCAGTTTAGGACACTAGGATTCTACCTAACCGAACTGCTCCTAGACTTGCTGCAGGTGTGGAATTCAATGCTACTTACTGTTTAACAGTCCAGGTGCATAAAATCCCTTGATTCTTTAGACATATGTACTATAACTTTATTTAATGGTTGAACACCCTATACCCATAGGGGACATTGGTGGCTCAAACGGTTAAAGCTGAGGGTTACTGGGTTGCTGATTGGCAAAGTCTCGTGGGCATGTACAGTATGGCTTGAGCCACCAGAACAAGTTGCTACGGAGTTGAGCCCTTGAGCAAGGCCCTTAATCCTATTTGCTCCAGGGGTCCTGTAACCTGGCTGATCCTGGGCTCTGATCCCAGCTTCCTAACTGGGATATGCAAAAAAAAAAATAAAATAATAATAATAATAATAATTCACTGTGCTGTAAGATACATGTGACAAATCCTTTATTTATTTATTTATTTATTTATTTATATATATTTAATTAATGATTCATTTTAAGATACCTTCTTTCAGCTGCTCCTGTCAAGGGGTCGCCACAGCAGACCATTTGATCCGCATACAACTTGGCACAGATTTTACGCCAGATGCCCTTCCTGACACAATCCTCCCATTTTTCTAACCAGGCTTGGGATCGGCACTGCATGCAGAGTGACTGGGTAGTATAGGGTGTGGCAACTCTCCACCCAGCAGGAGTCAAACCTGGATCCTCAGATCCCCAAATCAACAACATAAAGCCTTCGCCACCTGAGTCACTACTCCTTCACTAATTACTGGATACAAACACTTGAAATTTTAAGTGTATTTAAGGTATTTAAATTTTTTTCTTCTCGTGCTGATGTACTGATTTTCATTAATGCTACACACTCGGGACCGATTAAACTTTGAACTCGAAGCTCATAAGACAAACATACTTAAGTTTATTTTTATATATATATTTTTTTATTATTATTTCCTCGACATTAAAGCACATTAGGAAGTACAGCAGAGAGCCTAAATTCAAATGTTAAAGTACACGATTGGCTAAACTACACATAAACGCACACACAAAAATCTGCTACAAAAACCGCACTGGTTCAGACATAAAAATAAATGAATAAATAAATAAATAAATAAACTAGATATTGTGAACTACAGGCAACTTTTTTTTCCCACTACAAGCTACAAGATTGAGGTTTTGGTTTTAGTTTGAAGTGAGGCATGGTGTTGCTTGACCTGACCTGTCTTAATCAGTCACACAGTCATCATCTATACTGCTTAATCCTGTATTCAGGGTCACGGGGGGCCTGGAGCCTATCCAAGGAGGCTTAGGGGACAAGGCGGGATACACCCTGGACGGGGGGCCAATACATTGGAGGACACACACAAATTTTGGGAACGCCAATTAGCCTAACCTGCAGGTCTTTGGATTGTGGGAGGAGACCAGGGTACCTGGAGGAAACCCACCAAGCACGGGAAGAACGTGCAAACTCCATGCACACAGAGATGGGAATCGAACCCGGACCCTGGACGTGCAAGGCGACAGTGCTAACCGCTACACCGCCAAATTATAATAATAAATAATCATAATACCTTATGAGAAAATTATCATAATTTGAGGTTGTCGTATTATTTTACGACAAAGAAAACTTCAATTTGAAAATGCAATCATATTTTTTTTGCTGATGATGTTTTAAAAAAGACCTATTTCTGTGCCTACATTGTGTCTCCCTGTGTCCCAGGTTTACATACTGTATGCTGCTTTAGGTCATGTTTAGGTCATGACAATGGCAACGTGAACCACCTTTAGCTTGGATCTAGCCTATACTACGAAGCTAGCTAGATACACACACACACACACACACACACATGCTAGCAAGATTCCTTTTGTTTGCCACATGCTGAGCAGCGAGATTGAACCTGTCATACATCCCTCCATTCCTAATATTTCTTTTATATCGGTTATGTGTCCAGTCTGATCAGTTTACCACCTGATGCCACTCCATCACACATCTGTTTAGACATTAGATTGTGTTGAAATGTAAAAGAGCTTGATGCAACGCCGATCTCGCTGCATGTGCCCTCCCACGTTGCCACCTCGGTCTCTTCCTCTTTTCTTTTTTTGTCCTCACCACGCCAAATTTCTCTTCTAAATAAATATTTGTGTGTAAAGTTCAGCGCTGCCAGTTCGGCGCTAACCAAGACAAACGCGTTAACGAGTGTACCCATCAACCCAGTGGAATTGTGGGATACGCAGCAGGGCGTCCTCTCTCTCGCGCCAGGGTCGTTATGCTAATGGATGCTAATTTGCAAAGCCTGGCCCCGTGTTGCCGACGACAACGGCTGATTGCTCCAATTTGTTCCATCACTGACACGAGGCTGGCAAGGAGAGGACGTGCGTGTTGTGTATATATGTGTGTGTATATGTGTGTGTGTGGGAGAGAATGAGTGAGTGGGTGAGTGAGCGAATGTTATAATAGCATATTTAGGAGAAGTTACTGGTGTATGGTATGTAAAGGGCACATATAATATTTAGGAGTCATGCATTTAGTAGGTGTTATTTTAAGGCATATTTAAGGATTTAATGCACTCTAGCATCATATAATATCCTGGTAGCATGTATTTAGTAATCATGCATTTAGGATGCACATATTTATGAGACATGCCTTTAGGGAGAATGCGTTTGGGGTCACGCCCGGAGTGTGCAAATAATTAGAATGAGTGTATATATAAAGGAGGTGCATTTAGAGCAAATCTGTTCAAGTGCCCTATATTTACAGGTAATATATTTAGGGCGTGGGTTTACGAAGTCACAAACATAAAGTTGGTCTGCACGTTTACTGTATGTCACATACAGTCAGACCCAAAAATATTACCACGGTATGAAATTAAAGAATATAAATGAGCTCAGTGTATGGACTTGTAGCATTTATTTAAGCACAACATAATCGTGAAATTATATAGTCATTTTGATATGAAGTTGCACATTTTTTGCAATCAAGGACTGCCTGAAGTCTGGAAGTCATAGACATCACCAGATGCCGGGTTTCTTCCCTGGTAATGTTCTGCCAAGCTTTTACTCCAGCTGTCTTGTGCTTGGCATGTTTAAAAAAATGTTGTAAAATACAGGCTCAGGTCTGGTGATGGACTTTGACTTTGTCGATCAATCCACTTCTTTCCTTTAGAAAAAAATAAATCTTTGGTTGTTTTTAAAGTATGCACTGATGCATTGGTCCATCCAGCCTGTAATGTGCTGCCCAATACACTGTATAAAGCTGAGCAGATTATACTGTATTTCACTATCCTATCCTATCCTATCCTATCCTATCCTATCCTATACTATACTATGCTATACTATACTATGCTATACTATGCTACACTATACTATGTTATACTATGCTATACTATACTATGCTATACTATACTATGCTACACTATACTATGTTATACTATGCTATACTATACTATGCTATACTATGCTATACTATACTATGCTATACTATACTATGCTATACTATACTATACTATGCTATACTACATGTATACTATACTATGCTATACTATACTATACTATACTATGCTATACTATACTATGCTATACTATGCTGTACTATACTATACTATGCTATACTACATGTATACTATGCTATGCTATGCTATACTATACTACTATACTATAGGACTGATAAGTAAAAGTTTCTGTAACCAGTTCCATGTACAGCCACACATGCCCATGTAATAAGACGAAATAGATCTGTACACTTTGGCGGATCAGCAGTTCCTTTTCGTCTTCATATGTCTCCCTTCTTATCATTCTGCTACAATTTGCTCTCATCTTTCCACAATCCGGTACTACACTGACGTTTTTCTTTCGGATTTTTTCAAATGTCCTCTTTCTGTTTTTGTGGCTAACTAATGTGTTACATATTGTGGTTAACCATCTATGTTTGCTCTGATCACAGACATGTCCCACTCCAGTGCTGTTTGTTTTAAGGTGCACACACTAATGGAAGAGGACATACTGCAAATACAATATCTCAGATATACCCTTAAATGAACAGTATAGTCAGGAAATGTATTTAAAGCATCTGACTGGAAATTAAGTTTATAAGAACAATGACAAAGTGTTTTGTTAAATTCTTAAAAAAAATAAAAAATGAAATATACCATTTAGTAGTGATGGGCCGTTCATGAAGTCTTTAACATGATTCAGAAGAACGAGTAGTCTCAGAGAGTGATTTGTTCATTTTCTACTGGGCGCACATACAGTACGCAAAGCTCCATAGGTTATGCACAGGAAACACAGGAGTCTTTTGGTCTGAATCATTCATCCTTTAGTCTCATGACTCTCATAGTAACTATGCAGTGCAATAGATTCAAAAGAACAAACGATTCGGACCAGAAGATATGAGAGGTGAACTTCTCATTCTCTTTATCCTAATATGTCCTTAACCGAAATATGTGGTATTAAAATATTATCTAAATTGTAATCTTTTTATTACTGGAACTATAGCCAAAATGTGTGTATGTAGGCGTGCTGGGGCTCTGTTTATTGAAAACGTAACATTTTATTTCATTTCTGATAAAAAGAGCGAAATTAATTAAATGACTCAAAAAAAAGATTTGCTCATTTCGATGAATGAACCGAGTCACTAAAATGATGCAAACTTCCCATCACTACCATTTACGCAAGTATTCAGATGCTTTTTTATTAACCAGTACTTGCAGCTGCATCCTACTCCTTTCAGTGATCATTAAGATGCTTATACAACTTGATTGGAGTCTGCCTGTGCCTAAATAAATGTATTTGACATAATTAGTGAGGGCATGGACCTGTCTATACAGTCTCACAGCAGATGTGCATGGCAGAGAGGAAACACAGCCATGAGGTCAAGACAATTATCTGCGGACCCGGGAGACAGGATCGCAAGAAAATTTCTGCAGCATTGAAAACGGCCAAGAGCATGGTAACCTCCACCATTCTGAAATGGAAGACATTCGGAGATCCAAGATCCCAGATCTGCCGCTTAGGTAAACTAAGTAATTGGGGGAAAAGTGGCTTGGTTAGAGAGGTAGCCAAGAACACAATCGTCACTATAAATTAGATCCTGACTTCCGTTGTGGAGATCTGAGAGCCTTACAGAAGGACAACCTTCACTGTGGCACTCTACCAATCAGGCCTTTATGGTAGAGCAGCCAGACAGAAGCCATTTATCACTAAATGGTGCATGACAGCTGGCTGGGAGTTTGCCAAAAAGCACCTGAAGGACTCTCAGGCCATGAGAAACAAAGTCCTCTGGTATGATGAAACAAATATTGAACTATTTAGAATCAGGAAATCAGGCACTACGCATCAGTCAAACACGGTGGTGCAGCATCGTGCTGTGAGGATATTTTTCTGGGACTGGAACTGGAAGACTAGTTAGTACAGAAGGAAAAATGGATTCAGTGAAACAAAGTTCAATCGCGTGCGAAAACCTTCTTCAGTGTCCTCAGGATCTCAGGCCAGAGCAATTATATTTTTACAAGTCAACAAGACAATCACACAAAAAAATATCACCAAGGAATAAAAAGAATGGCATCAGAACAACTCTGTGAACATCTTGGAGTTCCTGAACCTGAAGTTCCAGACCTGAACCCAATAGAACATCACTGCAGAGACCTGAAAATGGTTCTGTTCATCCAACCTGATTGAGCCTGAAAGATACTGCAAAGAAAAAAGATTTAAAAAAAATGTCTAAAAAATTTCCAAAAGTGCCTTACTTTAGCATCATTCATTGAGTAGACAATCTATTAGACAAGAATCAAAACCAAATTTGGAAATTGTAAAAGTGTCTTTGGCCCTGTATATACAGTATATAGTATATTATATACTATGTATAATATACTATAATATGCATGTATTAAGGTGTGTTCAAGGCGTGTGAAACCTTTATTGCACGCATTCTAAGGGACATGTCAAAGGAGTAGTGTGTGCTTTTAAGGGTTATTTATACTATTAGACTGTCTTAAGGGTGCAACTGTATGTGCAGTTAGGGGGTATTCATAGTGTCATAAAGAGTGGTGTATGAATTTGGGATGTATTAATATTGTCATATGGGGTTGTGATTAAGTTAAAGAAATATTTTTTTACAATGTCATAAGGGTTGGTACTGTAGGAGGCAATGTGTGTTTATGGTTAGCACTGTGGCCTTGTGCCTTCAGGTTCTGGGTTTGATTCCATGTCCCCCCTGTTCTTGGTGGGTTTCCTCTGGGGACTTCCGACACTCCAAAGAAATTAGAGCTGATTAGCATTCCCCAATTGCCCGTAGTGTGAGTTTGTGCATGTTTTGGATTGGCACCCTGTCCAGGGTCTACCCCGTCTCGTGGGGATAGGGTTCAGGCCGCCCTTGACCCTGTATACAGGATAAAATGGTCCAGACGGGTGGTGCACAGTATGCATACTGTCTAAGAGAGTAATATGGGCATTTAGGGGTATGTAGTAGTGTATATATTTACAGGTTTTGCACAGTGTTTTACATGATTCTTTTATGTATTAAGGGGTTGTTTATATAGGTTTAGGGGCTAGTCTATGTATTTGCATGTGTTCACGATGTTTCAAAAGAATATAGTGAGGTACTTAAGGGGGGTGTATGATTTTTTGGCTGCTCACCAATGGGTGTATTGCACGTATTTAACGGATGTTCACTGAGTTTTAAAATGGGTTTTGTATTTAATTAGGAAGTATGCATTTAGAGGTTTATAATTATGGGGAACACACTTAGGGTGAAGATTTTGTTTTGGTGACCAAGCATAACTATAATGATAATGATAGGAGCACATGAGATTATGAGGACATTTGGCTCGTCTCCATGAAGAAAAGTTAATAAAGGACACAAACACAGGTGTGTGTGTGTGTGTGTGTGTGTGTGTGTGTGTGTGTGTGTGTGTGTGTGTGTAGATCAATTACACATTATGTTATGTTGGGGAGTGTGTCAGTAACTATGATGGATGGAGCAGCACTTAGATTCCGTTCTTCATCAGAGACGCTAGTTAGAGGGCTCTGTGCTAAACTGGGTGAGAAATCTATAAACAAAACAAACAAACAATCAAAAAAAAAAAAAAAAAAAAGAAAGACACAAACAAACCGTAACATCAGCCTGATTTTGGGAATCGGTGCTTATCTGCGCTCGTGCTCTCCCCACCACTGAAAGTCATTTTCCCAGCGGATGCCTCTGTGATTTATTTCTAAATGAGTGGCGCACACGTGCCACTGTGTTTATTTATTTATTTATTTATTTATTTTTTTTTTTGTGCTTGCCACCGCCTCTGCTCAAATCAAATCCGAAGCGTTCAATAAGAAGGAAACATCTCGCAGAAACAAGCAAGACACACCATGAAATTGGACTGCCAGAAAGCGACACAGGTGCACATACAAATGCTCTGATACACTCGAGTTTTTATTGCGCGCAAACACACACACACACACACACACACACACACACACACACACACACACACACACACACACACATAGGTGAATGGATAAGAACTTCCAGGCTTCTGTAAGGTCACAGGGAGGAATTTATTAGAATATTTCACTGAAGTAATATTACACCAGGGCACAACCAGCACTTGTAGGAGAACGTGTTACACGATATACACAATATATCACATCTTCTTTGATGCACTGGAACTGATTTTTGGGTTTCGTGCTTTGATTCGCTAAACAAATCTAAGCGAGGAAACGGTTTGTGCCAGGATAGTATGTATAGGGACTCAGAAAAGAACGACATTGAAACTCATAAAGTGACATTTACTCAAGATAAAAACATGATAACAGTTCTCTCTCTCTCTCTCTCTCTCTCTCTCTCTCTCTCTCACACACACACACACACACACACACACACACACACAATAAAAAAAAACCTTTGTGATATTAAGTAGAGTTTAATAAATTCATATAAAGGACTATTGTAAAAAATACAGTGAAACCTCGGATTGCGAGTAACGCGGTTCACGAGTATTCCGCAAGACGAGCAAAGATTTTTAACAAGTTTTGATTTGAAAAACGAGCAAGTCTTGGTTTACGAGCGCCGAGTATCATGTATCACGCATGCGCCTCTTATTTTGACACCAAGCGTCACTCTTGCGCTGTAAAATTATGTGTAATCGTCTCCCCTGCTGGGTCTTAGTGCTCGTCTCTTACTTGCATAATCAACATCTCCCTCTCTGCTTCAGCATCTCCTATGTTTGTGCGCGCGCGTAATTTGACACCGACACACACCCCGACACGCACAGACGCTCTCTCGCCTTTTCACCCCCTCCCCGGCTTCACAAACACACAGAAACTCTGCTCTGTCGTGATTTTTTTCAAAAGTCAGGTGCTGGTTCATTTGTTTTGTTTTTGTTTTATTTTACTTTACCGCAGTGATTCCGTTAGTATGCGCTCATGCCAGTGTCAGAGAGATTTCTTTTTTTTCCAGTTAAAATGGTGTTTCCGTTGTGTTTGTGTGTGTGTGTGTGTGTTTGTTGTAAAACTTAAAAAAATGATTCCATTAGTATGCTCACGCCAGTCTCAGAGAGATTTCTTTTTTCCTGTTAAAACGGTGTTTCCGTTGTGTGTGTGTGTGTGTGTGTGTGTGTGTGTGTGTGTCTTTGTTGTGAAACTTAAAAAGCGAGGTGGGGAGAGGGAGGAGGAGTGTTACTGTGTAAATTGAGGCGAGGGAAGGGGCTAATTCCACACACACACACACACACACACACACACACACACACACACACACACACACACACACACACACACGGCGCCTGCGCGCACCCATGGAAACACTTATCTGTCGGGATTTATTTGTACTTTTTTTAAAGGTAAAGCGCAGGTTAATTTGTTTTATTTTCACTTTATAGATTGTAATAATTATGTTTATGTATTTATTTTTTGGGGCTGTGGAATGAATAATTGGAGTTTTCATGATTTCTTATGGGAAAATGATGATTTGGTTTACGAGTGTTTTGGAACACGAGCCCACTTCCGGAATGAATTATGCTCGTAATCCAAGGTTCCACTGTATACAACTCTTTCTGTTTCTTCTACTTAGTATTTAAGTTAAATAAACAGAATGCATCTTAAAATTCTAAACATCTTTATTATTAATAAATAGATAATACTTTAATTGCGCCTCCTACAGGCAGTTCAGTGAGTAAAAACACTTTCATCAACCTTCACTCATAGTAACCTGACCTTAGCTTTTAAGGCCATTAGATGCTAAGAAGTATTGAAAGCCTGCCACTGGTTACAATTAAAATGTAACCCATTTAGTTGGCACAGTGACTTAGTGGCACCTCTAGTGTTGGGGCTTCAAATCTTGCCTTTGCGCTGTGGGCATTGAATCTACATGTTCTTGAGTACTCTGGTTCTCTCCTAGAGTCCAAAGACATGCTGTGTACTATGTAGGCTGACTGGTGTTTCTGACTGACCTGTAGTGTACAGTATAATTGTGGGTGTGTGTTGGCACTCTGCCTTGTGCCCAACGTGCCCTGGAATAGGCTCCAGACTCACTACGTCCTATCAAAGGATACAAGTGAGAGATGGACAGATAAAATGTGTTCAAAGTTCTAAGAGTGCATATGTAAAGTGAGCAAGTGAGAATGCAATCAATCACTCAGTCTCTATAGCACTTATCCTGTACAGAGTCGCAGGAGGCCTGGACTTTATCCCAGGAGCTCTGGATGCCATTCCATCAAGGAGACGCACTCACACTCATGCACTACGGGTAACTTGGAAAGAACAATCAGCCTACTCTGCATGTCTTTGGCCTGTACAAGGAAACCAGAGTAGTGTTAATTTTGTCAGCTTTTTTTTTTTTTTTTTACATTTTAATCTTAGAGTCCCAGGATACATGTCCCTGTTAGTTTTTATCATATTTAGGCAAGCTTATCCTATTTTTGTTTAGTCAAGTTTTAGTCGACTAAAAGTGTGGCCATTTCAATCAAGTTTTAGTCAATGGAAATGCAATAAGATTTTAGCAATAAGATTATTATTAATTAAGCCTACAGTCAATCTAGTCTAGCCAAACCCATTTTTAAAGGTTTTTTAACATTTTTTAAAGGTTTTATATATATAAAAAACCTTAAAAAATGTGAAAAACCTTTAAAAAATATATTTCTTTTATTAAAAAATGTGAAAATGTATATTTTTAGATATATTTATATTTATATATTGATTTATATAATATATATATGTTAATATATATGTTAATATATACATTTTGGTCTTGTGTTTTCACGCCAACAGTATCGCATGCTGATTTCGTCACTGACGTCTCGTCATCGCCTCGTCAACCAATAAAGGTCGTCAACCAATATTTTCCGTTATACCCACCAAGTACTGGGAGAACGTGCAAACTCCACACACACTCACACAGACCCAAAGGTGGCACGCGAACCCTCAACCCAGTGGAACAGTGCTGACCCCTACACCACCATGCCACCAGTGTGCAGGGAAAAATTACTTCTCTTTTCTAGTTTTATGAGCACTATATCTATTTTATTTGACATTAAACTAATAAAAACAGCTATTGTTTTCCAGTAAAGTTTTAGAAAACATATTAAGTTCTCCCTTTATTTCAATCTGAGGATAAGGTTATTTTCGGGTGAAAAGTTATTTTCATTCAAATTTTTACATCCCAGCAAAGAAAACCCTGCGGTAATCTAAACTTTAAGTTTGAAAAAGTTACATTTTTGAACACTTGCGAAACTACAGTTCTGGTCAAAAGTTTGCATACAGTGCACTTACCATGAACATGAATCTCATGGAAATATTGGGCTTTCAGTCATTTCTTTCAACCGGGGCGGAATTATTGTACAGTACAACATACATCATTAACAGAAAAAAAAAAAAAAAAAAAAAAAAAACAAGCATGATGTTAAATTTATATAAGCTTTCTCTGAAAATAACACAGGGTCATAATTATACATTCAGTGTCAAAGATATACACATACAATCAATTATTAATTATTAATTCAGTAGAGTGAGTCATTATTTAATTTACGTTTAATGGTCTAGCAACTTCCTGTTAGTAATCATGATTAACTATAGCTGGTTGATTTGGTAGCTCTGGGCAACATGAGAAATGGTTTGTTTGACAGCATTCATTAGATTAACCAACACACAGTAATGTAGAATGGGAAAATCCAAGTAGCTAGAGGATGGTGGAGTTACATAAATCTCAAACATCTCCTGGAGCCACTTGTAAAAAAAAATATAGATTTTAAGATTTGCTCAGGTCATGAACTCTCACACTCAGCTGAACAGGAAACGCTTACCGGAACAAACCAGGAAACGTCAAGCCACAGCCATGACCTGGAAGCTGCCGCAACACCAGTGTCACCAGTGTTTCCAAGTCAAGCCAGTTTTACATCACCTTAGTCTAAAAGGCTGCTGTTCAAGAAAGAAGGCCCTTAGAAGAACAAGCTCCTATGGACAAAGAAAAAAAAAAAGCCTTCTGGAGGAACGTTTTTGACCTGAAGTATGCTTAGACAAGTAAAGGTGAGGAATTCAACCCCAAGTACACTGTAGCAACTGTTACTGTAAGTATAAAAATGGTATCTTCATCCTCTGGGGATGCTTTTAGGATGAACTGGTACATTGCAAAGACTGGACGAAATAATGAAGAGGGAGCAGAACCACAAAAATCTTCAGCATAACCTCAAATAATCAGCGAGATGCTATGTGTGTGTGTGTGTGTGTGTGTGTGTGTGTGCGTGTGTGTGTGTGTGTGTGTGTGTGTGTGTGTGTGTGCGCGCGCATGCAAAATTGATAAAGAAGGGAAAGTTTCAAGCTTTTTAAGGCTCAACCTTATTGTGCTTGGTCCTTGAATAAAAATCTAAATCTGCCAAGAAGAGTGGTCAAATATGCAACCAGAATTCTGCCAGAAGCTTGTAGCAAGGATGAGCCTTGCTAAGGAACATTCAAGTAAATATGAGGTGTGCTGAATGTGTTTTTGACCCTGTATTGATGAAAAAAAAAAAAGAATAAAGAAAGAAAGAAAAAAGTGGTGCACCAAATTCTTGGGAGTTTCTTTTATTAAATGTCTATGTTGTACTGTATGATCAATAGGTCTCGCAAAATGACTAGTGCATAGAAATCATTGTAGTCCAATATTGCCATGACATTCATGTCCATGATGAGTGTATATGAAGGTCCACAACTGTAAATCCCATCCTAAATCCTGCCAGGACTGCATTCTATTCATGTATAAACATTTTATTTCTCTGAAATTCCTCTACCATATTCTTGCAGTTTACTTGGCAATATTTTACTGTTGACAATATCAACAACATCTACAAAAAAAAAAAAAAAAAAAAAACACACATGGGAATGCATCTTAAAACTTGTAATTAAAAGATTATTTTTATGCACTAACTTAAACATCTACAACTATTTTTTTTTGTTTTGTTTTGTTTGATTTCTCACCAACTGTGCTGAGGTTTTAAGTCTCGTCTCCTCTGTCAGTGCAGAAATAGAACATGCATATTGAGTAGTCAGAGCTGTCTATATTGCAAACTCATCCTGGGTAATGATTGACAAAATCTATAGTGCAAAGTATATGTGTGCATTTGGAAAAGTAATTTTTCAAAAAAAAAAAAAAAAAAAAAAAAAATGACACCACAGGAGAACCAATTACGCCCCAGTCATAAAAGCTAATGTCTAGAATACTACTCAGTATTATTTAACATGTTATTCTTCTTCTTATTTTTTTTTTATACAAATTGGCCAAGTCAAGATTAAGTTGAAATGAATGCAAGATCATATTTAGTTACACAAATGCCCAAGATCAAAACAAGTCCAATCCAAAGATCCAAATCCAAAACCTACATTCTGTATACTGTACACTGATCAGCCATAGATTTAAAACCATTAAGACCATGTAGGGTTTAGCTTCACCTTATGACAACTGGGCAGATTTGGCTTCTTGAGGCATGGCCTCATAAGACCAACCAGGGGTACGCCATGGGGCGTATGTGATGGATTCTTTGGATGCTGTGGGCTGCAGAGTGGCGCCTCCATTGGTCAGATCGGTTTGTCTGGCATATTCCATTATAGGCTAGGTCAATAACCTTGAGTTGTTAAGGCTGTGATGGACTTGGTTTTCTAATACCTTGTGACCAGCATTTCCTTTTTTTCATCAGTTTGTTCTACATTGGCTTTTTTTGTTGGATTGGTCTGGACAGGCCAGCCTTTGGTCCCCAGGGGTGCAGGAGGACCTTGGGTACCCATGAACGTGTTGCAAGTTTACTCATTTAATTAACCATGATGTTACTCAAGTCACCTGGCTGTGGTGTTAATGTTATGGCTGATCGGTGTAGAGGTTATGAATAAAGAAATCCACATTCAAAACATTTTAATGGCCTCCCAGGTGGTACAAAAGAAAGGGTTTGTCCTATTTTCCAGAGATTACAGTATTGCTAGTCAATCAGGGGCATCTACAGTATGAGCTTGCGCAGGTTGAAGGAGGTCTTTTCCTTTGAGTGTGAAACACCACAGGGCTAGCTCTGTAGTTACGGCACTGGACTACTGATTGGAAGGTCCCAGGTTCAATCCTGCTGCTGTTGCGGTTGAACCCATACCCCCTCACCTGCTCATATGTGTAAGGAGATTAAACGCAAGTCACTCTGGATAAGGGTGTCTGCCAAATGCCTTAATGACATGTAAATGCCCCCTGCTGCTGCATTTCCTAAAGATGCACTCAGCATGCTTTATGTAGCTCAGAGCGAACTCGTATCTGGAAGTTGGCCATGACTAACAAAATTAGGAGAAAACGCTAATCAAATTCGATTTTTTTTTTTCAGTTACTTAGGTTTTTCTTTTCTTTTTCTTTTTTTTTGTGAATGTTTGATGGTAACCATGGTAACATTCTTCCATTTCAATTACTAGATAACTAATTAGCATCTACTTACAAATTATGATTCAGGTTTTTTTTTTTTTTTTTTTTTGTGTATACCTTACAGCACAGTAAATTATTTCTTCTCATATCCCAGTTAGGAATGCGGGGTCAGAGTACAGGGTCAGCCAGGATACAACATAATTAGAGCAGAAGGGGTTAAAAGCCTTGCTCAAGGGGTCAACAGTGGCAGCTTGGCAGAGCTAGGGCTCAAACTGTTGACTTTCCCATCAGTAACCCAGAGCCTCAACCCCCCGAGCTTGGGGTATGTTGGTGGTAGCCCCAGAGTTTATATAAAACTTATAAAATACCATACTTTGTGTATGATTGGTGTTATGAAATGATTTAGCTTTACTTAGGAGCACTATTCAAACAACACGAACATAACAGCTGCAGAGTCGGCTGAATAAATTAAACAGCCAAGCCAAAACACTTCAGGCATTGTAATCCAAAAATAAAGAAGAAGAAAAAAAGAAGAAGAAGAAGAAGAAGAAGAAGAAGAAGAAAAAAAAACAGTTTCACAATCTATTGCTGCTGTTTGATGATTTTCTTTCCTTGTGTCTAAAATTTTTAAAGCAGTCTGGACCACTGCCAATCCGTAATTAAATAATTTTAGTTCTTTTTTTCTTTTTTTTCTTTTTTTTTTTGGTGCAGTTCATTCAACATGCTGCAGGTAATCAGGGGTTATTTCTCCTTGCACCTGTTCATCCCTTCAGATTTCAGACCTGGCTGCAAGTGACACATGACCTTTAGGGTAATTGGGAGGCGCAAAGTGTTTCCTGTGCTGACTAGTTAGAATGTCAATATGGACCATTTCTTTATCAGTAATCAGCAGCCATCTCAACTTGTCTTAATGTCCTGTTTGATTTGTTCATCGTGTCCATGTGCTTTATAAATTAGTCTTCGTGATGAAACAATTTAACTGAATGTGTGTCATAATTGTTTTTGTTTTTAAAAAAAAAATATATATATATTACGTCTTCTTGAGGGCCAAGGAAAATAATTGATTTATTATGTGAATCAATCATAGTTCATGAACAAAATCACTTACTCACTCATCGTCTATACCACTTTATCCAGGGTCGCAGGGGGCCTGAAGCCTATCCCAGGACACACAGAATGAGCAATTGGGAACGCCAATTAGCCTAATCCGCAGGTCTCGGGGAGGAAACTGGAGTACCCGTAGGAAACCCACCAAGCACGGAGAGAAGATGCAAACTCCATGCACACAGAAACAGGAATCGAACCCAGATCCTGGAGGTGCAAGGTGACAGTGCTAACCACTACACCACACACAAAATCAATAATAATAATGAAAAAATAAAAAAATAAAAAAAAACTTTTACTATAGTATGGCACCCATAGTGATGGCAAAATGATATTATTTATTATTTATTTTTGGATTAAATATATGTACAGGACTGTGCAAAAGTCTTGATCCACCCACAGGTTTTTTTTTATATTTTGCTTCTAAAGAGCCAGGCGTTCTTGTATTTTTAATGTAGTCCTGAAGAATAGTTCCCCAGGATTTTTGTTGTTCTAATTTTTGGCAAGTTTTGCTCCTCTCCAGTCCCTGATTAATGTTTTTCTCTTTTTTTTTCCCCTTTTTTTTTTTAAAGTCACACAGTGACCGATGAATCATGAACCAGTGAGAAACAGGTGCAGATGTTGACAGATGATCAGGTCGGTGATTTGTATACTTGGCGATGGTGAATGCTGAGTTGCTGGAATGGACGAGAGGGGAAATGAGGTCGCTGCTGTGGTTGTTACAAAAAAAAAAAAAAAAAAAACTTTTGAATTGTATCTTTAGCCATGTTGCAGCCTGTTGCAGTAGAACGCATATCATGTAAACGTTCATATATATTATTAGAATCCAACCCAAATGTAGCAGACAAAATATGCTTATCTTGAAACTGACATTGGGTTAAATGCACAATGCGATTTCATTTGATTTAATACAAATTAAGGTGCACATAAATGTAAAAAATGTCAAATTTTCTCCTGACAATCCTAACATAGCCTTTACTTTTCATGGGATTTCATTGCACCAGTGACTTGATAAGCATGCGTGTATCCGTTTCTTTTGAAAAGTTCTGTGGGTGAGAGAATGATGAGGATGGGCTAAAATAATAACAACAACAACAATAAATACATTTACTCATGTAAAGTATATGAAATGTTCCAAGCATGTCAGTATTCATTGTAACTACTGTTTAAATCCATCCATATCGTAGTTATTTTTTAATTCTCAAATTACATTATAACTAGATGCTTTACTATTTCTATGAATTTATTTATTTATTGTATTTTATTTATTTATTTATTTTAAATCAGGTTGCTGTGGTTTACATCATGTGCACCGTCTCTTTACTTGGCAGCCCATTAGAAGAAAAGGGAAGGAGAGTCGAAAGGCTGATTACACTGGTCACTGCAGTGACAGCGAAAGCTGTTAAAAGCTTTGCACATATGCCACAATCTAATGTTTGTCTTTTTTTGTAAATAAATCTGATCCTGCACGTAAGTACAGAATCAGAAAGAAAAAAACAAATGGAAAAAAAAAGGAGCAAAGAGAAATGAATAAAAAATGTATTTAAAAAAAAACAGACATCAAACGCAAAATATATAGAGAGAATTATTACAGTACTCTCCACTTCACTTTCCATCAGTTTTTTTTTTTTCATCTTCATTGATTCTTTTATTTATTTATTTATTTTTTATTTTTTTAAAGCTTTACTGCTGAGATTTTTAGTTTCATTGCTCAATTTTCAGTTTTGTCTCTGATCTTTTGTGTTTGAAGTTTAGACAGGAATCTCCCTCATGGGTGGGATTTACAGAGATGCATCCTCGTTGAGCCGCTACTTTTAGAGGGATCTGAACATAAACATCAATACTGTACATAGATTTCTTTGACTGAGATTTCAAATTGACTGAGTCATGTTTATATTAAAAAAGTTTGAATACAAAGTTTTGTATTAGACATTAGATTGCATTTGATCTATGTATATTTTTTCTTTAATATTCTAATAACTATAGTTATTTAGTTCTATCTCTCTCTCTCTCTCTAAAAAAACTATTAATGAATCAAAAAAAATAATTCTCCTGAGGAATTTGAAAAATCTTACAGATGTAAAGCATAACTTTGGTTAAGTTTCCTGGGATAATACTTGTGGTCATGTCCATCTATTACTGTATGTCATATACAAGAACTGAACTAAAGGTACCACAAAGATATCAATAATTTTTTTTTTTTTTTTTTTTTTAACTGACATAGGTTTGTTCAAATTGCACATTTTTGGCAGAGTAAAACATTTTTGTACCTCCATACAAAGGTAGTACTCAATGTAGTTTCCATCAAAAGTGATGCATTTTAACTCTCAACTCCTCTTTGAAAACCCACTTTGTCGCAGCTGATGGTCTCCCACTGAGTGGTGTGTCTTCAGTGCTAGCTCCCCCTTCTTTAAACTTCTTCATGCATCAGTGCACGTTGCTCTTGTTAATGGCGTCATCTTTATAAACATTCTGAGCACAGAGAGAGAGTATCAGGTGCGACAAAGGGGATTTTCAAAGACAATTCGAGATTTGGGTTCAACGATGGTGCAAATGTGTCTCTAGACTCTGTTGAGATACTTTTCCAAAATGTTCAATTTGAATGATAAATAATCAGAATTTGAATATAAAGTTATGCCCACGTCTGCATCATTTTTGGTACAGGCCTTTTCTGTTACTGTACATAATCTCAGCAACTAACCAAATAAATATGGAGTAAATCAATGCTACAATTAATTCTATGTTTCCTCTTTTGATATTAATTTTTTTTTTGTTTGAAATTATTTAAATTCATTTAAAGTCATATGTTTTTTTTTTCCTGACATAAATATGATATTAAGAAGAAAAGAGAAGACAAAAAACTTTTTTCATGCTGTGTTTATTAATATCCATCTGTTAGGGTTTTTGATAATGCAATTTATTAATTGCATTATCCATATTGAGAGAAAGTATTTATTAATTAGAACACATTTGTTTCTTTACTTTAGTCTGTACTAATATATATATATATATATATATATATATATATATATGTTATATTACTAACAAAGATATGATCTTAAAAAGTTGTGGGTACACATTTGGAACAGCCATGATGGGCTTATCTTATCTGCATGTCTTTAGACTGAGGAAACCGGAGTACCCAGAGGAAAGCCACCAAACTCCATGCACACACTCCCTGAGGCAGGAATCAAACCTGGGACCTGTAAGAAAAATAAATACTATACTATACTATTTATTTAAGGCTTAAAAAATGTATATTTTCAGAATAATTACGGTTTATTATTTTGGGATTCTGTAAACCAGAAACGAGTAAACTGGATTGCAATGTCAAAGTTTAGCCCAAATCTTGTAGTTTTATGGAGTTATGTATTTATGTATTTATTTATTTATAATACATTACAAATTATATTAGGTTAAAAGGTGAAATGAAGGGTGCCAAACCTAAAAACAAAACTTTACTTTCCTGGCAAACTGCATGAACTTAATCATATTGTAAGGCAAAATGATCAATGCCCAAGAGATCAGAAAAAGAAAGAAAGAAAGAAAAAAAAAAAAAAAACATGATTCAATTTTTAAGCCCAACATATTCAGCAGTGTTTCCTGGTCTTAGCAAAATTCCCATCATAAAAAAAAAAGCATTTTTAAACATGTTAACAAAATGAATGCTTCAGTATTAAGGTCAGTATTTCACAGTCCATACAGTACAGTAGGTTTTCCCTCACAGGATAGAGGGTCTTGCATTTCTGTTTTTTTTTTTTTTTTTAGCAGGATGTTAAGAAGACTGTGTATAGCTGCTATAAGTGACACCATGGGCAAACTCGTTTCATACACATTCCACATGACTGCTGTTTAATAAATAATGAAGACAACTAGCAAATATCACTGTGGCATAGGACTAAAATACTGTACTTTAAGAAATGCTGTTGTAGGAGAATAACCTCAGGGTGATAAAGTTTTAATCTCCACTTGCTTTCAGACCACGTCATGTCACCCTGGCATTGATTATTTATTTATAACAGCATGCACCCAAGCATTTGTACTCTTTTTTTTTTTTTTTTTTTTGCTGACGAGACTGTAATCTTAACCCCAAAATATTCAAAAGAAATAACAGCACAGAAAAACGTGCAGTACTGTATATTTGTTTAGTATTATTTTGGACTGCATACTGTAAATGATGAATAAGAATGTGATATGTATACATTATATGATCTATCTATCTATCTATCTATCTATCTATCTATCTATCTATCTATCATAGAGTGGCCTAGAGTCTAAGTTCACAATGATTTACAGAGAAATGGCTGAATCTTGGACTCACCAGGCCCTGCTGCGTAAAGGACATTAAAGTACTTAAAGTAGTTGTTGATGATTTCTAAATGCTTGCTTGCATTAAAGATGCCTTATAGCAGCAGATAAAGGTCATTGATGTGAGGAGATGAGTCTAAATCCCTCACCACATCTGGGTTTAAAGCAGCTATCAGGAAATGGAGGGCGGTTAATGCGGCGCTGCCTCTGTGTCCCCTCCAGCTAAATAGCATTTACTGGCATTCTAAAATGCAATTGCCTGCGAGGATCGCATCTTCTTTACATCCAGTCATTTTTCCATCGTATACGGTTACAGTTTTTGAGACACGCTTGAACTTTAGAACTTCGGCAAGGAAAATGAGTGACCGTACGACACTTTTAGATGCTCATGGGAAGCGAAACTGCGGGCAAGGGGCACTTTAGTATTGTTTTATGGCACTCTTTTTCATCAGCCATCTTCTGCACTGGCCATAATAAAGCAGAAATGCTCCGGGTTACCTGTTCACTTTGGTTAATACTTCGGTTAAGTCGAAAAAACGTGAAAAGTACTGCAGATGTCTGGTCTTCCTCAAGTTTTTGCAATTCATCAACCCCCCCGCCCCCCTCCCTTTTTTCCCTTTTTCCCCAGTCATGAGTGGAGATTAAACAGCACTGCACTGTTTCCTTCAGAGTTCAGTAAAAAGAAATGAGATACTTTTTTTTTTTTTTTTGTCCTGAAATGTCCATCTGCTGAGTGACTGTTGAGTCTCGGCTCTCTATCAGACCCTCCTCTGGCCCATCCATCACCGTGAACAAGATTAAAAATGGAAATGATCACAGGAAAGTGGAAATATTCCTGGAAATATAATTTCCAAAAAGAGCTAGGGGTGATTACATTAAAAAAAAAAAAAAAAAAAAAATCATCATTTTTTTCCCCCCCTTTTTAACTTTCAATGCAGGTGTAGAAAGACAGGCAGACTAAATCCACATCGAGAAAATTAACATTCAAATTAGACCCCTGTAAGTTGGTTTACAGGGATGCATGTTTTGGTTTATGATTTGACGTCTCTGTGGCTCTTTTCAATGCTTAAAGCGATACATTCTCAGGGATGAGGCTCCTGTTTTCAATTCTTCTTAAATCAGTGAACGTTCTATACTGTATGTCTCCTGTGAGTTTCCAGTGTCTTCGCTGTCGCAAAGGACACATTAAGATGAGTGGAATTGGTTTAAGAACTGTCTAAAACATAAAACCTGTAGGGATGGTTCTAAAGCATCAATATTGTGCAAGAAATGTGGTCTGAAAAAAAAAAAAAAAAAGAAGAAGAAGAAAAAAAGAAAAAACATGATCTGACTATGACTGAAGATGACTTGGTGAAGTTTCAGCTTAAAAAAGTAGACCCTCAATCTCCGTTCCCAGTCACCTGACTTCTGAGCACACACCTGATTCACATTCGCACCACACCTTATATACACTTCCCATCACTCAGCGTCTGACCTCGCTAATGGAACACAGACTCCGCCACGAATCTTTACAAGCTTTGCTCCTCGTCTCGTCTCGTCCCGTCCCATCCCATCCCGTCCCGTCTCTTTCCGAGCTCTCTCGTCTTGTCTACTGTCCAGCGTCCGCTCCGTGTTCTCCGTATCATCTGTGTTTCTTCACTCGTCCACCAGCTCCAACATCACCACAGCTAAGCTAACCGTTTTTTTTTCCACTCACTGTTTCGCTTTACACAAACTGTTAATAAAACGCCCGTTCGGGTTTTCATACAATCTTTGTCTGTCCGAGTCTGTCTTCCGTAACATAGATGTTTTATAGTGAAAGTGTGGGTATTTCCGCACGTATAATGTAATGAGAGCTCAGAGGAGTGGGATTAAGCAGTTGTGTGTCCATAAGAAAAAAAAAAAAAACATTCAGTTTGTTACGGAGTCACAGATTTGACAGATAGCAACAGTAAAAGGTCATGTGGTCTGCAGAGTCCAGTTTGATCCTATATTCCATTCAGTGTTATGATCTGGAGTTGCTTCAGTTGTTCAGGTCCAGACTCAGCGATGTTATGTGGCAATACAATGAAGTCAGCTGACGACCTGAATGTACATAGAGGTTATCGCATCTATGTGTTTTGTCCCTGATGTTTCACCCTCATGGTACGGCCATATTCCAGGACGCAAATTGTGAAAGAGTGGTTCTGGGAGCATGAGGAATCAAAGAAGGTGTATTAGCCAAGCTGTGCATGGTGTACTAAATGTACTGTAAGCCTTTGAGATCTGAAAAGGCTGTAATAAAAAGAAACAGTGTGAAGTACAACACTGTAAATGCAGTGTACGCAACAGTAGCAACTAGCACTCAGGAGGTTAATTTATTCCATCACTTTTTTGTTTATATCGGCTCACACAAGGCGGCTTAGTGGTTAGCTTAGTAGTTAACCCTGTCGCCTCGCTCCTCCAGGGTTCATCCGGGTTCGATGCCTACTGTACCTTCGGTCTGTGTGCATGGAGTTTGCATGTTCTCTCCGTGCTTGGTGGATTTTCTCTGGGAAACCTGGTTTCCTCCCACAGTCCAAAGACATGCAGACTAGGCAAATAGGCGTTCCCAAATTTCCTGTATTATGAATGTGAATGTGGGTGTGTATAAGCTGCAACCAGCGTGTACCCCAACTCATGATGCTCTAACTCTACTGGGATAGGCTCCTGTGACCATGTACAGTATACAAGACAAAGCAGTATAGATGATGAGTGGTTGAGAAAATGAGTGGCTTATACAACATCTTGCTTTACCATATTGCAAAGGAAATTGAGTTTATTGAATTGCTTACCCTAGGCTTTACAACCTAAGCAGCTAGTTACCTGTTGTACCTGACATGCAGCTCTCCACATAAACTCCACACACGCATGGCATTAAAAGGCAAACAGTGACGGTGAGTAAATGATCTGTGAGTTAATAATTAAATTACTGAACAGATTGTCATCTTATAACCTTCTGCTCAGGATCAGAACAGCTGTAGCGAGCTAAGCTAGCATACTGATGATTGCTAATCCTCGCGGGTTGTTTGTCTTCGCTTATTGCGTTACTGTAGATAGGGCTTAGGAATCGACATTGTGCAGTAGTTCATTACAGGAAGGTTTGATAGGGTTTGTTCTTTGTTTACATGCCACAAACCAGTTTCAAAGATTAAAGAGAATGTTCAGATTTTTCAAACGAAGGCTTCTCAAGTGCCAAGCAAAGGACAAGACATTGTGCTGCAACAAACTCCTGATGAATGCCAAGCAACAACATACTGCATGGATAAAATTAGCCTTGTTTACAGGCTAGATCTCTTTGAAATCTTAAAGGAGACACTGTTATTTGACCTCTTATATTCCCAGACATATTTCCATGAGAATTTTGTTTTATGAATAATAATAATAATAATAATAATAATAATAATAATAATAATAAGCAAAACAAATCCAAGTCATTTAAAGCCAATGTAGAGTTTACAGATGAATGTTTACATCTTTGCAGATGTACAAAAAGCTAAAATGTTCTAGCTCAGTCACTGAAACCAGTGTGAGCATCTAACGTTACAGTTACACTGCTTGCCTTTATATAAAGCAAAGGCACATTTCTTTGTGAAAATTAAGACTGTTGCAGATGAACGATAGTTCCACACTGTGCAAAGCTAGGTAAACATTTCATAGTTTTACAGTTTTGTGAGTTTGTTCGTGTGTATAGAAGCAGACAGCAAGGGCCAGCTGAGGCAAGACACCTTTATAAGGGAATTGTTGTCAAATTGAAACTTTACCAGCCCACATGGAATTGTCTCGGCTCTTACATACCGCTTATAAAAGTTCCAATACCACGCCAGCATTGTCGTCTGTATGTGTGTGTGTGTGTGTGTGTGTGTGTGTTGTGTTTGTGTGAGAGAGATTTCAGAGTGTTCGGGTGGAAACTGCCAGTCAGACACACTGTCTGCACATCTATTTTGAAAATATTCATGTTCAGCAATTGCTCTGTTGAAAACACTATACAATATGCCTCTAGTGTTCTTAACACAAACGTCAGACATTAAAGCCTAATGCTAAAGTGCACTTAATCCCGGTCTAACGAGACTTCTTGTTAAGGGTTACTTTATTTTTCGTCCAAAGGTTTGTTCTGTGTTATTTTTAGAGTAAGAAAGCATATCTTTAATCTATTAATCAGATTTCAGAATAAGGAATAAACCTCCTAAATGTTATAGTTCAGGTTTGTTCAAGGCCTGTCTAAAATCTAAATTAAAGTATGTATAAGTACATTACCATAGGTCGCTGTCATTATAAATTTCCTGCTCCGCACACCAAGCGTGACATGGTTCGTCCTTTTGTGAGTGATATTCTAATATTTTTAGATTATGTAGTTTTGATTTTCCTTTGTATCTTCAACAATTTAAAAAAAAAGGCTTGTAATATTTTATTTTATAATAAATAAATCTTGTTTCATTGAGTAAAAAAAAAAAATATATATATATATATATATAACTTTCCATGAGCTGCATTATATACTGCTATATACTGGAATTGTGCATTTTTGTCACTATAAAGACTAAAATTGTGCATTTTCAGCATACAGGTAAACAAACCGAGCCAAACCAAACACTAGCTAAGCAGTGCATATGTCCTTGAGCCGTTCAAAACTTTTTTTGCAACATTTTTCTGCAAGATCTAGCAACATGGGTTCCAATAACATTATCAAGGATGGTAGCAAGAACAAAAGGGAGCCACTTTCAGTTTCATTTTTAAAGCAGCCAGGCCAAGAGGAATCATACATTAAGGTTCAGTCAGGTTTAATCTCAATTTATCTAATATTTTACTTCATTTAGATGTCTAAATGTTTTGATTGTTTTTAGATACAAACATATGATTATATTGTTGGAAACTGGTAATATATTTCGGTAGCTGAAACGGATTATCTGCATTTACATTATTTCCTATAGGAAAGTGCGTTTCACTATACAAAATTCGCGTTAAGAACTCGCCTCCGGAACGGATTAAATTCTTATGCTGAGGTACCACGGTACTGCCATTCAAAACACGCACACTCTAGCACAAGCTACTTCCCTCTTCCTTCCCTGCAAGGATATGTTATCATGAAACTACTCCTTACCACTTCTCCTCCACCACAACTACTTTCTCCTCCTGCTCCTTCTCATTCCGCCTGTCACTCTGGCCCTCATCGTTGATTACAGAACACGCCTGCTCTTCTCCACGGCTCACCACCTGCTCTTCTACATCTGCCTGATGATGCTGCACAAACTTTGGCACTGCTGATGGGGTAAAGGCTATTGCAGCAGCCCCTAAGGCAAACAGTGCTGAAATGAAATTTTGCAACACACGTTTTCAGGAGCGGTAAACTTTTAAGTTTTTTTTTTTTTTTTTTCACATGTAGCTTTTCTGTAGCACATGTTCACTTAGGTATGTCCATTTTGACAAGTGGGATGGAGAAGAAGAGAGGAGCGGTGGTGTAAAGTTTTTATATAGGCATAGCAGGATATTTCAGCACTCCACCTTCAGTATGGTGCATATGATTGGGATAGTGCTGTCCGTATAGCAGATAAACCAATGGGGCTCTGGTCCAGCATGATGGGCTAGTCCCTGGGGAAAAAAAAATAATAATAATCATAAAATAATAATAAAATAAATACACTGTACAGGATATAGAGTGTGTCAGTCCCCCTAGAAAATTGCCCTGTATGCCAGATTACCGGTCCAGCCCAGCCTGAAACGCAAGAAAAATGTACAGTAAGTAATCAGGACCAAATTCCACAACCCTTCATTCAGGGTGACAAACTTTATGGTTGGTGGGCAGATCAGGAAAACATTTAAGGACCAAAGTCTATAATAATATACCTATTTTCACTTGACTTGAGAAAAAAAATGCCTTTAACATATTTATTCATTTCCTTTTTGTTTATTATTTGTAAAAAACTATGTACAATAATAAACATGCACATTGCCATTTGATGTATTGTACCAGAGTCTGCACCAGATTC
The DNA here is from genome assembly GCA_030347435.1 of Clarias fuscus. Lineage (NCBI taxonomy): Eukaryota > Metazoa > Chordata > Actinopteri > Siluriformes > Clariidae > Clarias > Clarias fuscus. The sequence goes on along the minus strand of CM059206.1, from coordinate 6,118,636 downwards.
ACAGTCCCTTGGCAAGCTATATGAAAAGACAGTCATAATATTATAACATTACTAATTAAGCATATAATCACAATGACAAAACACCAGGAAAAGAAAAAAACAGTACAGTACACTAGAAAAATAAGCTAGGCACAGCAAAACACATAATACAGTAATTAAAAGTCAAAGTAATGAAATATCTTGCCTATAGAAATAAAATAAAGGTTTTGTCTGTACATTGGTCAGAACATGCTCTTTCAATAATATCATATGTTTCATACATTGCAAGACATTAGATATTTGCCTAAAATGAAACATGCACCATAAATTAAATCTAAATATTTAGTAGAAGTAAAGTTATGAGAAATTATGTGCCAGAATAATATATACATATACTTTTGACAGCGTACTGCACATGTGTCAAACTGTGCATCTTAAATCTTAAATCTACCACTGGACAAATGTAATGAAACTTAGTACTTGGATATCTGCCTGAAGTTTAACCTGCACCAAACAGTAGTGGCGTTTCACCATCATGGTTTTTATTTTGTGCCATGGTTTTGGAACATATAAGACATATAAGACAACTACAGTGGCACCTTGGATTACGAGCATAATTTGTTCTGGAAGCACTCGTAAACCAAATAAAATTTTCCCATAAGAAATAATGAAAACCCAAATAATTCGTTCCACAGCCCAAAAAAATAAATACAGAAAAATAATTAATACAATATATAAAGTAAAAATAAAACAAATTAACCTGCACCTGTAAAAAAAGTTCAAATAAATCCCAACAGATAAGTGTTTACGTTTGTGTGCACAGGCGCTGTAGAATTAGATAATAACGTTATCAGACGCGAATTTCTTGCCGAAAGTACTTCCGTGACAGGTTTTAAATGTGGGTTTAGGGACCGGTGAGTAATGTCCTTTTGCCTGTCCAAAGGTGGGCAGGAACATGGCAGACAAATGCCAAAAGATCAATAAGGAAACAATTATGTATTAATAGAGCTGACAGACACTAATATTCTAATGTTATTTTACTATTATGAATATTTTACTGATTCATATCAGAACAGTTTCAACTACGAATTAGGTACCACAGGAAAGCAATCACAGCTATTAACCAATTGTCTGTAGAATTCAGATAAAGTCGAGCAGTCGAGTAAATCTTTACCTTTAGAATTAATGACTGGATAAAGTCCTTAAAGTGACTCATGGCCTCCTTCACACCACTGCAGGCGATGAAAACCTTTTAAAGCCTTTTAACACCCTTATATATATATATATATATATATATATATATATATATATATATATATATTCACCTTTAGATGGGTTTAAATTTAAAGCACAAAACAGGTTGTCATGGTTTTCTCCAATCACCATGGCTACCCGTATAACGCAGCTCCTCCACCAATTTCCCAGCTCCTGAAATAAATAGCTTTGAAAAGTGCACATGCTCATGAGACGCTACGAAAGCATTGGCCTTTACTGCCTTCACTGTTTTTCCACCGCTGCTTCCTTTTTTCTTCAGGAGGTTGAATAAGTCCAACCAGGACTACTTAACCCTCCCGTAGTGTTCCCTACTTAGCAATGTTCAGAGCCTTCGCCCCAGGCTGTCTCTTTAGATTGTATAGCGCAAGGCACAAGTGGGAGAGAAAAGAAATGGGGGAAAAAAAATGAAAGATGTCGCTAACATTTGCTTTCTGCTTTCACCAAGCGCTTTTAATGACCGCTTTTATTTCAGTATGTTCCTCTCAGGTGTGCTACGTGCCTCTTATTAGTTTTCTGTTCTGTTTTGTTCTGTTCTGTTTGTGGGCGGTGTGTGTAGCGTTGCTGCCTCACAACGCCAGGGTCCTCGCTTCTATCCTGAACCTGGGGTCTGTATGAGGAGTTCTCACCCTGTCTCTGTGTGGGATTCCTTGAGGTTCTCTGACTTCCTGGTATGTTATCTGCGTGTAGGAGTGCTTGAAGTATACACTCTTTGGTCCTTTTGCTCTCGCGCATCGAGGGTTAATATGAACCCCGGTTTCGCTCTCAGTATCTCATTGGCTGATGGTGTGTCAAGAATTCTTTCTAACAAACTATTCTGAAAAGTTGCGCCTCTTTTTCTTGTCACTTCTTTTACTCCCACACCATCTCTCCCTTCCTGTTGCTGCTTTTCAGTCTACTTTTCCTGGTCATAGCAGTCTTTCCTGGCAGGTGTTTTCAGTAAACCCATGTAGAAGGCAAAGCGATACAATAACCCAGATCAGCAAACAGGACTTGCAAACATGGCGGCCGGTCCGGACTCTCCTAGCTTTACGATTATTCTCTCCGTGAGTTGCTGAGTAACTAATTAGTCTGTCTTAATACTTTGGTAAAGTTATACATTCGCCCTAAACACTAACATATCTGGTGTCTACCTGCCTCAATTCTGTCTTTTTATGCTTTGTTAATATGGTGTTACAGTGTGGGTGCAGTTCTTTACTTTATCAAAGGGTTAAAAAAAAATGAGGGTCATTTAATCGCAGGACACACACTCACGTGCTCATTCACACACTATTAGCAATTTGGGGACACCACTAATCCTAAGCTGCATGTCTTTGGACTGTGTGAGGAAACTGAAAATGAAACCCTCCAAGAATGGGGAGAACATGCAAACTCCATGGACACAGACCCTGAGGCAGGACTTGAACCCAGACCCCGGAGGTGCAAGGCAACAGTGCTAACTAATACACCACTGTGCCTCCAGTGAAGTTATTATTTGACCATCTAGGGAAGTAATAGAAGAAAAACAATGAATAAAAATATATATTTAAAAAAAAAAAAAAACTAAATGTTAAATGTGAAAATGTGCAAAAACACATTTTTTAAATTATTATTATTTTTTTTTTATAAATAAGTGGTTTTTGGTGAAATACTCATGCTGGCAGTATTCTTTGTCCAATGACGGTGTAATTAATGACCGTTTTTTTTTTCTTTTTTTTTTTCTACTGAACAATGTGAGGAGCATAAAATATAAGAAAGCATGCCAAATTTTATTTCTCATGTCTGATATGTTTTCTAGCATGGTCAAAACTCATAATTAATATGCTCATTGAATGCTAATAGCTAGCTGCTATTAAATACACTACAAACTGCCACAATTAAAAACTAAATACTGGGAATTAGTTCTCATTCTTTATGTAATTTGTTAGATCTTGGATTTATTATAACTCCATAATGTTTAATTCTTATGCTAAAAAACATGACCTTTTTAGGCCTAACATAAATAGATGATACTTCATTTAAGCCTCAGTGCCCAGTGAAATTCTTTTCTTCACAAATCTCACTTAGGAAGCTGGGGGTCAGAGTGCAGCATGAGCCATGATACAGCGGCTGTGGAGCAGACAGGGTTAAGGGTCCTGCTCAAGGGATCACCAGTGGCAGATTGGTGAAGCTCGGGCTCGAACCACTGACCTTCTGATCAACAGCTGAGAGCTTTTACCCTCTGGGAAAATATTTCGAATTTATTGTGTATAAATTTTTAAATATAGGTAAAAAAAAAAAAAAAAAAAAAAAAAAAAAAACAATGATGAAGTGATGGACATACTTAAAAAACTGTAAAAAGGTACAATAAAAAAAAATTTATTACCTCTAATAATTTTATGCATTTTTACAGTATTGTACGGTGGCTGAGAAGTGCAAAACACGTTAACAAAACGAAAACAAAATAACAAATTAAAAAACACAATAACAAAACCCAAAACAAAATAACAAAACCTAAAACTAATTTGTTAATTTGTTTTCGATTTTGCTATTTTGATTTTTAGTTTGTTCTTTTGTTTTTGGTTTTGATATTTTGATTTTGAATTTGTTATTGTGTTTTGGGTTTTGTTATTTTGTCTTTGAATGTCATTTTGTTTTCAGTTTTGTTAACTTGTTCTGCACTGCACGGCCACCGTAGTATTGTAAAGTAATCACAGAATTATATAGTTTAATTCTGTGATTACTTTGGCAAAACACTACATTAGTTACACTTTATCTATTTAAATATCTATTTAAATTTAGTCCCGTATGGAGCTTCTCAGTTCTCTCTTCATGCTCCAACCAAAATGTCCTCTTCTTCTTATTCAGCAGCTCCTTCAGGTTTCTTTTTTTTTTTGGCAAAACAGCTGATGTAGTCTGTTATACAGTGACTAAATCCCTTAATGTCCTCCCTATGCGATCACAGAGTTACCACTCTGTACCGTAAGCTATCTTGTAGTGCTTTCTCAGCCTTTTTTTTTTTTTTTTTTGCTGTATCCTCACAGTGCTTATGGATCAGTAGGTCAGGATGAACTGCAGGAGGTTAGGATCAGATATGCCAAAGGGCAACAGACTTATAGTTGAGTGCAGTTGAGTTCCCTTTGATTGCTGAATGAAAAGAGTGAGATAAAAAAAAATATATATATATATACAACATATATTTGATGTGTGTCTGTGGCGAACCCGATATAGCATACAGTACACCACAGCATTTTATTAGTCCAAATCAGCAGTTGTCTTGAATAGAACCTCAGACAAAATGTGCCATACTGTAGTATTTCTGTCCTAACTGAGGTTCTGATTTGTTCCCCTAAGATTACCAATATGTACTGTATATATACCATTCATACACCGTCCTATAAACTGTCCTTTACAACTATGAACAACATACAGTATGTCCATGCTTCAGGTGAACATTACTAAAGCATGAATAAAACCCCTCTAGTCTACTCTGCATTCTGAAACTGCATTTTGCCTGTTCTACAGTAGGTTTGCCCATGTTTATTAAAATCACTCTATCCAGTCTCACTCAACAGACGATGGGTTTCCTTTGAGAAGGAACGCACAAGGCTGCTTCTTCATGCCATCTGAAGGAGCTGTTCCTCACCACCGTCGCCTGTGGCTTGCTCATTAGGGATCTAAATCGACATCTGGATTTCAGTGAAGCTGCTTTGGGACAATGTCTACGGTAATAAATAAAAAAAAATAAAAAAAATAAAAATAAAAAACAAAATTGAAAAGGCGTGTGTGTGAGGGAGAGATAGAGAGGACGAGAGAGACTGGCATTTTATTCCTAGTCATCTGTTTATTTCCATTACTGTCTGGCATGAGCAGAATGTTTTAATCCCATAGTACTAAAAAAAAAAAAACATTTTTAAAACAAGTGGAATAACAGTGACTACTGATTTTACATTTTGAAATATATGATCTATTCAGTTTTTTTATTTTTTTTTATACTTGTCATAACAAAGGAACTTTAGTTAAAGTTCGTCTGCTTTAAAAGACTTTTTCGTTTCTGCAGCATATAAATCTTTAACATTGTCATATGTATGATATATAACATATAACATGTTATTTCTGTCTGTATACATCTAGTGTATTTCATTTGTACATTTAGTTTGTGTGTGTTTGTCGATTTATTAGGCCTACTGTATTTAAGCAATATCACAAAAGACGGAGTGCAGCTGTGATGAGGTTTGTTGGCCTCATGCTGATGTCTATGCAACAGTTCCACAAAACCTTTTTTTTTATTAATAAACGATTTTTCTGCACCACCAACATAACATATTACATTTAGGCATTCGGCAGATGCCCTTATCCAGAGTGACTTCCATTTTTATCTCATTGTACTGTATATCTGAGCAGTTAAGGGCCTGACAGGGACAACTTGGTGGTTCTGGAATTTGAACCTGGAACCTTCCACATTGTAGTCCAATGCTTTAACCACTGAGCTCCACCTGACCCCCAACACCTATCCTACCGTGACTGATGGAGTGGGTGACCGACAGTTAGCGTAATTAACACGGTGAAAGGAGTTTAAAATTCTTACCAGTACCATGTAGACAAAAGGTGAGGAGTCTTAACCATGGAGGTGAGGGACAGTCCTGTACATCTCCCTATGTTTCCATTTAATCCGCTTTATTCTGGGATTCTGGATTCTGGAATGAAGCTGCGAATAGAGTTAAATGCAGATCTAGCGCACCAGGTGTACGATCCCTTTTTACCACACACTAAGTAGTGGAATTACCCTTGATCGGAAATTAGAGGAGGATTTGTGTGTTTTCAGCCTTGTGTTGGATGCTAGTTAGGTGTGTAGCTCAAGCCAGAAACACTTGGAAACTATTACTAAGGAGACAGTGGGTCGTTTAATCAGAGGTGGAAAGAGGACTAAAATTTTGTACTCAAGTAAAAGTACTGTTACTTCAGTCAAATTTTACTGAATTACAAGTAAAGTTACCATTATAAAAATCTACTCAAGTAAAAGTAAAAAGTAGCTCATAAACAATTTACTCAGAGTAAACGTTACTGAGTAACTTTTTTTTTTTTTTTTTTTAAAGCAGGGGCGAGGGGGGGATTCTAGCGTAGTTCAAAAAAGATGAGCAGATATAAATCTCAAACTAGTTGTTTTTAACTGAAGGAACACCTTTGCATAATAAAGCTGTTGTCTTTCTTGTGCTTGAAAATCAAAGTGGTCACTTAAATATGGCGTCACGTCCCAGTCTAGTGTCGGGCCGGACAGCAAAAGAACGGTTCAGGATTTTATTTTAAACTGTATGGAAATGGTGGTATATGGCAGAAAGAACTAGATCCAGTCATTAACTGCTGAAATAATGAGGTTTGTATTGATTTACAAAAACACACACACAACAGGAGGAGGATCAGATTCAGGGTGGACCCTGGCCAAAATAATAAACTAAATGGTATTTATATTTAGTAGCTAGATTACCTGAAAAAAAAAAAAAAAAACACACAAACAAAAATTCCAGGTACCTTCCTTGACTCTCTAAACCAAAAACAGTGAATAAATTCCCTCTTCCCAAAATAAATGCCAGTCACGCCCCTACTCCTGGTGAGTGCACAAACATATAGTGAAATTATCTACACATATATACAAAGACCAACCAAAGCAATAATCAAAGTCAATGCGAGGCAAAAAGTCACAACCAAATACCAAAACGACCAAAATCACAACCTATTACCTCTTTCCCGCGTCTCTCTCCGGTTTATATATGGTGGCGCTGGTTGATGACGTCACTCTCAGGGCGGAAGCGGCCGTGTGGAAGGTCAGGTAGACGCCGATGTGGGGAAACAGTCAGAAAACCTGGAGTGGAGTCTGGAGCGGCGCGCGACCAGGACACGAGACACACACGCGAGCATTTATACAAAGCAGAATATATTTTTATTATTTTTGCATTTTCGTTCATTTGCTTTACTCAGCAGCGCATATGATTTAAAATGTAGCGAATTACAATACTTCAAACAAAACATACTTAAGTAAAAGTAAAATGACAGATTTTAAAAACTACTTTAAAAAGTAGAAGTACACACACACACACAAAAAAAAAAAAAAAAACTACTCAATTACAGTAACGCGAGTAAATGTAATTCGTTACTTTCCACCTCTGCGTTTAATTTAGATGACATGACGTTATCAGATGTGTGTTCTTGCTGAAATTGTTTCTATGACTGGTTTTGAATGTGGGTTTTGTCAGACAGCTGCTCTCTCGCCAGCATTACAGACGGTACAGACCCAGGCTCGTCTGAGAGTTGTTGATGTGAAGAGAGACAGTACATATAGTTAAACCCATAATAATATTCATTAAAGCAGGACGTATTGTTATATGCTTATGACAGAGCATGAATGACCTAATTTATTGTTTTTAGGTGTTATCTTGCAGCTTTAATATTGATGTCTATCGTGTGTGTGTGTGTGTGTGTGTGTGTGTGTGTGTGTGTGTGTGTGTGTGTGTGTGAAACTTTGAAATGCTCCATTTAGACCTAAACAGAACACTAAGGGTTAATCCTCAGAGGAGCTGCATTAACCTCAGTGACAGTTTGGTGCTTTTAAAAGGAATATGTTCGTTCTCTCTCTCTCTCTCTCTCTCTCTTTCTGCGGTCTTAATGGCAGGATGGAGTCTATCCCTAGCCTTTTGCCTCTAATGCACTCATGGGGCAAGAGAGGAAAAGCAAATGGAGGACTGATGAAGGAGCGTGAGACTCTTAAAACATGCCATATCTGGGAAACATGAAAGACTAAGCCTGAGTTACAGAGTCCCTCAAACCCGGCAAAGTTGGGAGTACGGGCTTTAAAAAGCAATGGGCTCTGCACACTGGGGGCCTAAAAGTCTGAGTTCGCTACCAAATAATGCATCAGAGAGCTATACTAATAATCTCCTCAGGATCAATTTCTTTCGAGCGGTTATGATGCCAACCATCTCGTTCAGCTTGTACGACTGTGCTAATTGTCCTGGTCTTACTGTACAGTATATACTGTGCAACATACCTCATTTTGTGTTACTGCATCTACAGACTTACAGTATCAGTGTGTTATTCCAGAATGAGCAAGCCAAGAGTGACGGTGACAAAGAGGAACTTGCGAAGATGGAGCTCGGGAGGATAAAAACAAAATAAATAAATAAAACTTTTGGAGAACTAAGTTGGAACCAGGGGACTGCATGCTCCTCTGGCCAGCACTATGAATGATGAGTGGTTTTGATAGCGGGTAGTCTGGGGCATCCAATTTTCTAAGGAATACATTTTGAGCGCATCCTGGCTACCAGGAAGATATCTATAAAGTATATGTATGACTTGAATCAGGTTAACTGTAGCTTTCAATATGCCTCCTGTGTAAGTGGTTGCCAAATGGCAGATGGATAGATCCCAAAATAGGGTTACTGTCTGTGTTTCCTCTGGGTTCTTGGGGTTTTCTCTTAATGTCTGTCTTTCTACCCACGCTGGTAGGTTGATTGGTGACTCTATTTGCCCCTAGGAGTAAATGAGCTTGTGTGTGTGTGTGTGTGTGTGTGTGTGTGTGTGTGTGTGTGTGTGTGTGTGTGTGTGTGTGTGTGTGTGAGAGAGAGAGAGAGAGAGAGAGAGAGAGAGAGAGAGAGAGATGCACCCTGTGATGTATGGCTTCTTGATGTAATGAAAATCTGAAGCCACACTGGTCCGTTGAGGATAGGATTGGTGAACCCTGTCCTAGGTGGAGGAAAAGGCTGAGCAAAGTCAATAACAATGCAGCAGGAGCTTGTAGACCTCCTTAAGATGTTGGATCCCATACAGAATCCTGCTATGAAAGAAAAGGAGAAGGAAATTGTAGAATCCAGGAGGGAGCAGAGTCTTATAGGAGTGGGATTTAAACCGAAACAGTAGCTTGTAAAAGGCAGAATCCTCGAGTGAGTAGAGGCCTGTATACTGTACTGTATGTGGGATTTTTACAAAAAACAACAACAACAACAAGAACAAAAAAAAGGAGCTTGTAGAGGTAGGATCCTGATCCCTACAAGAGTAGGGACAAAAATTTGGATGAACAGTATGTAGGAAAAAGACCTTGGAAACGGTATCCTTCAGATTCTAGTAGTGGGACTGGGAGAAGAACACAGGGAGCATGTAAGAGCATGAGTCCAAAGGTCATGATCCATCCAGAAGCCTGGACTTCAAGGTGTACGATCCAGATGGTAGCAGGGGCGTGAAGACCTCAGGTACAGCATGGTGTTTTACCAGGAAGCAGGATCACAAGACAGGAGCCCTATATTTGGATATGCAAGGCATGAAGACAGGAAAGGAAAAATAAAAGTGTTTATTTAAGTGGAGCAACATGTAGTATAACGTCACATGCCGAAAGAGAAATGCAACAGTTTAGCAACATTCTTGGTGCTTACATGTACACCAACTGCAAAAAAAATAATAATAAAAAATCAACTGTATGTAAGTGTTAGGTTTACGCTTGCCCTTCTGAGTATTTTCGAGGAAGAAAGGAAGTCCAATCCTCAATCAATTACAGGGAAAGACCTACAGTAGTGTCGACAGCAGTTTAGCTGTTTTTGGCACTGAGAACAGACCTGCATTTAGAGATAAAAGGGGTAACGTGTTGCGAGCTAATTCTTGGAAATATCAATGGGCGAAGAAGAACTTGGTATGTGCCAGGTAGCCGATACCAACTGGATAGGATTTGACAATTGGTGCAAATTCTTTCGTTCTTGTTAAGAATGTGAGCACTACACTAAGGCCTGGTTCAGACAGTAGGCAAATCTGATCTGTTTCCCCTTTACTGACTGGGCCATACTGCACTGTAAACCCTAATGCTCAAAGTACTTAAACATATTGAGTTCTGTTAACTTAAATAATTACAATTAGTTCAAATTAATAGACCTTGATAAGTGTTTAGAACTTTTTGATATTTAGGAGTTTGTAGGAATGACACTTTTAAGTTAGCTGGACAAATTTGATACTTTAAGTATCTGTAAGTACTTAAGTAACACTAACTGTCACCTTAAAGTTCCACCAACTCAAAGTTGTAGACCTCAGCAGTTTTGCCTAGCGGTTTTGTGTCTGATGTCATCAGGGCAATAGAGCACTGGTGGCTCAGTGGTACCTGTAGGTGTTTCGCCTGCCATGCGAAAGGCCCAGTTTCGATTGCCAACAGCTGGATGGAGTGCCTGTCCCATGCTTAGATAAAATAGGTGGGTTGCATCAGGAAGGGCATCTGGCGTAAAACCTGTGCCAAGCTTGTGTGCGGACCGGATCTTCAGCTGTGGCGACCCATTGCCTGGAGCAGCCGAAAGACCAACAACAATTCATTTCATTTACAACAACTAAAAAAAAAAATTGAATTGGCTATTGAATAGTATGAGTTAGACTTAATATGATTAATATGAATGAATGCAAAAAACTCAAAAACTGATAGTTGTGTTTACTTAAAATTGGAAACATCATTACTTAAAAAATTTGATGTAACTGATGACCTATTAGTTTTGCCAACTTATTCGGGTTTACAGTGTGGGTGCTGCTTTTACATACCTAGCGGTCATAGTGCCACGGCCTTCTAAAGCAGCTTAACTACAAAATTATTATTTAGAATAAATATATAACATCTTCAAAAGTACAAATACTGAAGGTGTATAGACAGACAATAAAAAAAAAAAAAAGTCAAATAAAATTTTACGTTGTGTGTTTGCGTGGTGGGTTTCCTCCAGGTACTCTGGTTTCCTCCCACAGCCGAAAGACATGCAGATTAGGTTAACTGCAATTTCCAAATTGCCTGTAGTGTGTGTGACCTGGCATGAGGACGTAACGGATTGGTACCCTGTCCAGGGTGTACCCTGCCTTGTGCCCCGAGATAAGTCTCCCGAGATAAGGTTCCAGCCCCCAAACCCCAATCCCCCCTCCCACCTTTCCCCCCTGTAGAATTAAAATGTAAGTGCTCTTCAAAGGCTTGAGAATTCTTTATTATGTAAGTGACATAATGGACAGTTCCTATTTGAGTGAGTAGAGCATCCAGACCCATCCAGAGACACGTCTTTGGGAATACGATTTAAAAATAATTTCAGACTACCTACTGTATGCATGAGGTTCAAACTGGATTTGCAAAAATTAGATTCAATGTTGTTGTTTTTTTTTTTTTTTTTTTTTACTGTTCAGTACAATCTGGATTCAACCTGATTTAAGTCTTAATATGCCAAATATCATATCCGAGGTTTGGGACCCAAACAAAACTTAATTTGTGTTTGTTGATAACTATATGGAGTCTAGACAGTGTTTATGGTAATCTAATCTAGAGGTTGTAAATGCATGAAGACATCGGCTTAAGAAGTAACAGCCAATACTGATTTCACCCGAAGGTGAACTCTATTTGGTGACAAGTCAGAGTCTCACATATTTGAATTGCTTGTTGTGTAAGACTACAAGTGATGTGCACTCACGGTCCAATTGACATGCCCCAACCTGGGTGCTCACACTGCATTTGAAAATTGACAATGATTCTGGTCAAAACAATATAGGAACATGCGGAGTACGTAGCAGGAAACCACAAACGCGGCATGCAGCTTTGCTAACATAGACTGTGCTGAGCTCTGGAACTAAAACAAGGAAAATAAAGTGTATATAGACACGGATGGCCAAGAAGGAGTTGGAACAACATTTTTATATTTTTTTTTGAGAGAGAGGAATTAGAGTAAACCATGTTTTCTGTGTACAGTACAGTAGCGTATGTATATGTTTACTGGTTTAAGAGGCCACAAAAAAGGCAAAAAATTTCTGATTGAAAATAAAGTATGTTGACAAGTGTACTGTGTTTCCAAGCATACCTGTTACTAAGTGGAAAAGATGGTCATGCTGTTTAGCACACGAATGTTTCTGAGTAACACTTGGCCCTTCATTATCACCGCAGTCATAAAAGGCCTTCTTAGGACTAACAATCATTAATAGACTTTATTTTTTAAACTAACCTTTTTTTCTTTCTTTCTTTTTTTTGTAAATAAAAAAAAAAAACAAATCCTTAAGCAGCTAGCTAGAATTTATGGAATGGTTATGCACATGATCAATTGCTCATTTGTTGTTGTTGGCCTTTCGCCTGTTCCTGTTTCGCCCCCTCACGTCACACCAGGACTTTTGATTGTGAAGAGTAACAAAACTCAGTTACATGTATGAGAGTAAAAACTCTTTTCATTTCTCTATATACAGTATTATCCCAGAGTTGTATAAGTGCATGGATACTACAGGGTGGGCCATTTATATGGATACACCTTAATAAAATGGGAATGGTTGGTGATATTAACGTCCTGTTTGTGGCACATTAGTATATGTGAGAGGGGCAAACTTTTCAAGATGGGTGGTGACCATGGTGGCCATTTGGAAGTCGGCCATCTTGGATCCAACTTCAGTTTTTTCAATAGGAAGAGGGTCATGTGACACATCAAACTTATTGGGAATTTCACAAGAAAAACAATGGTGTGCTTGGTTTTAATGGAACTTTATTCTTTCATGAGTTATTTACAAGTTTATGACCACTTATAAAATGTGTTCAATGTGCTGCCCATTGTGATGGATTGTCAATGCAACCCTCTTCTCCCACTCTTCACACACTGATAGCAACGCCGCAGGAGAAACGCCAGCACAGGCTTCCAGTATCTGTAGTTTCAGGTGCTGCACATCTCGTATCTTCACACCATAGACAATTGCCTTCAGATGACCCCAAAGATAAAAGTCTAAGGGGGTCAGATCGGGAGACCTTGGGGGCCATTCAACTGGCCCACGACGACCAATCCACTTTTCAGGAAACTGTTCATCTAGGAATGCTCGGACCTGACGTGGTGGTACACCATCTTGCTGGAAAAACTCAGGGAACGTGCCAGCTTCAGTGCATAAAGAGGAAAACACATCATCATGTAGCAATTTCAAATATCCAGTGGCCTTGAGGTTTCCATTGATGAAGAATGGCCCCACTATCTTTGTACCCCATATACCACACCATACCATCACTTTTTCTGTTCCAACAGTCTTGGAGGGATCTATCCAATGTGGGTTAGTGTCAGACCAGTAGCGGTGGTTTTGTTTGTTAACTTCACCATTCACATAAAAGTTTGCCTCATCACTGAACAAAATCTTCTGCGTGAACTGAGGGTCCTGTTCCAATTTTTGTTTTGCCCATTCTGCAAATTGTGTGCGCCGATCTGGGTCATCCTCGTTGAGATGCTGCAGTAGCTGGAGTTTGTAAGGGTGCCATTTGTGAGTAGCTAATATCCGCCGAAGGGATGTTCGACTAATGCCACTCTCCAGTGACATGCGGCGAGTGCTACGCTGTGGGCTCTTGCTGAATGAAGCTAGGACAGCCACTGATGTTTGTTCATTAGTGACAGTTTTCATGCATCCACATTTTGGCAAATCCAACACTGAACCAGTTTCACGAAACTTAGCAAGCAGTTTGCTAACTGTAGCATGGGAGATGGGTGGTCTCGTAGGGTGTCTTGCATTGAAATCTGCTGCAATGACCCGGTTACTGCGTTCACCAGATATCAACACAATTTTGATCCGCTCATCACGTGTTAACGTCTTCGACATGTCAATGGCTGTGAACAAAGAGAAACTTGTAAATTACTCATGAAAGAATAACGTTACGTTAAAACCAAGCACACCATTGTTTTTCTTGTGTAATTCACAATAAGTTTGATGTGTCACATGACCCTCTTCCTATTGAAAAAAACAAAAGTTGGATCCAAGATGGCCGACTTCCAAATGGCCACCATGGTCACCACCCATCTTGAAAAGTTTGCCCCCTCACATATACTAATGTGCCAACAACAGAACGTTAATATCACCAACCATTCCCATTTTATTAAGGTGTATCCATATAAATGGCCCACCCTGTATAACGTTTTCTGGAACACTGGCCTCCCAGGATCTCTTTTAATGCCACAAACTTATGGAAAGAGCTTGGAGCGAGGTCAGGACTGTTTGGGGAATGTTGCAATAACTCCCATTCAAGTTCCTGTAATGTGCTTGATGGGTTTTGCAAATGCACTACACACATGCAATACACATTATTGCAAGAACTACATTTACATTTATGGTATTTGGCAGGTAGCCTTATGAAGAGCGACATTTTTATCTCATTATACATCTGAGCAGTTAACAGGGGGATCTTGGTGGTGATGGGGTCCTAACCTGGAACCCTCCGAACTCGCTCACTCACTCACTCATCATCTATACGGCTTAATCCTGTATTCAGGGTCACGGGGGGCCTGGAGCCTATCCCAGGAGACTTAGGGCAGATGGCAGGGTACACCCTGGACAGAGTGCGAATCCATCGCAGGGCACAGACACACACACATACACGTACTCATTCACACACTACGGCCAATTTGGGAACACCTAACACCTAACACCTAACCTACATGTCTTTGGACTGTGGGAGGAAACCGGAGTACCCGGAGGAAACCCACCAAGCACGGGGAGAACATGCAAACTCCATGCACCCAGAGACGGGAATCGAACCCGGACACCTGGCGGTGCAAGGCGACAGTGCTAACCACTAACGATAAATCCAAACTTTGGATTTGTACTGTATATCCGAATACCTGCATCATTTTCTCTGCATCTTTCAAATATTATCATCTGAGTAGGAGTTCTGTTACACAAGTGCTTTTGTGTTTTTTATTTATTTATTTTTTTTTACTTCCACAACCTGTCTTCCCGTATTGCTCAGGAAGTCAACTGCTGTATTGGATATTTGTCTTAGTGAGCGACAGCACACAGGTAATCAACTTCCACAGCAGCACTGCACAGACTCTTTGGCTAAATTTACACTGTCTGACTCTTTTGATAAATTGGCACTTTTTCGTGCATGTGTTGTCTTGTGTTGCACTTTAGCTGATTGTTGACGGTTGAGCTGTACCAAACCCAATTACTACCAACACTGTTGGCATAAAAGAGCCTTCCACTGAAGACATACTCTGACTACGACGGCTATAACATACGTTGACAGATATGTATGAAAACAGAAGCATATTTATTGAAATGATTTTCACGTGTTTTTTATTTATTTATTTATTTATTTATTTATTTGTTTATCTATTTATTTTTAAACTTACCTACTGTATGATAAGGCATATGCAGAGCTAGTTAAACAAATGTAGCGGGAAGAAAGAAACAGCCGTAGGCTATGAATAAAGGTGGGTGTATTCAGTACTGTAAGCACTTATTGTCATTTATCTTTTCTTTTTCTTTTTTTTTTTTTTTTAACGCTACATGTTAAGGTGAATGCAAATTAAATCAACATTTTAGTCTGTCAGTGTGCTGGTGTGTTTCTGTAGAATTGAAATGAAATCTTTAAAGGCAATTTTCTCACTTTTTTTTTTTTTTGCTTTGTGCTTTTGCTTTTCCGATGATAGACAGGTACATGCAGAAGAGAAACATTTCATTTCAAAAAGCCTGCAGTTTTCAGTGTTCCACGGTATAGAGTAGAAAATGCGCAGTCAGAATCTGACCGCATGTATAACTTGTACACAGGTACAGTAAGCGAAAAATTGTCTCTCTTTAAATGACATTTAAGGAGGATTTTTCAGGCAGCCTGTTATATTTTGCACACATGTGCTTCAAAAGGCCCAATTATGGAATGAGTCTGTGGACAAATACGCAATTTAAACAAACTAGAGAAGCGAAGCAGGACGTCTGCAGAGGGACGATTATAACACAATAGCGCTCTGAGCGTAAAGAGTTTGTGTGTATTCCATCTTTAATTATGTTCACTGTTGAACCGCCGTTCTTCTCTCTCTCTCTTTCTCTCTCTGTTTTACCCCTGCTGTCTCTTTTTTCTTTTTCTTCCCTTCTTTCTTTTCTGCAAACACTCATTTTCACTCGAGTGGACCGTCTTGTATGTGATGAAAATTTCCATCGCTGGTATGCCTGCACTTTGTTGGGGCTTTAATTAATCCCTGGTGTCCCTGACTTTAAGTTTAAGGTCATGTTTGATTTATGCTGCAGCCTCGTTGTCCAGTGCTCTCTAGTGTACATGCATTGCTCTATTTTATTGAGAATCAAACACTGGAGGAAGTTGTTATTGTTCAGTGGTTCTTCTTTGACAGTTCAAAAGGCTTAATGGTGACTGTAACTTTATAGTTCATGGGTTTTTTTATTTTTCATTTTTTATTATTTCTTCATTGAAACATTCTTTTAATTATCAAATTACTGTCTGAAGTCGGATCACCAGATCAGTTTATGCTGTGCAACGAAACACAATATTAACCAGCACGAGGCCATAACTGATTCCAAATGTTTAACTTATGTTTAAATGATTCTAGGAATCCATCAAAGAATACAATCAGTGCCACCAAAATGAAATGAGCCTTTATTATTGCTTAAACCAGGACTGTTAAAATGCCGAAGAACAGTGGATCCGTGACAGAGTACCCTCGTTTTTCACTGAGACTGTCGCCTATTCAAGAATAAAGGAAATTTTCTCTGTAGCTAACCAGGGATATCCCAGTAGATGAGCCATAAAATTACAATACAAAACATTATGCCCAGTGTTGCATAGGTTCCTCTTATCCTGCATGGGCAGCTCTGGCTCCTGAGGGCATTTCTCCACAAGGCCTATGGGGGTGTACTGTGGTGTTTGGCAATGGGATGTTGGCATTGGCGGTGGGGCCTCTGTACTGCAGCTCGCATCCAATGGGTTTGGATCTGGAGAGTATGAGAGTTTAGAGGTTGGGTTGGCGGCCTTGGGATCTTTGCCTGCAGGACCCAATCCACATCAGGTTATGATGCACTGGGTGTTCTGATGCCTTTCTTTCATGGCCAGCATTTACATTTATTTATTTATTTTTTTTACTTTCAATGAGACCACCTGGGCTGACCTTCGGTCCTCATGGGCATGGGCTTCTGTGCTCATGGTCTTGTCACCAGTTTGCTGGTGTATAGTCAGTGATCATTGTCGTTCACGTCACCTCTCAGTGGTCATAACATTATGGATGACCTCCATACCATGTACTTTTGCAGTGATGTATATAAGAAACAAGATGAACAAAATTAAACTAAATAGGAACTAAATAAATTCCACGCCTATCTTTAAAATTTTAACAAGACATTATGCCTTCAAGAATCTGATGAAATCTCCTCTTTATGAGGCATGTTCTTCTTTTAGCTGCTCCCATTAAGGTGCCACCACAGCGAGCCTTTTAATAATCCTGACGTTAGATTTGGCACAAGTTTTTATGTTGGATGTTGATGTAAATTCATCGGTTCATTTTTTTTTTTTTTTATCCAGCACTTATTTTGCCCTGCACCCCTAGTGGCTGTATTTGGGGCACTGGTTGGAAAGCAAACCATGACCTTATGCAAGCCTACCACTGAGCCAATGCCCACCTCAAGACAACCTTTCCCAATTAATTTTTACCTAGGTTTCAGAATGTTAAAGTTTAATTTCAGTTCCATTTCTGAATGTGAAAACATTTTAACAGGTGAATATTTCTGCAATTTCTTGCAAGCATATACAGGTCATGCGTTTAACAAATTCTGAAAGTCAGAGATGATTATAGGTATGAAGTCTGACTCCTCTGACACTCTCTTACTATATATACCTAGTTTCTCGTGTCGTCTGTAACAAACTGGACTGGACTGGACGCAATGAAACTGTAATCTTGAATTATTTAATGTGAAATGACTTAGTAAGCAGAATCCCAGAACTGAGGTGTAATGCACTGAGGTAGTGATACAGATCTCTTCCAAGATTACTCTTATCTTCGCTTGAGGACACTAAATCACTAAATTAATATTTTGCTTCTTTTTCTGAGGAGCGTGCCCTGCTTTTATGCTACCAGCAAGCGGTCGTCCTTCAGTCCTCTGAAGAGTGAATTATAGTAAAAACAATTGGAACCTGATGAACGGTTACAGTAGGTAAATGTGTCCAATCACATCCAATCATGGAGCGGGTTTACTGAAATACAGTGCAGATGTGTGTTATGATTATACACATGATTTCACTTCTGAATGTCTGTAATGTGTAATGCACGCCATGACCAGCCTGTTAAGCAACGCTTGATTAAATGGTCTATAACTGCGGCACGTACTGTACTGTGTATGGTTTAAAACAAGTGCGTCTTTGTTTTCCTCTGGCATGAAAAATGTGCATCAGCCTTTGAATTCTCTATGGTTTTCTTTATGTTGACGATTATGCTTAAATAGTTGATGTGATTTTGTTATTGGTGTTATGTTCCATTGCATAATGCCACACTTTGGGCTGCCTAATTGCTGCCCCAGACAGCTGCGAGTTGTATCCTTGGGTCTAATTGCTGGGAAGTCAACAATTCTGGATACTTGGAAGTTGCAAACTTTTTTTTTTTTTTTTTTTTTTAAAGCACTCAGTAGATTCCTTCTTCAGAGTAACAGATAGAGGTCCTTTCAAAAAAACAGTCTCATACTAGTGCAAATAGGCCACGTTCTGAGAGTACAATAAAGATAAAGCCCTGATAAAGAAATTTTGGCGCAACAAAGAAAGCAGAGTACAAGTTGAGAGTTCTTTTAATGTGCAGTCCTCAAGTGTTCGGTGAAAAGGTCTGCAATCAGTCTTCTTTTGATGACAACCTGTGTGTGACTCAGATGTTCAGAAAACCATAAGAAGAATTTATTTCATCATCTTGGTGCCGGCACAGAGAAGAGCCTTGATGCCTGCTTTTCTTGTGTCTTGAGGGATGGTGGATCAGCTCAAGCTGTGCTTGTGTATAGTTAGCCGGGAACGTGGGGCAGAACAGGGATTGAAATGGGTCTTCAGAAATGTTGGAGTCGATTAATTTATTTTTTTTTTGCCTTTGTAGTTAGGCATTAATGCTTTAAATCTTATGCGGGCATCTAGTAACGTTAATACAGCAGGGACAAAAACTTGGGGTTTGTGGTCTAAAAACAAGCCACACAGTAGAAGTAGTCATTTCAAAGAGACAATAACCTAAATAAACACCAGCGTGAACTTTATCCACTGTCCTCCCGACGATGTAAAGGAGAAATCTGCAGCCCAATTACGGTAGGTTAACAACATAACCAATGAGTGATAAAAAAAAATGCTAGCCAGAAAGCAGAATAGCACAAGGAGAGAGAGAGATGACAAGATCTTGAAATGGTGATAAACCATCAGCGATGATCAGCATCTCAGTCTTGCTAGGATTTATTTTCAGGTGATGAGCTGCCATGCATCAGGAGATGTCCACCAGACAGCCCAGGATCTGTGCAAAATCACAATGTCTAAGGGAAGGAAGAAGACAATGAGTTGGGTGTCATTGGCATATCAGTATTATTAAAACCATGAAAGGATACTTCAGTGTGCGAGAAGGTGAAGGGAACCAAACACTCGACTTGTGGCAGACTAGTGGAGATTCTGCATGGTGTTTTTTTTTTGTTTTTTTTGGAGCTGGTTCAATATGCAATATTCCCATTTTACCAAAAATAATTAAATGTAATCCTTTTATATTATCATGTTTTAATTAGCATGCAGTATTTACAGTACTTTGTGGCTCACGCTGTTGAGACTCTGTGTTGCTCATTGGAGAGTCACAGGATAAAGCCCCGCCACTGGCAAGTGACCATTCTTGGATCATTGATCAAGACCCATGACTCTGACAACCCAGCCATTGCATGCAGTGCCAGTCCCAAGTTGGGTTTGAAAGTGCGAATGGAAAGGGTATCTGTGCAAAACCTATGCCAGATCTTGTGGATGAAATGCTGCAATGTGGTGACCCGACTGTACAATAAAAGGGCTTAAAGCCCAAGGAAAAAATGTTATATTTAACTTTAGCCCTGCAGGCTACAATGATACTCTTTCAGTCCACATGGTGTTTTATGTCCCATGAAATTACATAATTTCCCTCTGATGTTTATACATTTCCATTTTTTTTTTTTACTTAGCATTTCAGCTTGATCACAATCTCCAGGTATTAATTAATTCCATTTCTTGGAGACTGAGGCTAACTTCCAGAGTGTGCTGGCTAATTTAAGAGGGTTAGAAACACTATCCTCATGTCACCTGATACTTGATTCCTCCAGGCGGGATGCAAACCACCAAATTGCTGGGTGATTAATTAAAAGGCGTTTGATTGGATGTACAGGAACGTTTTGTGACTGGCCACCTCATCTGGTGCAATCTGAGAGATCAAGACGGATCAGAAGCTAAGATAGTTTGACTGACCTAGCAGCATGAAGCTTTTAAATAACAACCACAACTGCTCTGAGGTTTCCTGCCCTGAAACTACCATGGTCCTAAAAAGTATTTTTGTATGAGACAGAGAAACATATAATTTTAACTACCACCTTGATAAGACCTTAAGAGAAAAGAAAGAATTGACATGGGTGTGTTTTTTTTTTTTTTTTTTTTTTTCAGAATGGTGTCGTGTAGAATACTGTAATAGAATGGAGTTAATTATGATGAAAATTATGAACAGGAGAAGGTTCTCACAGGATAGTGTGACGAATTATGGATGGGATGGGATCTAGCAGACTGAGAAGCTGCTGAGAGTTCTGGATGAGAGAAGTTGCCAAATTGCCTCTGTAGAATGTGGAGAACAGCTTGTTAAAAGGATGGAGGTGAAGTTAAGTGTAGGAGAAAAATGTTAGGAGGGAAAGGTTGGCAGAGCTTGTAAAAAAAAAAAATTCTTCAAAGAAGGTGCCAAAATCATCATCTGCTGGGGAGGAGGGTGAAGGATAAGGAGGAGGGTTGATCAGGGAAGCTGACATGTTATTGAGCTTGCGGGACTCGCATATCGGTGATTTTATTCAAAAATGACATCTTGGCAGCAGTCGCATCAAAGGACAACTTTGATAGACAAGAGTGTGTATGAAAGGAGATCGGCATCAAGTTGTTGTCGCCTCCATGTTTTGTCAGCTGCCCTTGATTTTGTCTGGATGCATCGTAGCACATTGAACCAACCAAGCAGTTAGGAGGAAATAGGAGGTCCAGTGATGATAAGGGATGAGGGGCGGTAGGTAGGGCTGTTAGGATGCCGGAATCTAAGGAGGTACTGTAGAAGACATGGAGTAGACGTTGTAATGTGGTATGAAGGGCATGATGAAAGTAGGGGCAAAAGTTCACCACCATGTAGTGTACGCTGTTCCTGATAATCCTGATAACATCCTGTTTTACTACTAATAATTAAAAAGGTGCTCATGTTTCATAAAACAAATATAGGCTTTGCATGTAGGCCAATTATATATATATATATATATATATATATATATATATAAAAATAAACATTTCATTAGTTACAGTTTCAATGCTAACATGAATGCGTTTAAGAACACCCAATTACAGCTACTTAAAATTTCCTCAATGGTGCCTTCGAGAGTTGGCCTGTTTAAGTGATGCCATCTAATTGTTAAACACAAGTCCCACTGGAACTCAATACAAACTCTACAACTGAGTTGAAAGAAAGGAAGCACACAGCAAAGGGTATATTTGTGTTCCACCTGAATAGTCAAGCTAGAAAAAAAAAATGGTTTGCCAGGAGATGGTAGAGGCAATTAATGCTTTGTATCCAGCTATTTCCTGCACAGCAGGAGAGTGTGCGAATATTTGGACACAGATTGCAGCATAAAAAACACAATCACAAGAGGCAATCGAG
Organism: Clarias fuscus; assembly: GCA_030347435.1. Taxonomy (NCBI): domain Eukaryota; kingdom Metazoa; phylum Chordata; class Actinopteri; order Siluriformes; family Clariidae; genus Clarias; species Clarias fuscus. The sequence goes on along the minus strand of CM059206.1, from coordinate 6,096,791 downwards.
AAGTGAAATAGTCTGTTATTTCCATATATTAAGATTTCTTTCTTTTTTTTCTTTCTTTTTTTTTTTTTGTACGTTGCTGCCAATCTTCTGCCTTTCATATAGCGGCAGCTTTAGAGGGTTTTTCAGAAGGTTTTGGCCCTTAGGACCAGAATTCTGTTTTGAACAGGTTTTTATATTTTATACATACCAGCCCCGGTTCAGACCACTTCCTTTGCAGTTGTTAAAAGGTCAGATGAAAAGAAGAGAGGAACAAGGCAAAAGGAGTGGAGCTTGCCTGAAAGAAGCTTGACATCACCTAAGAGAGTTAGTGAAATCCCGTTACAAGGCAAGAGACTCGAGAGACGTTTCAGTTCTCAGTCTCTCATGGGGCCAGGCAGGTGATAGATAACAATAATACGAAGATAACAGCAACAGCATGGAATTCTAATGATTAAATGTTAAGGTGAGCGAGAGTCCATGAAGTGTGAAGTGCCATTTCTGGGACAGAGACAAGCCTGTGCTCCCTATCCCCAATTCCTCATGGAGTGTGAGCGAAAAAAAAAAAAAAAAAAAAAGTCTAAGCGAAGGACAGAATAGCAGGCGTTGCTGAATTCTCCAGAGTGATCCCGGTATCCCCGAATGCCAGGAAGTCGAGAGAGTGCCTAAAAATGAGATGAAATCAGCTTTCACCAGCACGGCGGTGCTTCCATACAGTGGCTTCTGTATGATTCGAGATTAGGACTACGGTGAAGGGCGGATGCGATTCGTCTGCCAAACAAAAGCGAGCACAGCATATCCGGTGCAGATTGTGTAATCATAACACACATCTGTGTGAAAAATGCAAACACCTTGCTTAAGTCAAACATTGAGATGCACTTTTGTAAAAAAGGTTGCGTCCAGAAGCAGTGGAAGCTTACAGTGCCCTGGGCAAACTCCCCTACAGTGCCCTAGAAAACAACCAAACATTTTGCCTTTCTATATGTGTGCATATGTACTGTATGTACTGTATGCAGGTATATATAGGCAAATGTTTCAAACGTTCACGATACGAACCAAATGAACCTTCTTGACTGATGCCTACAGCATTGAACATTCTTCTGACTGTGCTCAGGACCTCGCTACAATCGACAAACCATAGATGAGCTAATTTCACTGAAAGTTATCAAAATCAGCAATGTGCTATTTATGTTGTAACAGTTCTGCAACAGTCTACAGAAATGATACCAAATACTGTATTATACTGTATGCTTAGACCTTTTTCTTATAAACTGGGAACCTAATGACTTTGATGTTTTCTTATTTATTCCTATATACTGTTTTTATTTACTGTAACTAGAATCAGGACTTTACCTAGCCCCAATTAGCCCCAATTAGTTGTCAAGACTAAGCTAGCCTACCAGTGTTGTGCAAAAGTTTAGGCACCCCTTGATAAATAACAGATTTTGGTGATTTAAAAAAAAAAAAAAAATTATGAAAAGTCTTTCTTGGAAATAGAAAAAAAAAATGCTTAATATTTTCAGCACACATTGATGCGTAATTACTTCTTAAGCCATGAATTGAAAAAAAATAATAATAATAAAAAATAAGAACATTATTATGGCAATGTGCAAAAGTTTGAGCACCCTAAGTCTCCGATTCTTTTTACAACGTTTCAGACCTTAATCAGCTCGTTAGATCTGATGCATGGCAACAGCTGTCATCAGTAAATGGCAATTTCAAAACTTCAGCGATACTTCGGGTTCCTTCGGGTGGGAAGACCTGAGATGATGTCCACTTAGCCATGCACCAACAATCTTGTACTTCAGTGTGAGAGACCTTCCCAGTCAGTACCCTGTGTCACTCACAAACTAAAATTGGAGCAAAAAAAAAACAAGATCAATTGACCCACACTGTGACATGAAAAAATGAGACGTGCAAAGTGAGAAGTGATGGAAAACTGATCACACAAATGTTATTACTATTTTGCACTTTTCTTTTCTTCCTATTTTGTCGCCTCTGGTAACATGCAGTGCTAAACAGCTACCCATGTCACCCATATCTAAATCTGTCTCTGTCCTACAACATTTAATTTTTTATTATCCCTATTATCTTGCTAATGATTAGTTTTTTTTTTTTATTTATGTTTTTATTAACCAACATGTGAAATATTTATTGTTTATAGCTTCATTCATTTTTGCACCAAACCACCGTGCCTCCTAATATAAAAAAAATATTTTACTTAAATCCATTTTTAATGATATCATGTTTTAATTGATCTCTTGTAAAATAATATTAAATTGTATTAAAAACCAATGCATTAGTCCAATATTAACACGCTGTTTAAATGACACCTGGCACTTTTGTAAGAGCTCTTGTTAAAAAGCAGATGCAAGAAAATCCGATGCAAGAATTCAACCCTGTGATGCTGATGGTGTTTATTAACATATGTTTTGACGTATACACCGTCTCAGTAGAAAACTGTATAGTCTACTGATATATTACGCAACTTCTCTTCTGAATCCTCTTGCCTATTGGGAGTCATTTTTGAGGCGTCAACACACACTTCACGGTTCTGTATGCAAATTACCATCTCACATGAACTCGAAAACACTACACAGGATCCATTCAGATCGTATTAGTGTTTAACTAACTGCGAAACAAATACCAAGAGAAGCGAAGTAATTAACTAGGCTTAATCGTTGTATTTTACGGTTAAGCACTTCGCTTTCTGTGCAGCGCAATACGCCGTTAACGAAGGGCCCTCACTGAAAGCAACTATTTTATTTGCGAAACGGCGTTCGCTTTTGTTGTCGAACATCTGCTGCGTTTTCACGAACCGAGGCTCCAGTAGGAGAGCTGGAAGACATAAAGAAACGGAGAAAAAAAAGAGAAAAAAAAAAAAAAAAACGAAGGCAAAATGGCAGACGGTGAGCGCCTGGGCGTGACTGTTGTAGCCTGAGGCACAGGCACTTGTGACAGGTGGTCAGTGTGACTATAGGTTCAGTGGAAATGTGAATCATTAATGAATCATGAAAACAAAAAAACAAAAACCTGATTAGTCGACGTATCGGGAAACTGGATTTGCAGGGATGTGGCGCGGCTCACGCGGCAGCTTCACGTATGTGACATATTTTGAAAAATAATATAAAAAATCTCTAAGCGAGGTTCATTCAGCTGCTGTTTTGTTCAATAGGTTGACAGTGCTAGGCAAACACACACACACACACACACACACACACACGAAAGCTAGTGCACTTTTTTCATTTCTACTGTTTGCACATTATCCATTGTTGCTGCATTATGGATTAAATTCAATATTCTTCCATTCAGTCAGTTAAAAAAAATAAATAAATAAATAACAGCTTTCACTTATTTTAGAACATAACCATATCATAAGAATCTTTTCTTTATTTATTTTGCATCATGACTATTAGTTGAAACAGATGTCATTTTAACGGTTAGTTATATAACTCTCTGACACCCTATAGCCAAAAGCAGTGGTGTACAGTACTTGAGTGTTTGCATCTCGTTACTGTACTTAAGCATTATTTTGGAATCTTTGCACAGTGGTGAGGCGGCACGATAGCTTAGTGATTAGCCCTGCCGCTTTGCGCCTCCGGGATCCGGGTTCGATTCCAGTGGGCATGAAGTTTGCATGTTCTCCTCGTGCTTTGGCGGTTTTCCTTCGCGTACTCCAGTTTCCTCCCACAGGCCAAAGACATGCAGATTAGATTAGGCTAAATGGCTTTTTCAAATAACCCGTAGTGTATGTGTGTGTATTTCTGCTCTTATAATAAAAAGCAGGAATTCAGTCGTCCTTGCCAGTCACAGTGACACTAGCATTTGTGAGCTCATACATGTAGAAGGGGTGAATAGCAGTTTCCTGTGACTGCAGCATGGGTTGCAGTCAGCAAGCTTTGTGTTTCTGAAGATGCATATGACAGACATCCCTCCCTGGTTGGTAGTGGTCCTGTGATTGGGTGGGGATTTGACAAAAACTCAACATAAAAAAAAAATAATAATAAAAAAAAAACAGTTAATGAAAATTAAAAGTGCATGTCAGGTCCCTGTTGGTTGCTGTCTTTCTTATGTATTCTTTGAAATTATATTAAATGTGTTCTATCTAAAAGAACAAAAAATCTAAAGCTCTTTGCATAAATGTGCACATTATACATAGAATTTTGAAAATGCCAGGGTGTCTGTTTTTTTTTTTTTTTCTTTTTTTTGTGCAATGACTTGCCCTCAAGCTGCCAATTCCATCTGACAGCAATCTGTGAGATTTTACTGCCACTACCTATGTAGCTTTTAATCTGACACTCCAGTAACACCTTCCTTATCATCAACAACTCACTCTAAACCCCACCGAGTGCAGAAGCATGAAAAAAAAAAAAAAAAACTCACATGCACAGCACAGCTAATCACACGCACAGCAGCTATATGGCGTGTTATTCACCCGCTACCACTACCAATTTCTATCACGCTATGGAAAATGAGCGAGGGGGGAGGGTGTTATAGAAGGTGCAAAAGAATGCAAGATTACTTCAGTCCTTTTTTCGTTCAACGTTTTAGGAAAAAAAAAACGGGCCAGAAGAATGACAACAAAAAGTCCCATCAATAACTGCGGCGGGGTATTCCAGCATGTGACATCACGGTGTAAAGCGCACGAGTCAAAAGGCCATGCAGTGTTATAGCATTCATTTTCACAGAAGCAGCATGGAACATTATTATTTTTCCCCCTCTGCCTTTCTGCTGCTGACTTCCACTGGAATCTGTTTCTCTTGCTTAGTTTAGCGGCACAGATTCTTTATTCAGAAAGCCACGGAAATGGGCTACAAAGCAGGTTAAATTTCCATCGTTTGGAGACGAGCATACTGTTAAGTGGTGGCCGAAAGTATTTATTACCAAAACATATGCCGTCTATTATAGTTCTGTTTCGGTTATTGGATGGAACAAATACAAGCGGGTGTTCAAGTCAAACCGGGTCTATGAAATTTCTCATGAAGTGTAAGACTGATATACTTATACTGCACAGCTATAGAAAACTTTAAGCAGAGTGCAATGATGAAACTCTTAGCCGAAGCAAAACATTTGACCTGTGCCTTAATTTTAAACAAGGCCGAACGTACGGTATGTAAATGACGATTCCAACCGAGGTGTTTTGAAGCCCACTGCAGTTATTATGGCTCCAACTTATTGAGAAAACGTTCTCTCTTGATTGCATCCAAGCACTAGTGATATAATGCCCTGGGATAAGGGCATTAGTATAGGGAGTTCTGTACAATCACAAATCCCAGTTTGACTTGAATGCCACTTGTTCTCAGTACGACTTTGGTTCAAGCACAAACATGACCAGCATTGCTAAGACACCTTGATCACTCATCATCTATATGGCTTTATCCTGTGCGCCGAGCCGCGGGGTTCCTGGAGCCTATACCAGGAGACTTAGGGCGTGAGACGTGGTACACCCCGGATACAATCCATCACAGGGCATAAACACATATACAGACATTCACACACTCATTCACACTCAGGGCAATTTGGGAACGGCAATTAGCCTAATCTGCTTGGTTTTGGATTGTTGGAGGAAACCGGAGTCCCTGGAGGAAACCCACCAAGTACGAGGAGAACATGCAAACTCCATGCATACAGATGGGGGAATCGACCCTGGCCTGGTCCTAACCACTATGCCACCGCACCACCCACCTTGATTATAATAGGAAATATTCGATACAGGTAATGTAAAGATATTGTTGTATGCTGTAGCATCACGATTTACCTTGATTGGAACCAAGAGTCCCAAACCATTCTCAGCATGACAATGACAGCTATAAATTTTTGATCTCTGGAAAAGATCTGTAGTTAGTCATTCACCATGATCAAGTGAAAGTAGGCAGTTCTTGACTACATTTCCTGATTCTTTAGGGAATGCTGTTTAATAATTGTTATTACATATTTATAATAATGAATAATAATTGTTATAATAATTATAAACACTTTGTCTATTTTTTTTTATTTTCTTTCCTTTTTTTTTTTTATTTTTTTTTTTTAAAAGTTTACCAAATGTCAGACAGCAACATTATTTGGCTGATAGCCTATTTTGAAGAGATTACAGAGTCTTCATTTTGTTTGGTGGCTTTACATTTCAATGGAAGCAAATCCTCAGTAAGAAAAGAAATGATGAATTAAGATTGTTTTGGGATCCGATGCGTGTTCGCCTGCTGAGTCAAAGGGAACGAGACGCATGAATATTCACTTCTCTGTTTTCATCCATATGCAATTCCGCTGTTGATGGCGCCATCCGAGCCTAGTTCCATGATGATAAGAGTAAAAGGAAACACACATTTTTCAAATTAAGAGGGAGATTTGCACGGCCCAGTTCACCATACAGTATTCAGTAAACTGTCTATGTGTACATACTGGAGTGCGGAACAGTGTTTATTAATGCTGTGCAATAATGCTAGGAACATAATGGGTACAAAACATTTGAAACTTTATATGATAGGGTCAAATCTGATTATTAGATGAGTGCACGCAAATTATTCGAATATTCGAATCCGCTCTGTGTGATCAGGTGTCTTTTGTTGTGTTTAAAATTGAGTGTGAATATTACTAAAGATTACATTCTAACATGGATGGTCCTGTAGTCGTAAGAAAATTATACAGTCGTATGAAATGTAGATAGACAGATAGATAGAAACATCCTTCAAAAGAACCAGTACTGTACTCACCCTCCTGATAATAACAGCGATATAATAAAGAAATATTGAACTAGTGGTTAATATTTCACGAAATAAGAAGTAAGTATAATCATTGTAAAAAAAAAAAAAGAATGAAATAAAAGTAGTTCTCTCATGCGTTCAGAGTTTTGATTCTGAGCTTACTTTGTTACTCCTATCCCACCCTGCTTACCCTGAACTCTCCAGCTCCGTGAGTGATTGAGTTTGGCCGCTCAGCACGTTGGCGTGAACTCGCATCAGCTGAAACAAGCAGACGAGAAAAGACAGCAAGACATCCTCAAAGCTTTTTCGCACACATAGCGAGAGACAGAAGGAACAGACGTAGGCTTTCATCGTCAAAACCGACACACACATCCATTTCCATCCCCGACATAAAACCCTAACAAATCTGCCGTCAGTACTCACAGATCAGCAGGCGAGATCTGAGCACGATGAATAAAACTCTACAAGCTCGGCCGGCTTTCCTTTCGCACCGCGAGAGATGCCGCGAATCCCAAAGAGCGGGTTCGTAACCTTAGGCCGACTATACAGTCACCCTCTTTACGTTGACCCAGATGTGCTGAGTCATAAAAAAAAAAAAAAAAAACGTGGCGGTTGAAGGTCAAAACAAGCTGCATGTCCAAATTTCACTTTGAGGCATATTCATTTATTCCGCCATCAGCATGGTCTCAAGTTATGAAGGTCAGTTCGGGGCAGGGTCACCCTCTGTATCTTCTCACATCTCAACGAAATCGAACCACATTTCCTTTTCTCTTTCATATTTCCACATGCGTTTATGTTCTTGTTACCTGCCGGTGTAACTAAACAGCTAGTGCGCTAGCTGGCCGAACTTGCATCGTACAGTAGCATTCCCAACATCACACAGCTCTGCACCACTTTATCTACATACCGGTACTACAGGCAAAATCTGCTTCAGTGACCTGTTCCGCAGTAGTGAAATCGGTTTCCCCTTCAAGTCTGAAAGGCCCCATGTTAGCATTCCCTAAAGCAACACTCTAAAGATCTTCACATAATATTGGATCTAAAGGTTCTGTCTGGCATCCTAAAGCTCACTTTGGATCGTCCCTTTGGGGAACCATTGTAGGGTTTGATGTGAAACCGTACAACCGTCGGGTAGCAGAAGAAAACAAGAAAGCATTAGCCATCTAAGGAACCCTTGTGAATGCATCTTTTCTAAGGCGGTTATATTGTTGGCTCATTGATTTCCTTCCTTTTTATTACTTATAATTAGTTTCATATTTTACATTCGCTGTGTTCTTGCCTCTTTTCACAGTCTTGTTCAGGATTTCGCCATGAAGGCAAGTCCTTTATCTAGTGTATTCCATGCACACATGCTGCCACTGTGCTGTGTTGTTTTGGACAGTCCAGGAACACATGACTAGGGCCAGGGCAAGGTAACACGGCATAGCTACTGTAGCAGATGATCACCACCACCACCAGCACCACCACCACTGCTCCTCATCCTCAAGGAGAAGACTTGATCTTCTTAAAATGTTGATCGTGTGTCATAAAAGCACCAGAAACATGCTGGACTATGCTCATTTGGGAATATGCCGCAATTCGGAAAAAATAGATTGCAGAACTCTTTATGTCTTTTGCTCAGACACATTCAATAAAGACTTTCTCCTTAAGCAACACGTCACAGCCCTGACCCTGTTGAGGACACCTCCCAGTTCTGCCACCTCAGTAACCAGCAATCAACCAACGCCCCAGTGCCAAGATGCCAGCACACTCTGCTTCAGGGCAGCTTAACTCCCTATGCACGCCTCCCTACGACACAACCTTGCACTTCGTCTCTCTCTTACACACACACATATGCACACACACACACACACACACACACACACAACCTAACCTTCACTAAATCATCTAAAATAAAAGAACAACTTATCTTTATTGCAATGTTGTGTTCTACCCATTGCTGCTGCAAGGTTGTGCATTCATTTAATTGGAGCCCTACTGTACATGGATCCACAGGTTTTTTTTTTTTTTTTTGGGGGGGAGGGGGGGGGGGGGGAGTTTGGAAATGGTTAAGGTCATTTCTGCCTGGCTGTAGCTTGACATTATCTTTCAATATTGACTGTAAGTGCATTCCATTCTGGAAGAAGCAGCCGCCCTGGTAGCCTTATTTACCCAAAGAGGAACCTTGGCAAGCATTGCTTTTTGGATGCCCTTCAGAGTCATCATACCTCATCACTTTTAGTGCATTATAAACTCAACCAGACCACTGTCCGGAGAATAACAGCCACAATAGGTTAGTCACATTCAGTTTCATGCCATTCAATTTGATCTGTATAACACATTTAACAATGGACATGGTCATAAAGCTTGTAACAAATCATTTATTTTTCTGCTTTGTTCTACTGAGTTAATCCCACAGTTAGTGTGGCTTTTTCAGCATACAGTAATAATATCGCAAATAATTTATCTCCATCTGTGATCGTTACTATATGAACAGGGAGTTGTCCCAGATAGCCCACCTGCTAGTGTAACTAGGCAGCTAGTCAGGAACTACATTGGCAAGCTCTTATCATTGTATTGCTCTCAATGATATGGTGCAAGTCTTTGTGCAAAAACCAGAACTACAGGCAAGATCTGACTGCTCAGTGAAATGAGATTTTTCTTCAAATCTGAATAGGCCCATGTCATCATTCCCTAAAGCAATCTTCTAGCTGAAGCAGCCTCGCAGACGACCTGGCACCTTTTTTTTTTTTTTTTTTAAATGGATTTATTTTTTAACACATAATCATTTAAATAAGCAAAATATAACATTGCATATTACAGCAACTAGACACAACACTAACCCAACTACGAGGGTGAGTCAAAAATTATCCACACTCTGGCTGTAGGGTTCATTTTCATTTAAAATGCCCAATACCTTTTTTTTTTTTGTTTTTTTTGCTGTATGGAAAATCTTTTAGGCTGAGCTGCGGACCACGAATGCACCGCCGTCTTCGGTTCTTCATCGGAAGTGAATGTTTGAACATATGAAGCTGATCGGATAAAGAATCAGCACTCAAGTTAAAGTTACAGAGTTACAGCGCTCATTATTTCACATTGTGTGTCATAAAAGCACCAGAAACATGCTGGACTATGCTCATGGATCTTGTTGCAATTGTATCTTGATTATATCTCTTTTAAAGAGGGAGTGCCGTTGTTCTGAATATCTGCACGGCTGTGAGCATTATTACACTACAGTTAGTTACAGTATCACAAAGTAATCTGATGAGATGAGAGATTTAACTATATGTATCATTCCGTGTCGCAGATTTTCTAACAATTGGGTAATTCAAATTCAAATCCTTCTCTTACCCTCGATCAAGGGCACTACTTGGTGTGTGGAACAAGGGACTGTACACCCTACATACTGTAGCCCACTAGATTTAATATTAACCTGAAATCCGACAAGTTAACTGACATCCTGAGTGTAAATTTTGTACGTTTCTCAGGACTATGCACCATCTGTATGGTTTATATCTCCTTATCTGTTAATTACATAAACTGTCGCTCGCCAACTTAGCGTTAGTTCACACCAGTCCTGGCTAGTTAGCCGCGTCTGGTGATGTCTGCCAGTGATACGCGTTGGCGGAGAAATAAACAAAAACAAATCATAATCTTTTGATCATAAATGGGATTTTTGGAGCTGTTCACACTCGAGGTCGTGCTGTTGTAGCGAATACAGCACTCCCTCCTGTGTGACATTGCTTAAATTGCTTAAAACCTTCCAGGATTAAACGTGAATTCAAGTGCAGATATGAAAATTGAAACAGAAAAATGACTAGATACTGTACAGATCTGGAAAATGTCCATTTTTTTAAATTGCTATAAGGTGAGACCTTGCTGCTTAGTAGAATAATTTATTTATTTATTTATTTAATTTTTTTAATGTCATATTGCATAGACGAATGCTTTAAAGTCATACGACTTCAGACACCCGGAATTTCTCTCCACTCACATTTATTCTCCACAAACTAAAGGCTGGCGAACATTTTGAAAGTGTCGTGGTGAATAGATAATGCGCTTCTTAAAAAGCAATATTGCACCGAGTGTTTACAAGCTATGCCGAAACTTTGTGTTCCCAGGTCGAATACAGTATGTTCGCCATCATTCATGTTCCCGGGTTTCAAATGCAGGCCTGTACACAATACACACACCGACACCTTACACCTAAATCCGCCCTAGGTGTGAATGAGTATATAAATAAACATGTGTGTGTGTGTGTGTGTGTGTGTGTGTGTGTGTGTATGGGATAGACTGGCGTCCCACCCTGGCTGTATTCCTGATTCCTTTTTTTTTCTTAAGATCGCGCGACTCCGTGGATCCGACACGATCCCTGACCAGATGAAGCTCTTATGGAAATGATGAATGAATAAATGGAGCAGATTGCCTAGCATGTAAAGCAGGTCCCCGTCTGTGCAAGCTTAATGAATGGTGAGCAGTGGTTACCCTGAAACGGAGAGGTTAATTGATTCCGTCGATGAGTCTGTCTAAATGTAAATGCTAACTAGCTAACACATGGGAAAATTATTGAAATATCCAATTAATCCTTCTTCCGCAACGCTGTGTGCTATTTGTAGTCGTTTGAGACAGCTGGCCCGAAGATACTGTACACGCCTTAATTATTCCTTTACTCGAATGAAAGCGTTCTCACTCGTTGCAGTTTGTAGCGCTCGTACACAGCGTTGACTTCGCTCCCCTTTGACCTCTCTTCCTACTCTGTATGTCTTTTATACCTTCGCCTTTCATGATACAAAGGCTGCGTATGAATAAAATATACAATTATTGTTATGATTATTTAAAAAAAAAAACATCTGAGTGATTGCAGCACTCGTCGGGTCGGGGCGCCGGAGCTCGCTTTCGATCGGCAGCGCCGGGGCTTCTGGTTTCTGCGGGACCTATTAGCGCTGACACACACACTCATATGCACTCATACACGCATGCTGAAAATGAGCCGTGTCAAAGTCAGTTTTCATTTCTCCCTTTGTGTTCTCGCCTGCTTTTCATACCAAATCTCTCTCTCTCTCTCTCTCTCTCTCTCTCTGGTTGCCTCTTCCCCTCGCGCTCTTATGTTGTTCCCTCACCACTTGTTTTTTTTTGGCAGCGACCGATTTTCAGCTCGCGCAGTTTTAAAACCCTTTTTCCCTTTTCCACACTCATCCTCCTGCTTGTTTTCTTTTCTGATTTGTCAGGGAACTGCTATCATCCGTCACCATAAGGGCTTTTTCTGTTTTTCTTCTTCTTTTTTTTTTTTTATAGGCATTTTTGTTTGCTGCACTGCTTTGGCTTATCATGAGACTGGAGACATCTTTTCTCTTCTCTTCTCTTCTCTTCTCTTCTCTTCTCTGCTCTGCTCTCATCTTCACTTCTCATCTCTTCTCTTCTCTCAAAATTGTATTCATTATTAAGATCAGGTTTGGACTGTTGGTGTTTAACCACGTCTCAGTTTCATGTCACCCATCCATCACTTGCAGATCCTTCCTACCGTATGGATGTTGATATGTTTTATTTCCTTTACTTTACACACGTTCGCATTCCACTCTATCGGAAACTTTTTTTTTACATTTTTTTTTTACTATTACTCAAGACAAATCGATTTCATGTACAAATGTGACAATCATTTTCTGCATCGTAAATACATTCCTGTGCAACAGTCTGCACCGCGCCCCTCATTTCCTAATATCAAATGTAATTACATGATGTTAAACAAGTGCCTACAAATACAATGTAAAAATGAGATGTTTATGTACTGTAACAACCTCAGCAGCGACCTCATTTCCCCCCTCGTCTGTTTCAACCACTCAGCATTCAGCAGATCATCTGTCATCGTCTGCACCTGTCACTCACTCACTGGTTCATGCCTTATGTTGGATGCTGTTTTATTCCTGAATGATTTGTAGGTCACTGTAAATTTAACAAACAAGCGAATAAAATAAAAATAAAATACATTCCTTGTGAAACTGCTCGGGTACAGGGACTGGAGTGAAAATGAGAGCCGGAAACTTGCCAATCTCAGAGCACTTAGAACACAAGGCAGGGTACACCCTGGACAGAGAGCCAAGTGACAAACTCAAACACCTAATTATATACTCTACACTTCAGGAAACTTCAGTCTACATGGCACTCACACAAACACAAACACACTCATTCGAACGCTAATCACGCTAATCTGCATGACTTTGGACTGTGGAAGGAAACCAGAATAATCCGGAGGAAACTCGTCGAGAACATGCAAACTCCATGCACACAGAGTGTGAATCGAACCCGGACCCTGGAGGTGCAAGGTGACAATGCTAACCACTACGCCACCATGCCGCCCTGTACTCGATTATATTAAAGCAAATCCCAAAGCCTTGTGAATCTAAATGTACTTGTATGAGATGTTTTTACTCACTCACTCATCATCTATACCGCTTAATCCTGTATTCAGGGTCACAGGGGGCCTGGAGCCTATCCCAGGAGACTTAGGGCACATGGCAGGGTACACCCTCATTCACACACTACGGGCAATTTTAGGGACACCAATTAGCCTAACCTACATGTCTTTGGACTGTGGGAGGAAACCGGACTACCCGGAGGAAACCCACCAAGCACAGGGAGAACATGCAAACTCCATGCACACAGAGACGGGAATCGAGCCTGGCCGGGGATCGAACCCGGACCCTGGCGGTGCAAGGCGACAGTGCTAACCACTACGCCACCATGCCGCCCTGTACTCGATTATATTAAAGCAAATCCCAAAGCCTTGTGAATCTAAATGTACTTGTATGAGATGTTTTTAATATCGTAAAATATCAAATTGTTGCCTTATATATTACAATTAGATCAAAATATGTGAAAGCCTGAGGTTTACATCTATATATTAACGGTATAAAGTATTTGTACCTCTTAAAAGAATTTAAATTTTTAAAAAAAACTTTTTTCATTTTTATCATAAGTTTGTTATATTGTTACAGGAAGCAGTCCCATATGTCTTGTTTACATAAAGAAAATGAATTGCATTCTTTGTAAAAATTAAATAAATGAAGCATTTATTCATAGATTACTTTGTATTATTATTCCTATTTAAACATTTGCATAATGGAAATTAGAGGTGAGAATAATTTCTTGAGTTTTTCCCTATCCAATTGTATATTTGTCGAGTTTTCTCTTTCCTGCCTCATTATAAATGTCTTTGGATTTAATTAAAAGCAAAAAAAAAAAAAAAAATCAGTATGTGATTGAAATCTATACTGATAATTATTATTAAATGGACAATTTCAGCCAGGTGCCTGACTGAAGGGAACGGTCTTCCGAGATGGTCTGAATCAATATTTTCAACTGCATTACGCTTTGGGGGGGGAACGATCCCCAAGCTAGCTGTTTACAGTGTAAACACGACCATCTGCTCGTGCTTTATAAAATGGATCTGCTTTGAGCTTCAGGGTCTGTAATCTATGCATGGGAGCGAGTTTATTTAGGGGAGGAGAAGTCTTTTTTGGAGAACGAGAAGAGCAAATCGAATGTGAGGGTCAAGAGCAGGGCTGATGTATATAGAATGATCACGTGACCAGATAAATATGGACATGTTCCTGAGACATGGTCCTAGGTATCTCTTCTGCACATAGCTGCGGTATTGTCCTCAACTGCAAACTACACGGAAATTGGATTCCGAGATGGAGAGCTCTGAAGAAGCGTTTCTTGCGGAAGCAGGTCGACGTGATAAGGGACTCATATAAGTATGATTGATTTAGAAAATAAATAATTTCGCCTTTGCGCCTGGTATTGGCAAAGCTCGTATTAAAATTGAAAGTAGGATGGGGAGAGGACAGGAAGAGGAGAAGAGCAGGAGAGAGTGAGACACAGAGACAGAGAGAGACAGAGAGAGAGAGAAAGAGGGGAGGAGGAGGAGGAGGAGGAGGGGGAGAAAGACGAGGTCACGGAGCAGCCGCTACGTGTTTAGCATCCTAAACAGCTGGTGACCTTGAAAGATGGACGTAAACAGATAGCTCAGACTGATAGAGCCAGAGGCAAAGCAAGGGCAAGTGGTAAAGCTGGTTACCTCTCAGTGCAGATGTTTGCTAAACGCTAAGCAAATTCCACCTCCATATAGAAAAAAAAATTATGTATGTGGCACACGTCACTGAAATTTTTATATATATATATACAGTACTGTGAAAAGTCTTCTGCGCCATATTATCTGTAGTACCAAATTTTGTTATATAAGTTTATTATGTCTGCATTATTATGTACAAGACCATTCCCTACACAGATACACTGAACTAAATTAATAAATAACAGAAGTTACCAAAAGAACTCTTTATATTCTCCAGCATGCTCAGTAAAACCTAACAGCTGTTTTATTTAGAAAACTGCGCACATCTGTATCGAACACTACCGCTTATGTTCAAGCAAAGAGTTTCCAGACCAAATATTGACCGTTTATTGTTTATGTTATTACTCAATGCTTTTTATAGAAGTTTCTTTTAATGTAGAAATGTTTTCAAAAGCATCATTGCATACGGCTTTTGTTTGGATGTTCCCAAGACTTTTGCGCAGTACTGTAAATAAAACAGCTGTTAGGTTTTACTGAGCGTGCTGGAGAATATGAGTTCTTTTGGTAACTTCGTCACACTCGCTCCTTTCTATTTTCATGCAAAACCCAGGAGTCGACATTATTGATTTTTTTCCCCGCATCTGAAACCTGGTCTGTCATGTAATATGTCACTTTCTTTACAGAAGAATACGTGCATGCCTGTAATGTTATTTATTCATGAATTTTAATGTATCTTTGTAGGGAATGGTCTTGTACATAATAATGCAGACATAATAAACTTATACAACACAAATTGTACCACAGATAATATGGTGCCTAAGACTTTTGCACAGTACTGTATGTGCTGTAAACTTTCACCTGCAGAAGTAAAGTAGGAATATTTGTATTACATGCAATATAATGTAAAAAGTAATAAATCATCTATGAAAGTGTTATGTGAAAATTAGCAAATCATATAGGAATGTGTAAAAACATGCAAAAATCATGCATGGAAAAATGTACAAGCAACAATTATATTGTGTAAAAAAATGAAAAATAAAAATAAAAACTGTTGATATAAATTAATGATGTGCATTTTCCTTTACATTGTATTTACATGTGTAAAAATAACATAAAAGCAATTCAATTCTAAAATAATAATAATAATAATAATAATAATAATAATAATAATAAATAAGTATACACTGTAAAAAAAACGGTCGTAAATCCGTAAATTTTACGGTAAAAAACTGGCAGCTGTGGTAACCAAAATTTTACCGTAAAAAATACGGTAGCACCGTTATTGCACTGTAAAAAAAACAAAGCGTAAATTTTACGATAAAAAACTGTCAGCTGTGGATGCCAGAAGTTTACTGTAAAAAATACGGTAGCAATGTTTTTGGTTCTATGGGATCGCACTCATTATACTACATATTTTACGGATTTTAATTGTTCTTTTTTTTCAAGTCTGACCGGGCATCAAACCCAGACCCTGGAGGTGCAAGGCGACAGTGCTAACCACTACCCTATCATGCTTGCTAGGGAACTGTTGTCGTTGTTGGACTTCCTCGGTTTCTCCACGTCTCCTCGCACGACTTGCACCCCAACAACGACAACACTTACGTAGCAAGCATGGTAGTGTAGTGGTTAGCACTGTCGCCTTGCACCTCCAGGGTCTTGGTTTGATTCCCGGCTAGGCTTGAAAAAAGAACAATTAAAATCCGTAAAATATGCAGCAAAATGAGTGCGATCCCATAGAACCAAAAACATTGCTACTTTTTTTTCTTACAGAAAACTTCTGCCAACCACAGCTGCCAGGTTTTTACCGTAAAATTTACAGTTTGTTTTTTTACAGTGCAATAACGGTGCTACCGTATTTTTTACGGTAAAATTCTGGTAACCACAGCTGCCAGTTTTTTACTGTAAAATTTACCGTTTTTTTTTTTTTTTTTTTTTACAGTGTAGAAATTATTTAAAAAATCTAATGTGTAAAAGAAACAAAAACAAATGAATGATTAAAAATGTCACATAAATTACATAATAAAATAATTGTAAAAATAATGGATATGTAAAAAAATATTAATTAATGATAACAATATATATTTTAACTATGTGTAGAAAAAAAAAACTAAAATTATGCATGTGTTCAAAATGGAATTAAAACAAATAGAAAGAACAAATCATATAAAATCATTAAAATAAATTGTGTAAAATCATAAGAAATGTTCAAATATGTGCACAAAAACTGATATAGCAAATTAAATTAAATGCAATTTAATTATGTATCCTGCGATGGATTGGCACCCTGTCTAGGGTGTACCCTGCCTCATGCCCTGTGTCTCCTGGGATAGGCTTCAGGCCCTCCGTGACCCTGAATACAGCATTAAGCGGTAATGACGATGAGTGAGTGGGTGCGTAATTATGTATCTAAATTTAATGTATAATGAAAAAATGTCAACATAAAATGGTCACATGTTAAATTAATAATAATAATAATAATAATAATAATAAACAGGGGACACTACATGGGAAACTTTTTTATTTTTTTATTTTTTTTTTATACAGGTAACAGGTGAAGTGCTAACATAGAACCCCATGTGTACATTTTAAATGTGAAGCATGACAACTCACGGGGGTTCTATGTTAGAAAAATGAACACCTGTGACAAGTTTATTTTAGTTTAGTGCTAATGAGACAGTTTGAAATGTTTGCTTTGCGTGTGTAATACAAGGCATGTGTCACCCGAATGCCTTCCAAACTGTAACTTGGCATAATTATTTTGCAAGAGCGGCTATGTGATGACATCATCGAAGAGCTCCAGCTCATCACACACATAATGGAGGTCATAAATCCATGCTTTTGCTGTAGAAAGGTACAAACATGACACTCGCCGTTCAAGTGCTTAAAGTGATTAGAACTCTGTTGCTTGGCAACAGCAAAATATGGCTTCCAGACATAAAAGAAATAATGACTGAGGCTAACAATTTAACTAGCCTTCAGGCAGACAATAAATCTCTTATATGGATAGTATAAAGGTACAATAACGCTGCAAACAAGACAAAATTTTCAATGGGGAAATAGAATGAGGGGGTGCAAAAAAAAAAAAAAAAAGAAAGAAAGAAAAAGAAAAAAAAAAGAAATAACCTTGCATTAGTGTGCATAGTCCTTAACTAATACTTTGTGGAAGCACCTTTTGCTTGTAATACACCACTCAGTCAATTTAGTTGAAGTCTACCAGCTTAGCATATTTCCACTCTTTCTTGTATAAATGCTTCATCTATTAAATTGCTAGGAAATCTCCTGTGCACAGCCCTCTTTAAATCATTCCACAGGTTTTCAATAGAATTTCAATCAGGGCTCTGACTGGAACGTTCCAAAATGCTGATCTTATTCTCCCGGAGCTTTTCTTTGTTGACTTGCGTTTGTGCTTCAGGTTGTTATTGTGCTAGAAGGTGATATTTTTCCTCATCTTCAGCTGTCTAACACAAGCCTGCAGCTTTTGTGCCAAAATAGATAGGTATTTCAAGCTATTTATGTTTCCATATATCTCGACTACAGCCCCAGTCCCAGCTCTGATGAAGCGGCCCTATAGCACGATGCTGCCACCACCATGCCTCAGAATCTTGGGTTGATAAACTGTTTTTTTGCACGAAACACATTTTTCAGACTTGCGCCCCAAAATGTTTTCAACACTGTTACATTTACTCTTCCAAGCACCTGTTGTCACTCATAAAAGTAAACAAAAGATAAAAAGAAATATCTATAAGAATTGAGTGTTTGCGTCCATCTTCGTGTGCGCATGGCATTTGCATGGTCTCCCTGTGCTTAGGGGGTTCCCTCCAGGTACTCTGGTTTCTCTCACAGTCCAAAGACAAATTAAAATTATTATTATTAGTAGTATTTTTTTTGTTGTTGTTGTCACATACACAGTCATACACAATACGATATGCAGTGAAATGCTTATAACTGCCCATGCCCAAAGATTATCAATGAGAAATAAATATAGAATAAAATAAGAAATACAATAAAGGAAAACTTTAGCTATGGAAAATATAGCTGTAGAGAATAAGAAAAAAATATAAAATATAAGAAAAACTTATCTGTACAAATATAGATTTATTTATTTATTTTTTTTTTTTGCTGTACAAATATAGAAAATATAGAAAACTTTAGTTGTGGAAATGAAAATGAATTTAAATATAAATGTTGATGTGTGTGCAAATATGCATGAATGTGTGGATGCAATGTCTAAAAATGTGCAATGAGCAAAAATGAAATAGAAATGCAATTGTGCATGAATGTGCAGATGTGGAATGGCCATACTGTAAGTGTCCATAATGTCCAAAAATATCCATAAAAGACTTACTGGCATTTCCAAAATATGTATAGTCTGTGAAAGTGTTTATGCTTGTGTCCCACAATGGACTGGCACCCCAGCCAGGGTGCATCCTGCCTACTGCCCCAAATCCCCTGGGAAAGGCGCCAGTCCTCCCAAGACCCTGAACAGGATAAGTGGCATAGACAATGGGTGAGTGAATTACAGATTTTATCCTTATCAACTTTTTTGTGAATAAACGTTATTTGTTTTTTAATAATTAACTCATTTGGATATAAAATTAACTAAAAAAACTATTAATTTTTTTTTTCAAGCAAATACATATTTACATCATAAATCATACACATTTTAACCAAAATCATCAAGCCCTTGTTAGACTGGCACAGGAACACATTGACAGGTTTTACCCTCTGGCAGGACAGACAGTGTAATGCATAATGCTCATTTGGGAAGCTCCGGTTTATGGACGAATAGAAAACCAGTGGGATATACAGTACAGTCAGATGCAAATGTTTGCAAACCCTCAGGACAAAATGAGGATGATGAAGAACTGTCATCAGAATAAGAAAAATAATTGAGTGTGTTAGTTTCAACGATAGTCCTTCATTATCACATTTCGCAAATAAATGGTTAAAAAAAAATGTATACACTAGTAAGATTTTAATAACAAAATCATGTTTTTTTGCAATTAACCTGCTTGGAGGTATATTTATGCCCTAACATCTAAACTGAAATCTGCTAATGGTCACATTCTAACAAACCTTGTTGTAAACTTTAGAACTGTTAAACTTGGTGCACTTTGGAAGTAATTTAAATGTCAAATCCTTCTGCTGTGGTATTCATACAGCCTGGTCTGTTTTGGTGAGTCTGTTGTTCTTGGTTGACAGAAGTTGCAGTCTTCTGATGCTGCTGTTGTAGATCAGATACATCAGATACTTTTCTGTTCATCACGTGTGTAAATATGCCTCATCTACAATATTTATTGTTTTAGCTTAAATCGATTTTCCTTTTATATCTCTCTTGTCTACGATCATTTCAGCCTGCAGACCCTCAAAGGAAAATCAGTAAGTGTCTTAAATATTCAAACCAGCTTTTCTGGCACCAACAACCACGCCATGGTTAAAGTCACTGAGATCACTTCCTTTCCGTTGATTGATGTAAATATTAACTGAAGCTCTTGACCCTCTATCTGCATGATACCATGCATTGTGCTGCTGTCACGGGATGCAACGATCCAATAATTGCATGAATGAGCAGGGTTAGCAGTGCAATATTTCATTTTATTCCACATCACCTGGCCAAATAGAAAGAAAGAAAGAAAAATAAATAAATAAATAAATATATAGATCTCAGTGACCACAAAGGTATTAGCACTTGATTGGTTGATTAATTGAATTCATGAATCTCAGCAGGCACCAGTTATTTTAACCCTACCTGACGGAGCTTATCACTCCTTAAAAATAAAATAAAAACAAGCCAGATGATGCGCCTCAAGATCACGGGAAGGTTGTTGCTTTGTTTCATAAGGGTCAAATTTTTAACCTGCATCAAGCAAAGAAAAAAAAAAAAGGTCAGAATATATATATATATATATATATATATATATATATATATATATATATATATATATATATATATATATATTTACTGTTAAATATTATGTATGACTTTGATACAGTATGAGTTAATTTAAATGCTTGATGAAGTGGCAACCAAACAAACAGCAGTAGTGAAAGTAAGTGAAGGTAAGAATAGTGAAAGTAAGAGCATTTCCACACAATACGATGACTACTCACATGATTGGAACTAAACTATTTCCTATGAGTCCATAAGAAAACAACTTGCTAGTGAGGATAATCAGGACAAAAGGATTTATTTTGCTAAAGAGTTTAAAGAGGTCATGTGATCTATCGACTTCAGCTCGACCCTATACCAGAACGATATGAGTGTCAGGGTACGAAGGGAAGCGCATGAAGTGATGCACTCATCATGCATAGTGTCCACTGTGCAATCCTCTGGAGGCAGTGTTATGATCTGGTGTTGCTTTAGTTGCTCAGGTGTAGACTCAGCAACATTATGTGGCAATAAAATGAAGCCAGCTGACCACCTGAATGTACTGACTGACCAGGTTATCATATCTATGGAGTTTTTCTTCCCTGATGGCACGGCCATATTCCAGGACTCAGATTATAAAAGACTGGTGGTTCTGGGAGCATGAGGAATCATTTTTTACACATGAACTGGCATCCACCGAGTCCTGATCTTAACCCCATTTAAAGTC
Source organism: Clarias fuscus (assembly GCA_030347435.1). NCBI lineage: Eukaryota > Metazoa > Chordata > Actinopteri > Siluriformes > Clariidae > Clarias > Clarias fuscus. The sequence continues at coordinate 6,075,468 of CM059206.1, read as the reverse complement.
TTGGGGATGTGCTTTAGGAGGATCTATAGAGAGGTTCGACAATCAGAGGTTAACCCAAAATTTAGGCCAAAAATAAATGCAACCCTGGATTGAAATAAAATGGTGTAATGTTGCATAATAATGTGCGCCATAATGGAGCTATGGGTGAACCAATGGAACTGGCTTATTTCTTTCTTTCATTATTTCCCCTAAAAAAATAAAAAAAAAACTGAGCTGACACTTCCCACAATTTCCCACCTTTCACACCACTACAACAGTAACAGCTTTTGGATGAACTACTGTACCTTTGACCCAAATTTGACCTCACTTACTTTTTTTGTATCTGTTTAAACTTTGGCAGAGGTTATACGCTGTCATATTTGAATTAGGTCCGGAGACAGAGAGGGTCACGGCAGAACCTCTTCCTGAACCTTTTTTTTCCCCCTGCTGTTCTGTTGATTTCACTGTGTGTGGTTCGGATTGTTATACAATTTTTTTATGAATTATAAATTACAATCTTTGTTTTTAAGTAAAAAAAAAAAAAATCATGGGAGATGCAAACTTTTGCCCCTCACCGAAGAAAGCCTGTGTGAGGGCTGCTTCCGTAGCCGTCTGGTTGGTCTGGTCTGCTGTTAACCCTTGCGTAACTCATTGCCCCTGGGTCTTTCCTTCGCTTTTATATCAAAACAACTGTAACATTGATTTTAAGCTCCGCGGTCAACCTTCGCTTCAGCTCTGTACAAACAAGCAACCGATGTAGTGGGTTTCTCCTGATGTCTGGTGTGTATGCTGAAAGACATTAGTGATAGAGGGCATCGGATGCCAACATCACATTTCTGCATTGCATTTACAAACACCATGCAATTCTAATGAAAAATGTGTTTCTCTTACTTTGCTGACCTAAACAGTGACTCTGTAAAAAAATAAAAACATAAAAAAATTAAATTAAAGAAAAGAAAAGTAAACAATAATAAATAAATGTAAATAAAATCATATATATATATATATATATATATATATATATATATATATATATATATATATATATATATATAAAATAACAAATAGAAAGAAAGAAAAATTAATAAATAAATATATAGATCTCAGTGACCACAAAGGTATTAGCACTTGATTGGTTGATTAATTGAATTCATGAATTTCAGGTGGCACCAGTTATTTTAACCCTACCTGACAGAGCTTATCACTCCTTAAAAATAAAATAAAACTAAGTCAGATGATGCACCTCAAGATCACGGGAAGGTTGTTGCTTTGTTTCATAAGGGTCAAATTTTTAACCTGCATCAAGCAAAGAAAAAAAAAAAGGTCAGAATATTTTTTTTTTACTGTTAAATATTATGAATGACTTTGATACAGTATGAGTTAATTTAAAGGATATATATATATATATATATATATATATATATATATATATATATATATATATATATATATATATATATATATATATATATATACATACACACACGTGGACAAAATTGTTGGTACCCTTCGGTCAATGAAAGAAAAACTCACAATGGTCACAGAAATAACTTTAATCTGACAAAAGTAATAATAAATAAGAATTCTATGAATGTTACCCAATGAAAGCCAGACATTGCTTTTCAACCATGCTTCAATGGAATTATTTAAAAAAATGAACTCACCAAAGGGTACCAACAATTTTGTCCACGTGTGTGTATATATATATATATATATATATATATATATATATATATATATATATATAATTTTTTATGTTCTTAGCAAACTGAGACTATCATCTATAGATTTATATGGAAATGGTTGGTTTTGTGAGTTTCCTCCAGGTACTCCGGTTTCCTCCCACTATCCAAAGACATGCAAATTAGGCGATTTGGTGTTCCCAAATTGCCCGTAATATGTGAATGAGTGTGTGAGTGTATGCCCTGCGATGGCACCTCATGCCCTAAGTCTCCTGGGATAGGCTCCAGGCCTCCCGCGACCCTGAATACAGGATAAAGCGGTATAGACAAAAAGTGAGTGAGTGAGTGAGTGAGTAAATTAGTTGTTTGATTATGATTTATCAAGGTTAGTTCAAATAGTCCTTAGTAAGACTTACCCACTAATAAAGTTAAAACGGTTTCTTACAAGTAGCCCAATTAAAAAAGAAAAAAAAATATAACAAAATGTCAGCGTACAGTACGCAAGAATTTGCATGCCTATGTTTGTGTTCTGACTAGCACATGAGGCTTGATTTCACTGCCTATCAGGTTTGTCATGATCCCTCCCTGTTCTGCCTCCTAAGGTTTTTTTTTTTCATTAACAGACTTTATATGTTATAGTGATAATCAACCCTTTGCCCCTGCCTGTTGGAGATAAACAAAGTCCATTCAATTCTGTTTAACCCAACAGCGCGCTTTTCATCTGTGTCACTTCCATTTTGTCAGCGCCGAAGCTAATGATATTCAAAGGATATCCGCAAGACTGTATATTTTATGCGCAAAGCAACAGAGCAGCGCTGAAATGGATGGGCGAACACGGGAATAGCGTATCACTGTTTTCCCAAAAAAAGAAAACACACGCTTTGTGCATCGTTGCAAGATGTGTTTGTGAGTCAGAAACTGTGGAGAATGCTTCTGGAGTGAAAGACACAGGGCAGCAGATCTGTCCACATCATTCACGTCCAGCAGCGGAGACAACTAAAGGAAAAAGGCTTTTTACACATCGCCTGCAGCATTAATGCAGAACGACAGTTATCACCACATGAAAACACAGCACGCCGCACAGGAATGCGAAAAAAATAAATAAATAAATAAATAAATAAATAAATTTTATTATTTTATATAAAAAAAAACAAATAAAAAAAAAAAAACACCAAGGTTGTATGAAGTTCATTACGCTGGGTAAAGCATGAGGGGGTAATCTCTGATGCTAACGGGAAAAAGAAAAGGGAGAGAGACAGACAGTGAGGGAGAGAAAAGAGTGTTTGGCAACAGGAGATAAAGCTGGAGCTCTGCGGGAATTTGAATGATCCGCTGTGGCATGTCAAAAGGTTTTCTGCTGACTCTCTGCATTCTGCAAACACACACCGCAAGGTACTGTCTACACACACGGACACATATACACACACACACACACACACACACACACACACCTCACAACACAAAGCCCATTTTGGCTACACGTAAACACAGCGGCTCACACAGAAGTACTTTGAGCTTTATTATAGTGTGGATAATGAGCAGCACTGGGCTCTTGCAGTGGGTTAGTCTTTTAGAAGTGGGATTGAAAGCATGTCGGGCTGCTGTAATTTTCCCTCGTGTCTGGCTTTACAAACCAAACAGGGTCCAAACACTTCACACTTTTCACCCAAGTCCTTCCCTTCATCGGAAAGGAAAAATAGGAGAAGCTTTCTGCAGCAGCCTCGGCTCTGAAGTACAAGAATGCGCTTTTCAACCGGCTCAAGTCAAATGTATTTATCGGAGGGAGGAAAAGTAAATTGGAACATCTGAAATGATGAGTGATGAGAAACGGACTGGAGTGTCGTTCACAGTCCGGGAGGGTTTAAATGATGGATTGTCGAAGGTTTCGCCTCACAGGGTTTCGAGTTCAGAACAGAAGTTCTTCTTGTGCTACAATGAGAAAGCACTTTCCTAGGTAGGCAGGAATTTCCGCCAGTATCCACACGCTCCTGAAATAAAGCCTGGACAGTTTCTAAAGGAACTAACCTGAGAGATTCTTATTTCGGCCAAATTGAAAGTTCCGGAAAGAAACTTTACAGTGGACCCGAGGGCAAGTGGGAAATTTTGATTCAACTTATGATGCGTTCCCAAAAAAAGGATGTCCATGTGTGTACCGTTAAACCGTTAACATGGGAAATGGTGGTGAAATACAGTCATGCAACGTTTCCATGATTTTCCCAACCTACACATTTCTGCCATAACATTATGCCCCAGTTCCCATTATACCCCCTGTACAAGACCTTTGGCGGTGTGCTGTGGTGTCTGGCACCAAGATCTTGGCACCATATTCTTTGGTTGCTATGGGTTACATGGTGGGGCCTCCATTGATTAGACTTTTGATTAGAGTCCCATGGGTGCTCAATCGGATTGGGACCTAGGGAGTTCGGAGGCCGTGTCGGACCAGATGGACTGCTCCTTGGTCCCCACAGACATAAATAAGCCTTGGGTGCCCACAATCCGCTGGTACATAATTGATAACCAATGAAAGCCTGTTAACGTTACGGCTGGTACAGTATATATACTGTAGATACACTGTTTGTTCAATAATTGTTTATCGGCTATGAGGTCATTGTCCTCCCTGATGTAAATAATTTTTACATATTTAGATAATCACTAATCAATAAATTATAAGGTTTCAAACAACGAGAAGCTAAAGAGTCATTTATATGTGTTAGAGTCATTTACAAGCCAGACGTCTGGTACTGTATAGTTATTTACTAACAGCGCCACTCATGGGGGATACCTCTGTGGGTTCTATTGGCTCACAAGACATGATTAGGGAATTCACAGGTCAAAGTTCAACATATTAAAGTCAACATGAGGTCAAGGTGTCTACTCTCAGAAGTGAATATATCTTTCCTGGGACATGTCCTTTCATTTTGATTGTATTGTTTTTTTTTTTTTTTTTTTTTTTTCTGCCAGGAGGATTATATTTGCATTTAGTCTGACCACCACTGGAAAAAATGTTGCCCAAATCAAAGGGGTCAAACCTGTAAATGCTCGCTATACCGTGACCCTGTAGCTTCATTTTTGTTAAAATCCTGCCTAATGAGGCAGGGGGGCCTCAAGCATCGCAGCCCATGATCCAAAAAGCAAGTGAGGGAGTTTATTCACCTGGAGGTAAAAAGCGTCGAAACACAATCAGATAATAAAATCAAACAAGACACATCGAATTAACCGTTGTCATTTTTCTGGCATCGTTTCTTCTTCAGTGAAAAGTGATTCTGATCTAATGTCAGCCTCCATTTTCATAGAGAGCATGTGGTAAAACTGCTGCAGCGCTAATTACACCTCAGAGTAAACAAACGTGGACTAGCACGGATTCACGGCTCGACATTAGCTATTCGTTGTGATGCTGCATGTTTAAGTCAGAGCGGTATATTTCTCCTGGGCTGCGCTACTGCCTGGGGATGTTTTAATATTGCATACCCTCTTTAGGCATGAATAATTAAAGCGTGGAGTGTGGATTTTGATGAGAGGAACGATTTCTAGTCAGCATGTGGACTTCACTGCTGGCAGCCCGAAGTGAGATTGGTGTCATTAAAAGGGAATCTCAGCTCACAGGGAGCAAAGGGGAAATGTGCAGATCTGTAGTGTGAGGTGATATCAGCTAATCGACTTCGGTAGATCAAAAAAAAAAAAAAAAATGAGAGAAGGACGTTTGAACTTAAAAGCAAAAGTGAAAATGCTGTTCACCTGGCAGAATGCAAGCGCGCGCAGCGATCATCAGCTGCTGTGATCAGCCGTGAATCCTACAAACTCACACTTTTCTGTCAGAACGGTACAATCCAAAAGTCACTGCCAAATTCATCTTTCTCCTTTGTCTTTATTTCAATTTCCTCTCTTTCATTCCCCTCATTTCATTGTTTTTTTAAAAAAAAAAATTTATCTTTGATTCTCTCGCCTAACTTAAACTTTACTTTGCTGAAAGGCCTTCGGCTGGTTAGTTGAGCATTCATAAATAAGTAGCAAAGTTTTCTTTTTTTGTGATGACTCAGTTGCATCTCCAACACCCATGGAGATTCGAATATTCTTGCATTTTCCAGTCAGCATGTGGACGTTATGCAAATCAGTACAAATCATGTGAGTTAAAAAAAAAAAAAAAAAAAAAGAGAGAGATGTCAACTTACAGGCAAAATTAAAAATACAGCTTTCAGTGAATCTGCCTTTTCCAGTTTGACAACAAACATGTTACTCTGTCGCCTTAAATGACACATTTACTCGTCCTCACCATATATTCTCCTGCTTTCTACCTTAATGGCAGCTTTGTTTTATGTGGACGCCACCTAGAAGTGACAAGAAGGAGGCAGCGGTATGATATGTCTCCCCCGGGATTACAAAGGATACACACACTCTCTTGCTTAATGAGTGTGGCTTCATACAATGCCGGCTCATACAGGTCACCTTGAAACAGAACGCTCCACAATGCAGTGAGACCTCAGCGAGGGTTGAGGACAGGAAAGAGAGTAGCATGTGAATAGAAGGGAAAGGAGAAGGAAGAAGGGAAGAAGAGAGGATGAATGGGGGAGGGATGGGGACAGGAGGAAATATGGATGAGGAGAGATGATAAGAAGAAGAGGATGAGAATAGAAAAAAAAAAAAAAAAAGATGGGGACAGCAGAAGAGAGTAATGGAACAGAAAGGAACTATAGGGATAGGGACAGCAATTGGTGTGGAATCTAAAAAGAGATAGGGAGAAGGGGAACGAGAATGGTGACAAAAAGAAGGTTTGAGATAGGAAAATGCCAGAAAGAGAAAAGGGTCGTAGACAGGGAAAGTAGAAGCATGCCAGACAGAAAAATGAGAAGGGAAGGCTTGGGATAGGAGTCTATGGTAATGAGAGCAGGTAGGTACAAGAATGAGGTCAGGAAGGTGAAAGGGCTGGAAACAGGAAAGTACATAATTGAGGACAGGGAAAAAAAAAGAAAGGTTTGGGGGCAGGAAGGAACATAAATGGCAAAAAAAAAAAAAAAAAAAAAAAAAAGATGAGAAGGGTGGGCAAAGGAAGGAGCAAAAGTTGGGACAGGAAGGTAAAAGAATGGGAAAAGGATGATACAAGGATTGGGGACAGGGAGGAAAAAAAAACTGTTGGACAGGAAATTGAGGTGGTTGGGGACAGTTGAGAGACAGAAATGTAAAACAAACAAGAATAGGAGAAAAATGTAGGTGGTTTGGTTACAGTGTACCTGTATAGAAAAGTTACAGTAGGACAGGATGGGGAAATGATTGAGGCAAGAAGGGTTGGAAATAGGAACAGACAAGAATTGCAATAGAAAATGTGAGCGGGGTTTGGGCGGGAAGCCTCAGAAATGGTGACAGAATGGAAACCAATGGCTACTTTCTGATCCAGTGGCGAATACAGCTCATACTACTGTATACATCTGAGTCTGTGGGTTATATTTGATTGGTCTATCCCCCAGAGAGGAGCACTCTCAGTTGTTCTCAAAGTTATTGTCTTTTGCTTAGAGCTGAGATCCGCTCTCACTCCCATGATTTTTGCGTTTGTCCTTAGAAATGACATGGAAACTGTGTTCCGGCACTACGATGAGAATTCACAATGATAGTGAAGCAGAGGGAAAGGATAAAGAACAGAAACAGCAGGAAGTTAGTAGGGAAGAACAAACTGTCTACTCATACACTTAAAGATGTAACAGCATAGTTGCCCTAATTAAATAAAGGAAATATACAAAATAGGACTGGAAGTACGCATTATTATCATCCAGACGGTTTCAAATGTGTAATTTTGTCTTCACACGTTAATCCCACCTCCTACATTTGACTCACTTTGGCACAGAGTGATACTGAATAACACACTGAGGAACAAAGTGATTGTAAAATGGATGCTACACCTGTTTTTAGCTTTTGTCTGCTGTTTTATAGATAACAGTGTGTCCCAGAGTGTCAGATACAACTCCACAAAGGTTACTTGTGATGATTTGGCAATGTAGCTCCAGCGCAAAAACCCGAAACTCACAAGTCAGCCACTTTGCACATTTCATTTCGTTTAAAACCCCTTTAAGCTTTGATGTCTATTTTTTTGTGAACATTTAGCTCATTCAAATTTGAGAATCTTCTTGCAGTTCTATTATTTTTTTAGTCGTGGGATATTTTGGGTACGTTTTTCATAAAATACCTAATGATTGCATAGATTTAACTCTAAGCCACTTATACAAGGGGCGTTCAAGTCAAACCAGGACTTGCAATGTCTAAATACAGTAATGAATCTAAAATCATGAATGAAACCATAAAACTACTGTAAAAATACTGTACTTCCAAGAATGTTTATCCGGCCAGGGTGGCTTAGATCCCAGTGCCATTGTTCCTGCAAACATTCAGCGAGTGGAACGGATAACTTGTTGCCAACTCACGGAAGAGATGCATCGGTCTGTGGGAACTGTACACACAATCGTGCACCAACACCACTTGCACATTACAGGAAATCTGCGGGGAGTTATTGTTACATTGCCCTGCCATCTCCTGCAGTCCTGACATCACGCAATCCATGATTGTGTGATTCAGACGTGAAGCAGGCAGTATTGAGAACTTTCTACCTTGACTGTATGCAAACACGAATAAAACGCTGGGATAAGCACATTGGTGTAGCAGGGGATTATAGAGCGAGATAAAGCTAGCTTCTTTTATTCCACCCAATCAAAAGTGTCACCGTACATATATAACCTGTCTTCCCTAATTTGATTTGTGCAAATTATTCTAGCAGTTTTCAGTCTTATATACAACTAGCTGACCTTCATAATGTCATAAGACCTTAATTTTTTAAATGCCTTGCCCTCATTTAGTCATTAGGTACACTTTGAACATCATAAATATTATGCTACAAGGTGATCTGCTTTGGAATATCTTAAATACGTTTGCTTAGACGACCTAATTCCTTTAGATGTCTGTGATGATTTGCTCGTTTCAGGTTGAAACAGACGTGTGAATGTGAAAACGCAGCTTCCTCCCTTGAGTGAAATGTTACACCCATCTCCTCCAGATGGATCGATCCTGATGGAGAGGGGAATTAGTTGGAGAGGACGGTGAAAGGTCAGTGAAAAAACATCAATGTCACCGCAGTCTTATTCCCATGATGCTGTTAGGTCACACAGTGTGGTCTGAATGCCGGAGTCTATTACTGAGGACTAAATGTCTCTATTCAAGGAGACATTTTATAACATTTATATGGATTTATCAAATTACAGACTGGTCTTCAAGTAAGTTTGGTGTGTTCTGATCGGCTGAGTCTAACTGACTGTTTAGCTGAGATCATTATTTTTCATTATTGTAGAAAAAAATATATTTGTAATTTTTATTTATTTATTTATTTATTTATTATTATTACTTTATTCATGCGCCAGTTCTTACCCTTTTAGAGCACTCTCCCATCAAAGCGACAACTACATCAAAGAAAATCATGTGCTTCCACCTCAACAGGTGATGGCAGCCAACTGCATTGTTTTAACCGTCTGCTCAAAAAAATTGGGGATGGCATTACACACCAGGGGAAAAGCATTATCCACCATTTCTCCTTGCAAAAGATATATATTTTTGCATGGTCAATCTGTGCCTGGACTCCCAGCTACAAATTGCGTAGCATCACCTAGTAATTGAACATGCAATATCTACAAGATAGGACTAACATGCCTCAGTTACACTACTTGGTCACCATAAGGCCACTTGTATAGTAAACCAATACATTGATATAATATGTTTGGTTTGTCTGGGAGCTGTATGGTGTTTTCTGATTAACTAAGGGCTTACCTGTGCTGTAATTCAATAAAAGCATTGCAGTGTATTCTGATTAGCTGAGAACAGTTCTGTGTATTCTTTTTAGGCTCTGAACAGTACAGTGAGTGCTGATTGGCTGATAGTATTTCTGTGTATTCTGATTGGCTAAGTGTAGTACTATGTGCTCTGATTAATTAAGAATACACAGAAATACTATCAGCCAATCAGAATACACAGAAATACTATCAGCCAATCAGCACTCACTGTGTATTCTGATTGGCTAAGTGTAGTACTATGTGCTCTGATTAATTAAGAATAGCATTCAATTGATTTCCTTTTTTATTGCACTTTTAACAATGGTCATCATTACAAAGCAAATTTACAGAATAAAAAAAAAAATATGCAAATGTGTTTGAAAAATGTGAAGACATATGTACAGGTATAAATTATCATAATCAGATTGTCCCTGATCTGTCGGACGCGCCGGATTTCGCCCACAACATAGCGCCTCCGAAAATAATCAAAATCACTCCGGTTCTAGCGCCGCGCCGCCTCTTGGGTTTTGCCGCCTCAGTCACGGCTCGAGCTCACCTGTTAACGATTTGGAGTGATCAGATCGGCTTATTTAAGACGCTGCTAGACACCCACCTGTTGCCAGATTATTGTGCCGTATTGCCCTTATTCTCGCGTTTTGTTTATGTCTCTGTTTCTCCGGTTACGACCCCGCTTTGCTTCCCGTTTTCGGCTCCGTCTTCGCGCTTCGGATTAATGTTATTTGGAATACCGGCTTTTGACCTACGCTCACGTCTGACTACGAGATTGTCTGCCCTTGATGTTTATGTGCCTGTCAGCTCTGATCCCTGCTCGCGTCCAACTGCATGCTTCGGGATTACTTCTCACAAGGAAGCTATAGACTTTAGTGGATTATTTATCAGCTTCCTCATTGACTCCGTGAGTTCATTTGGATTACGGGACAATATTTCCCCGACGTGGATTTGGGCACCGCCCCCCTACCTCTCCGCGCCGGAACGCCCTCTGCTGGCCGTAAGTCTCCTTCCTGATTTCTCTCTCTCTCATTCTCTGCTATTGGATCTGCGTGTTTCCCTCCTAGTGGAGAGCGTGACAGTATAATCTGGCCATTATGGATCCAGCGGAGTTTACCCACTTGAGATCAGCACTGGAAAGTCAGGGAGCGCTCCTGGGTTCACATCAGCGTGACATTCAGGAGGTCACCAGTACCCTTAAAACAGTAACTGAAACCCTGACTTCACTCGCCAACCAAATTCAGCAACTACAAACACCTCCAGCTCCTACCCTAGCTCCTCGCCCCTTGGCAGCCGCAGCTGCCGCATCACCCCATGAGCCACGCCTGCCGGCCCCGCCTACCTATGATGGGGATCCTAACACCTGCCGTTCTTTCTTGTCTCAGTGTTCTCTAGTTCTTGAGTTACAGGCTTCGTCTTTTCCTACAGAACGAGCTAAGGTGGCATACATTATCACCCTCCTCTCCGGTCGGGCGAGAGAGTGGGGAACCGCTATGTGGGATGCCCAACTGCCCTGCTGTTTCACCTATAAATCATTTACCGAAGAAATGAGAAGGGTTTTTGATTGCTCATCCACCGGACGTCTGGCGGCTGGACAGATATTAACTCTTCAACAGGGAACCCGATCTGTCCATGATTATGCCATTGAGTTTCGCACGTTAGCGGCTTCATGTGGCTGGGACGACCAAGCACTCTTTGACGCATTTCTCCATGGTCTCTCAGATAATGTCAAAGACGAACTGTCAGCACGCGAACCACCTTCCAATCTCCAAGACCTCATTGATTTGGCAGCACGCATTGATGCTCGTAAGCGCCTCAGGCAGCAGGAGCGCAGCCTGAGCCTCTGGCCGTCACCACCCGCAGCTTCCACCAGCTTTATGGAGACCCCTCCTGAACCAATGCAGGTGGGCCGGGCCCGTATTTCTCCTGAGGAACGACAACGGAGACGGGATAAGGGAGCATGTTTCTACTGTGGCCAGTTGGGTCATTTCTCACGAAACTGCCCGGTAAAAGGCCAGGCCCCTCGGTAATTTTGGGTGCACCGGGGGGCCCGGATCTTAAATCCTTTCCCAACCATCGCTCCTATTTTTCAGTAACCCTGACCCACAATAACCAATCCCATGACACGTATGCCCTGCTGGATTCAGGGGCCGACCAAAATCTGATCTGCTCTTCACTGGCGAACCTCCTTGGCATTCTTTCCACGCCCCTGAGTCACTCACTCACTGTGCAGGCCCTCGATGGTTGTTTCCTGGCCCCCATCACTCATCGCACAGAACCAGTCACCTTGCACTTCTCAGGAAACCACTCAGAAGTGATTTCTTTCTTGATTGCTAAAAGCTCCCACGCCCCGCTCGTCTTGGGTCTCCCATGGCTACAGCTACACAATCCTCATGTAGATTGGGTCAATAAGAGAGTTCTGGAATGGAGTACCTCATGCCTATCATCGTGTCTCCGCTCTGCTGTCAAAAGGGCTCCATCCTCTCAGCCTGAGGACCTCTCCAACCTCTCAAACGTCCCAACCGAGTATCACGATCTCTGGAAAGTTTTTAGCAAATCTCACGCAGTTTCGCTACCTCCCCACCGCCCATATGATTGCGCTATTAACCTTCTTCCTGGTACTACCCCGCCCAGGGGGCGATTATATTCTCTCTCACGCCCAGAGAGGGAGGCCATGGATCAATACATTACGGAATCCCTTGCGGCGGGAATCATTCGTCCCTCCTCTTCTCCAGCAGGCGCGGGGTTCTTCTTCGTGGAGAAGAAAGACAAATCTTTACGACCCTGCATCGACTATAGGGGGCTCAACGAAATCACTGTAAAGAACCGCTACCCACTCCCTCTCATGTCCTCAGCCTTCGAGTTACTCCAGGATGCACGTGTTTTCACTAAGTTAGACCTTCGAAATGCCTATCACCTAGTGAGGATTCGAGAGGGGGACGAATGGAAGACTGCCTTTAATACACCTACGGGCCACTATGAATACCTCGTGGTTCCCTTCGGACTGACCAACGCCCCGGCTGTCTTCCAGGCCCTGATTAATGATATATTGAGAGACTTCCTTAATGTTTTTGCATTCGTCTACCTTGATGATATTCTGATATTCTCTCGCACCCCGAAGGAACACAGATCCCATGTCCGTCAAGTTCTACAAAGGCTCATGGAGAACAAACTTTACGTCAAGTCCGAGAAATGTGAATTTCATAGCGACTCCACCTCCTTCCTCGGGTTCCTCATATCACCATCAGGTATTTGCATGGACCCAGCTAAGGTAAAGGCAGTCACTGATTGGCCGATACCCTCCTCTAGGCGGGAACTTCTACGTTTTCTGGGCTTCGCCAATTTTTACAGACGTTTCATCCGAAAATATAGCTCCGTGGCAGCACCTCTCACGACCCTCACGTCCACAAAATCGTTGTTTCAATGGAGTGCACTGGCGGACAAGGCCTTTAAGGAACTCAAGCGCCGTTTCACATCTGCCCCTGTCCTCACCTTCCCGGACCCATCCCTACAGTTCGTGGTCGAAGTGGACGCATCAGAAACAGGTGTGGGCGCCGTTCTCTCCCAAAGGTTCCCCAAGGATAACAAACTCCACCCCTGTTCGTTCTTCTCACGCCGACTCTCCTCGTCCGAACGCAATTATGGAATCGGAGACCGCGAGCTGTTAGCCGTAAAGCTAGCACTGGAGGAGTGGAGACACTGGCTGGAGGGGGCGGAACACCCTTTTTTGGTCTGGACAGACCATCGAAATTTAGAATATTTAAGGTCAGCCAAGAGACTTAACTCTCGTCAGGCTCGTTGGTCCTTGTACTTTTCCAGGTTCAATTTTACCTTGTCCTATCGCCCGGGTTCTAAGAATACTAAACCTGATGCCCTCTCTAGACAGTTCTCCCTCCCTATGGATTCCCCCACCCAAGAAACCATTCTCCCTCCACATTGCCTGATGGCTGACACCCGTTTGGACATAGAGAACCAGGTACTACGCGCGCTTGAACATGAACCAGGTCCAAGCAACGTCCCCCCGAACCGACTCTTCGTCCCAAGCCTTCTCCGTCCTGCTGTATTAAACTGGGCCCACAGCTCCAAGTTGGCATGCCATCCGGGCGTTGCCCGCACTCTATTTCTCACTAAACAACGTTTCTGGTGGTCAACTATCAAGGAGGATGTTCAGGGCTTTGTAGCGTCATGCGATACTTGTTCCAGGAATAAGGCCACTAATCGCCCCCCGGAGGGCCTTCTCAGACCACTCCCTATCCCTCATCGCCCATGGTCTCACATCTCCCTCGATTTTGTTACAGGATTACCACCCTCAGACAATAATACCTGCATCATGACAGTTGTGGACAGATTCTCCAAATCCGCTCACTTCATCTCACTCCCCAAACTCCCTTCAGCTAAAGAAACAGCCGAACTCTTGGTGTCCCATGTTTTCCGACTCCACGGTCTTCCTTCAGACATCGTCTCTGACAGGGGCCCGCAGTTTTCCTCACAATTCTGGAAAGCCTTCTGCAAGCTTATTGGTGCCACGCCCAGCCTATCCTCTGGATTCCACCCCCAGAGCAATGGACAGACTGAAAGGATCAACCAGGAACTAGAGAAGTCTCTTAGATGTATGGCGTCACGGGACACGGCCTCATGGAATAGAGCTCTCCCGTGGATAGAATACGCCCACAACTCGCTCCCCACGTCCTCCACCGGAATGTCACCTTTTCAATGCTGTCTGGGATACCAACCGCCTCTGTTCCCTGCTCAAGAGGAGGAAGTCGCAGTGCCCTCTGCACAACCATTCGTCCGGCGCTGTAAAAGGACGTGGCAACAGGCCCGCTCCCAATTGCGACGCTCAGTAAACATTTTCCGATGTAAAGCCAACCGCCACCGCTCTGCTGCCCCCCGATATCGCATTGGCCAAAGAGTAATGTTATCCACCCGCGACTTACCCCTGAAGACCACATCAAAGAAACTGTCTCCCAGGTATATTGGGCCCTTCTCCATCTCCCGGGTGATCAACCCCTGCTCTGTTAAGCTCGCCCTGCCATTATCCATGCGCCGGATCAACCCCACCTTCCATGTGTCTCAGATTCGACGACTGGTCTCCTGTCCATTATCCCCACCACCTCCCCCACCCCCTCCCCCCCGTCTCATCGAGGGGGGGGAGGCTTTCACAGTCCGTAAGCTCCTTAAGTCCCGCCGCCGGGGACGCGGACTACAATACCTAGTGGATTGGGAGGGATACGGACCCGAAGAGAGAAGCTGGATACCCGCCAGATTTATCCTCGACAAATCCCTCATAACTGAGTTTCATAGCATGAACCCAGAGGCCCCGTCTAGAACGCCCAGTGGCGTCCGTAGGGGGGAGGGTACTGTCACAACGCGCCGGATTTCGCCCACAACATAGCGCCTCCGAAAATAATCAAAATCACTCCGGTTCTAGCGCCGCGCCGCCTCTTGGGTTTTGCCGCCTCAGTCACGGCTCGAGCTCACCTGTTAACGATTTGGAGTGATCAGATCGGCTTATTTAAGACGCTGCTAGACACCCACCTGTTGCCAGATTATTGTGCCGTATTGCCCTTATTCTCGCGTTTTGTTTATGTCTCTGTTTCTCCGGTTACGACCCCGCTTTGCTTCCCGTTTTCGGCTCCGTCTTCGCGCTTCGGATTAATGTTATTTGGAATACCGGCTTTTGACCTACGCTCACGTCTGACTACGAGATTGTCTGCCCTTGATGTTTATGTGCCTGTCAGCTCTGATCCCTGCTCGCGTCCAACTGCATGCTTCGGGATTACTTCTCACAAGGAAGCTATAGACTTTAGTGGATTATTTATCAGCTTCCTCATTGACTCCGTGAGTTCATTTGGATTACGGGACAATATTTCCCCGACGTGGATTTGGGCACCGCCCCCCTACCTCTCCGCGCCGGAACGCCCTCTGCTGGCCGTAAGTCTCCTTCCTGATTTCTCTCTCTCTCATTCTCTGCTATTGGATCTGCGTGTTTCCCTCCTAGTGGAGAGCGTGACATGATCAGCAAGCTGAGGGCGTGAAAAGCAAGGAAAAACTGCCTGAAATGACAACAGAAAGAAACTATGAGAGGAACCAGACTCATTAGGGAACCATCCTCATTTGGGTGATACCAGATAGCAGGAATTGATCTGCAGTCATCCTAGAAGGAGTGTTAGGAGGCTGGAAGTTCAACATAGCAGTAGAGGTGTTTAAGTTAATAGGACGTACATTTTTGTTATTGGAGGCTCAGGTACAAAACTGTTTGTGGGAATTTCAGTCCTGAAATATTAAGCGACTACAGACAGAAGACTTCAAAGATCAGCTGTACCAAACCATCTAGCTAAGGCCAAGTTCAAATGGAACCGTTCCCAGTCACCACACGCATCCCAAACAGACCACACTGGGCCTCCATGCGTCAAGATCTCCAACCAGAAGCAGAGGTTGCAGAA
This sequence comes from Clarias fuscus, assembly GCA_030347435.1. Taxonomy (NCBI): domain Eukaryota; kingdom Metazoa; phylum Chordata; class Actinopteri; order Siluriformes; family Clariidae; genus Clarias; species Clarias fuscus. The sequence goes on along the minus strand of CM059206.1, from coordinate 6,059,553 downwards.
AGGCCGGACTGGAGGGCAGAGGGGGTCTGGATCACTAGCAGCTCAGGATTGCAATGTGTAGCTAGACAGTGATAGTGAGAGAAAAAACACTTTGATACAGATGATAACAGTAACAAAATGTATAGGGTAAATGTATATTTAGTGCAGAATGCGAGCAGGATTAACTATGAGAGCATAACTAAAAGGGAGAGCCAGAAGGAAACATAGACATGAAGGCTCCCAGAGATGTAAAGCGACCAATCACCTCATTGTCAACAAACCTGAGTGTTCAATGAGAGTGTTGAAGACAGCATCCAAACATACCAGTTAACCATAATGCTCTACATCCATGAATCCCATAGATCTGCTCCTTTACCTAAGGCAAATCTATTTACAAAATGCTTGGCTAAATAAACAGGGTTTTAGCCTAGACTTAAACACTGAGACTGTGTCTGAGGCTGTGACATTAATTGGAAGACTTTGGAACTTTGGGAAAAAAGTTCTGCCCCAGCTGTAATTTCCACTATATGAGATAGTGACAAGTAGCCTGCATCCTTTGATCAAAGTGCACTGTATAAACTTATTTATACATTACTTATTTTAGTCATTATCCAACTAGATACATATTGAATGAATTAATACTGTATTGTTGGCCCAACTTCTTTCAGTGGCATTTGTTGAGGTAACAGGTAGCACTATGTTTGAAGTTGAGCCAGCAATTTATGTTTATTGAGATGCAGTCACGTGATTTATAAGAGCCACCCCGCCTGTTGGACTAATCTATTAAACTGCACTAAAGAGGTGAAGATGGCTGTTATGTGGAGTCTTTATTCGTTTGGTAAGTATTTATTGAGCATTTATTTCTTTCTTTTCTTTTTATTTCTAACCCTAACCCTAAGTTAACCTACAGGTATTTTAGACAGTTAGCGTTTTATACGTGAGGCCGGTGTGTTTCCGCTTACCATTATCCTGAGACACCCTGACATTACTGACAGGTGAGCTTAGCTAATATTAGGTACACTGTAGAAGAGTTAAGGAGCTAAACATTCATAACCATATCCATCTTTTTCCCCCACTTTGCCCTGACTTTTGTCCAGCAACAGTGTCCTGCTCCCCTGAGTACACACAGTTGCGCGAGCACTCAGCTAACAAAACTTGTCCAAACTCCAGTTAAGGAGTAGTGGCTCTTCAGTTCTTGGTAAGTTAAGGGATATAAAAATCTCTGTGTTAGTTTTGCTTCAGAGTCTCTAATGCTCATCTATGAGTGTTAAAAGGTGAAACTAATATATAAGATAGACTTATTACATGCAAAGCAAGATAATTCAAGCCATGATTTGTCATAATTTAGATTATGGTGCACAGCTCATGAAAACTCCAAATCCACAAGCTCAGAAAATTAGAATATTACATGCAATCAGTAAAACATCTCGGGTTACTTAGCTGTAACCCTGTTCCCAGATAAAGCGGAAACGAGATGCTGCGTGAAAACGCTATGGGAACATCTATTTGTTCTCCAGTTGTAAAGCCTGTGTGTATCAAAAATGCAGAATACTTCGGCTTATAACCTCAGTCAGGTGACGTCACCCGATAAGGTGCACCTGCAGGTTATAAATTAGGAATGAACCAGAAACATCCTCAGGTCAATTTTGTCTGAAGGACGTCCAGGCACGCTAGCAGTGCGGCATTGAGGTGCAGCATATCATTCCCATTTTATCAGGGAACAGGGTTACAGCTAAGTAACCCGAGACATTCCCTTTCAAAAGCTACACTCGATGCTGCGTGAAAAGGCTATGGGAACGAGAATACCAACGCCACCGCACTGCAATTGTCTGGACCCCCAGGTTGTGTAGCATGTGCGCACAATAGCCAAGGAGGTCTCAGACCTAGCTCTGGGATGCTGACTCGAGGAACCGCAAGCCCAGAGTAGCATTGACACCCAGACCATCAAATCTAACAAACATGTGCGGAGAGGACCAGCCTGCCGCATCACACACCTGCTGCAAGGGGACACGTCTTGCCAGAGCAATTGATAAGGCAATCCCCCTGGTCGAATGAGCCCTGATCCCAGAGGCAAAGTGTGACCATGAGCCTCATAGGCTAGGGCAATAGCATCTCTCACCCCCAGTGTGACCGCGCCTTTCTAGTGGCGGTCGCCCCCCGGTTGTGGCCCCCATGGCAAATGAAAAGCTGCTCTGACTTACGCCACTGGCTAGTGCGGTGGACATAAATCTGAAGAGCACGTACTGGATACAGTAAGTGAAGTCTTTCCTGCTCCAGAGCTGTGAAAGGCAGAGGACAGAAGGCTTCGAGAATGACTGGGTGCATGGTCGAGAATGGAACCTTCGGAAGATAGTTCGGGTGGGGATGCAGAATAGCTTTGACTAGCCAGGGGCAAAGTCTAGGCAGGATGGGGAGACTAACAGAGCCTGCAGATCCCCAATCCTCTGCAGAAGTAATAGCCATAAGAAAAACCCTCTTAAAAGACAGAAGCCTGACAGGCGCTGACTCTAGTGGTTCGAAGGGGGTGTCAGCCAGGCCTTCGAGCACAAGTGGGCGGCCTCAACTATTTAGCTCCATGAATAAAACGGGCAACTAAATGGTGCTTTGCAGAAACCCCATCGGTCAGAGCATGTCTTGCCATGCACCAACTTTCAAATACACTCCATTTGAGGGCATAAGTTCTTCTAGTGGAGGGAGCCCTGGCACTTAGAATGGGTTCAATTAAGCTGGCTGGAAGACCAGCATCTCTTAGTTGGTCCCCTTTAGGGGCCAGACGTGAAGGTTCCAGAACTCGGGCCGGGGGTGAAATATTGTCCCCTGTGCCTGAGTAGGAAGATCCCTCCTCACTGGAATCACCCAGGGTGAGCCGTCAAGGAGAGATATTAGATCCGAGAACCACACTCTGGTCGGCCAATGGGACGCTATCGATAAGAGGTGCAAACCCTGTTGACGGACCCTCGCCAGGACTCCTGGGAGCAGAACTATCAGAGGAAACACATAAAGGCGTAATCTTGGTCACGTGTGGGCCATTGCGTCCAGACCCAGGGGAGCTGGAGGAGTCAGAGAGGAGTAAAGGGGACATTGTGCCTCGAGGCGAAGAGGTCCACCTCTGCTACGTAAAATCTTTTCCCAGATTTGACTGACTACTTCAGGGTGGAGTTTTCATTCCTCATGTGTCACAGCTTGTCTGGATAGCAAGTCCGCTCCTACATTCCTACATACATGTGCCCCGGAATGTAAATCGCCCTGAGCGACAGGAACTTGTCCTGTGCCCAAAGTAGAACCTGGTGCGCTAGCTTGTTCAAGCGGAGCGAGCGTAGTCCATCCTGGTGAATTATGTACGAGACCACCGCAGTGTTGTCCACCCGCACTAGGACTCTCAACTACTGGAGAAAGTGTTTGAGGGCCAGAAACAGAGCCATCATTCCGAGGCAATTGGTGTGCCATGCGAGAAGATGACCTCTCCAGCTCCCTTGTGCTGGACGGCCATCCAAGACTGCACCCCAGCCTGTGAAGGAAGCATCTGTCGTTAGCATATTGCAACGACAAGATGAACCTAAAGGTATGCCTACAAAACCGCCATGGTGTGCAGGGCAGCACCATCCTGACCCGCTCCCTGAAAAGCTTTCCCCACCAACGACGATGTTAGTCTACACAGCTTGGTGGGCAGTGTGGGCTTTCTCAGGGAGCATGAGCTCCCAGGAGAGAGATAGCTCGCAGTCTGGGGCATCATCATAAAACTGATGATGAATAAGGCGTATTCCATGAAAGAGCTAACTCGTCATGAAGGTCGCCAAAAAAAAAGGGGAGGGACCTTTGTTGAGGCCCATCCAGAGGAGTCTTGTAAAGACAAAGATGATAAATTTCACTGAATATGAAATTTCACTGATTTGTTCAATTTGTGACATAAAAAGTAACTACACACCAATGTTTGCTGAAAATATTGTGCATTTCTTCAATTTCCAAGAGAGACTGTGTTAATATCTTTTCAATAAAAAAATCACCAAAATCTGTTATTTATCAAGGGGGGCCTACACTTTAGGAAAAAACTGTATATAGTCTTATTAATATATTTTACTTTTTATCATATTCAGTGAAATTTATCATCTTTGTCTTTACAAGACTCCTCTGGTTTGTTTAACCAGAGCTTTGCTGTGGAGGATTGGGGTCAGAGGGGTGACGGCTGGCATTTTGGAGCTACTGGAAGAGCCTGAACATGCTGTTGGAGGGGACTGATTCTTTGAGGGTCTGGGTGACAATGCAACGACTTTAGGAGTGATCTTTGTCAGGTCTGTGCTCTAAACATTGAATTCCAAAAGGACTGAACGTACACCTGTAAAGCCATTTGAACAATTTTTTTAACTTGGAGAGACACGATCTCCTGAAATTCACATGTTGAGAAACATAGACCGTTAGACTCTATTTTTCCCAAAGTGTCAGACACAAAAAAAGTCTTCAAAAGTCAAATATTTGCTAGTCCAGAAAATGGTTATGATATTGTAATGTAAAATAATCAGTAAGATACTGGTAAGCACCTGGTGGTTTCCAGGTATCTCATTGACCTTTAAGCAAAATAGAACATGTATTCTCCTGTTTTATGCAGATCAATTCAATTCAATTCAATTCAATTTTATTTCTATAGCGCTTTTAACAATGGTCATTGTCTCAAAGCAGCTTCACAGAAATGAAAAGAAAATGAAAATAAGACTTATGGAAATGTATATATGTGTAGGAAAAATGTGTCTAGATAATGAGATTGTCCCTGATGAGCAAGCCAGATCACTGTTTTAACTTTGACTAGTTTTGGAAGAATAAAGTTTCCAAAATAAAGTAATGTTTGTATGTTTTAATTGTCAGAGTAGTGTTAGGCTAACCTGTTTACTTTAATATACTACATCAACTTACCTTTTTGAGTAGATGAAAAGTTGGGTTACGTCAGCCCTTTTGAACTGGGTACACAATGTCTCATCTAAACAGCAATGTGAAATATTTTGTTTGGCCAGCAAATTTCTAAAAAAATATATATATAGTAAACTTAAAGAATTGTGCAAACTGTGCAAATTGTTACTAAACCTTTTTTACATTGAGACGTTTTTTATTTATTTTTTTAATTTTTTTACAGTGTAGGCGGGGGGATCATAAAACACTAGCCGTTCACTCAGGTACTTTGGTGCAAGACAATTTAAAGGTTTATAGATCAATAGTACTATTTTTAAATCAATGCAAAATTTCACTGGGGGCCAGTGTGGAAAAGATAGGAGTGATGTGGTGTGATATCTTCTAGTTCTAGTGAGGACTTTTGCTGCTGCATTCTGAACTAACTGAAGCTCGTTTATGCACATAGATGAACATTCAGACAGGAAAGCATTACAATAATCCAACCTAGAGGTGACAAAAGCGAGACCTAGTTTTTCTGAATCATGTAGTGACAATATATTCCTTATCTTGAAGATATTGCTGAGATGAACGAGTGCAATCCTAGTAATGATTATATACTGTATATGCACAGTATATAATGCAGTGGCGGCTGGTGCAAAAGATTTTGGAGGGGGCGCACACAAAATTAAAATTAAACTTTTAATGCTCGCCTGTAAATAGCCATCTGGTGATTGTGCATCATTACTACTAGCATAAAATAAAGGCATGACTCACATGACTCACGTCAGCCAGCCTTGCCATAAGAAGTGCTGGAAAAGACTCGTTGAGAATGGTCCAATCACTTGAGCCCAAACATTTAAAAAGCACACAGAGCTGCGCCCGAAGGATGATTTGACAAAATCCAATCAGAGCTCAGCCTCAAGTCACATGCTTTTCAAAAACGTACGTGCCTAATACCATGCTTACAAATTGTGTTGCCTAGAGGAAACATGTAGGGAGAAAATAGCAGTGGGCCTAAAACGTAACCCTGTGGAACAGCAAATCTCAGTTTGGTACAAGTACTATAGTACTATGTGTTGTGCTAATTATAGCACTGTGTGTTATGTTCGTCTAAGAGTGGTAAAGTGTGTTCTAATTGGATAAGAGTAGTACAGTTGCTCTGATTTGCTAAGAGTAGTACTGTGTTTTTGATAATCTGATCATTTTGATTCACACATATTTTCTCACCAATTTCCAATATTTCCTTCTGATTCTATAAAGCTGCTCTGCAACAATAATGATGTGTGTGTGTTTTAATTAACTTAAAGTAGTTCTGAATCATCTAAAGTCTTCTGATTGGCTAAGAGCAGTAAAGTGCACATGTGCCTCAATCTGTACTCATACTATTATTCCTTATTGACTTGAATTTATAAGTATTATCTGTTAGTCATTCAAATATTTAAAACTAAATAATAGCAATTAACAAAAGTCATATTTTACATTCATTACTGTGCAACTTTTATCTGATATTCAGACTGACAGGAAAATGTTGTATTGACCTCAAGTTAGAATAATTAAGTAGTGAATGTATGAGGTAAATATAATTAATACAGTTAATACAAATTCTACAATTAGATTAAAAAATCATTTAATAATTAAAATTCATATTATTAAATGCTTGAATACTTACTTAATTAATTTAAAACCATTTTTGTTCATCTGTAAATATATTATCATCAATAATTATTGCGTTAATTAACTTTAACAAGCCTAAATGTTGAGCAACGATACACCCACAGTAATGTTAAAATTTTTATTATTATTATTATTATTATTATTATTATTATTATTATTATTAACCAAATTAGGTGCCTAATGCAATCCTTAAATAACTCTGAGCAAAAAAATAAGCCCATAATGACCAGCCTAATTAAACTCTTTCATTAATCTTCTTGATGTTAAATTTGCAACAGTTTATACACAAGGCTAAATGGTTGGTTTCAAAATGTACTCCCAATCACCTGACTTCAGAATATTCTCGACATTAACATTTAATGCTATGTTGTATAATTAATTTAGTGCTAATTAATGTGAAGTTATTTTCAATTTTGGTATGAATAATTATTTACTCGCATTTGTATTTGATTAAAATTTTAACTGAAAAAAAAAATCAGACCAATTATATTTGTATTTATTTTTTTTTTCAAAATAACTAAATATATTTAATTTATGATATTATGCTTTGTTAAATGAATTAGATATTAATTATGCACCTAAAAAAGCACTTCATGTTGATTAATTGAACTATAATGTACAGTAATGCGTTACATGAAGGTTAAAATATAAATAATGATAATAAACTCTTAAAGAAACTGATACATTGCTAAGTTTAACAAGGTGTACCACAGAGTACGGTTTTGAGGTCTTGTATCCGTTAGCGTTAATGTTTTGGCTCTATATGTGTATGTTTGTTATTGTGACACTTTTTTTTTTTTTTTTTTTTTTTATCTAGGCCTAAACATGCCTGTGCCGGTACCAGGAACTTCCTTATTTCAGCAGCAGCTGCTGCTCTGTTCCTTTTTTTTTTTTTTTTTTTTCGTCCAAAGTGAAAGGTCAGCAATGACAGAAATGATTTGTCCCTGATCATGGCTCCTTCTCTTTGAGGTCAAAACATCACGAAACGGGAGAACACTAAATTTATTTACTATATAAGTATATTTATATTCTCCCTAACATTCTTCAGTCTGCAGTAGTAAACCCGTGCTGCCTACAATAGGTTAAGGTTGGTAGGAAAGCTAAAACCATGCTCCACAAGTGTTATGTGTTTTGAGTTTAGTGTTTCCTCACAATACCTATTGCTGTTGTGTTTATAGTTCACAAGCGTGCATTCTGGGAACCATCACAACACAAACACAGATAAAGGTCTTTGTTAAGTGATGTAAACAAGGTCTATTTACATAAAAAGTAGTCCATCTAGTCAAACCGGCACTTTTTCAGTGAATGAAGGCGTAAAACCGACACTGATTGACATTTAGGGACAGTACTGTGGTGAGACTATCAACTGGAAGTAGGCAGTTCAGTGGTGCAAATGTTTTCAACAGGGCCGTACATCAAGCTGTAAATGCCCGAACATTAGTGACTAGACCACGAGATTCTTGGAAAATTGACTACGAACTTGCGGAAGAGACGCACCTGTCTGTGTGAACTGTACACACGATCATTTATCAACATCATTTGCACACTGGAGAACTCGACCGGGAGTTATTGCCACATCCCTCTGTACAGGTCTGATCTCGCTCCAAGCCATTTCCACACGTTTTGGCCGTTAAATGGGTTTCTGGGAAAATTCCTAGGCATCCAAGCACCAGTGAAATGCTGGGATGCTGTAGGTGCATTAATGGAGCAGGGGATTATATAGAGAAATTAAAGGAGTTTGCACTCTCATAGCGGTCACTCTCTCTCAATCAAGAATTCCCTTGTTGACTTCAATGCCTTTCTAAAGTATTGATGGTTTATTTTGTAAACTCTTTGAAAATGATCGATGGCAAGTAGATTGTTCGCTAGATACTAGTCCACCTATCTACTCTAGGTTGATCCAAAATAGTTCATAGGCAAAACTCATTCAAACATGCTCACATCGATGGGCTCCGCCTTTACAGCACTTGGGTATACATATTAAACATTTCTTAAAGTATCAGAATGAACGTTGAGAAGCCGCGTAGTGTGAAGTCTGGTTCTGTTCAGTCTTCAATTGTAAGTTTCAAAGCCATTTCTGCTCTGAAGAAGAAGAAGGTCACATTTCATATAAGAAAAAGGGATGGTGGATGCAGAGTGCTGGGCCTCCCTGTAATGAGCGAGTACACGCCTTGAACATGCCATACTTAAAACCTCCACAAACATCTGATATTGCCTTTTCCCAAACACAATTAAACACAATAAATGTGAGATTTTTGCATCATTTATTTTGCAGCAGAGCTTTAAACAGTTGCCTCATGCGTAAATGATCCCACACTTACCTCAGTAAACACTTTCACTGATTATCAGACAAAGTCTTATTAATATTATGTATGAATATCTATATATCGCTTTAGACCCAGCCCGAAAGTGAAAATGGTCAACTTCACGGAATGAATATGTATAACTGTTTATTGGAGCATGCAACGTGTGTTTTTATTTATTTATTTTTATTTTTTTCCTCAGGAAACCCTGAAGAGTGCGGAGTGTGAAGGGCTTTGATCTCTCCTTTCTCTTCTCTGTGATATGATGATGCATCTCAGGTCCAAAAAGTCTGAGTCCAATACCAAAGACTGTCTTTGTTTTATAATTTATGAAGCAGAGCGAGAGAAGAGAGAGCAGTGGATTACGAGGGAATGGATGAGTCAGGAGGTGGTCATGTAGCGATAATTTGGGATAAGTTCACTAAACTCGGCAGCTGAGTGGCGCAGGTGGTCGTGTCGGCGCAGGATTGAATTGCCGCCATGCGTGAAACGGCGCAAGCCATCCATCGCTGTCGTCATTCGCCACATCAATGACAAAACCTTAATTACACCATTAATTAACTGGCAGGTCTGAGCACAGCTCGCACCTCCAGTCCCGCATGTATTAAGGAGGCTTTTATAAACACACACACACAGACACACACCAGTGAGGTTTTAGTCCGCTTTTGCATAGTGTCATGTAAACACACTAACAGACACTGAGCTTACATCATCAAAGGTTGTAATGTTTCTACATAATTCAATAATCCACACATGCATATAACAGACATAATACTTTTTTTTTTTTTTTTTCTGGAAAGCTTGTCAGAAAGGGTTACAGAACATTTGTTCTCATGTCTTCTGCACAATATAATTGTCATATGCAAAAAAAATAAATAAATAAATAAAAAATTGATTGTGTGAACAGGATTAGCAGTACAAAGTAAATTTTTATTTGAAAAAAAAATATTGTATGTGTATAAATATTTTAACTCTTTTAATCTGCCATTAACTCTAGGAACCTCTGTAGTCCTACTAGGGACCATGGAGGCCATTGGTGACCATTTTATTTATTACTATTTTGACCACCATGGTAGGACCTCCAGTCTACATTCCAGCGCACATTCACACACTATGGGCAATTTGTGATGGCCAATTAGCCTAATCTGCAGGTCTTTGGAAGGAAACTGGAGTACTCAGAGGAAACCCACCAAGGACAGGGACACCATGCAAGCTCCATGCACACAGACCCAAGGCTAGAATCAAACCAGGACCCTGGAGGTGCAAGGCGACAGTGCAAACCATCAAGCCGCGGTGACAACAATAAAATAATCACAAAAGTTAAATAACAATATAATAATAATAAGAAGAAGAAGAAGAAGAAGAAGAAAAAAGGGAAAAGTCTTGACTTTTGACATTTTCAAATGTTTTAATTAGTGCTTGATACAGGTTTAACAGTAGTCACAATGCAGTTATGTAAAAGAAAATAAATTACAAAAATGGACAAAAATGTTAAAGAAGCAAAAAGAAAAAGATCTATTCATATGTTATACCTATAAAGCATTCTTTAATGAGCAAATTGGAGATGATGTGTTAAGTAAAAACTCCCTGATGTAAACTGGAAACCACCCTCATTTGGGCAATACAGTACCTTGTGTATGTAATTACAGTATGAAATGAAGTGAGGTAGCTAAAGGGTGAAAAAACTGTAAGAACCAGGAGTGACAGTAGGTCAGTACGGTCCAGTACTGCAGACCACGAAAATATTCAGTACCACAAAGAGGAGAGAACAGCTGCCTGCCAAAACTCACATTCAAAACCAGTAATTGAAGAGGGTCACTTGCTGCTTTTTTTTTTTTAGCATCTATAGCATCAAATTGTTTATTCACTGTGTGCACAGAGATGCCAAAACACTCATTACAGCATTTCCACCGCGCACAGACCTCTAACTGAAAAGAATACACTGGTGGACAGGATCTTAACACCAACCCACAGTTTTACACACACACACACACACACACACACACACACACACACACACACACACACATGCACCCTCGAGCCTTTGTCAGAATTAAAATGCAAAATATTCCTTTAAATACTTTAAATCATTTTCTAAAATCCTATGATTTTTTGGTCCAAAACTAGGAAATGATCTAATGAAGGTTCTGGTATTATTACAAGTAGTATCAGGAAATTTAAAACAACCTTCACCTCGGGCAGAATTGTAAACGCAGCACGTTTTTTCCATTAAGTGTATGGCGGAAGGATTCTAAAAACAAAAAACAAAAAAAACAAAAAAAGGAAGTCAGAAATTTTAAACATTACCCATCTACAACACTGATGCACTGTAGTGTGTGTGTGTGTGTGTGTGTGTGTGTGTATATAAAATGCGATTTTCAGGTGAATAAAGAAAAACGCATTGCAACAGATATATAGTAAGCAATATTTACACCGCTTCCAACAAATGACATCACCCAGACCCAGGCTAAAGTGACAGCCAGACCCCAGGCTGACTGCATAAGCAATTTTGCCTTTAAAAAAAAAACTCAAACAATGAAAACAGCCTGCTTTCCTTACCCCTTACCTAACAAATCACAGGAGGGTGGGTGGAATCTAACACGAATGGCAGCCAAGATGTTTACCTACTGTAGTGACTTGGCATATTTAGAGAAAAAAAGAATGCATACTGTAGGGGTGGCAAGATGACTTAGTGGTTAGCACTATTGCCCTGCACCTCCAGGAACCAGGTTTGATTCCTGCCTAGGCATGATGTGCATGAATTTCGCATGTTCTCCCCATGCTTGGTGGGTTTCTTCTGGGAACCCCCAGATTTCAGTTGAAATACATGCAGGGTGAGCATGTGCGTGTGTGTGCCATGCGATGGATTGACGCCCCATCCAGGGTGTACTGTACCCTGCTTCATACCCGAAGTCTCCTTGGATAGGCTCCAGGCCCAGCACGACACTGAATACATGATAAATGAGTAAGGCATGCGTTGGCAGTGTAGGAATATAATAACATAGTGCAAACCCATAACTTAAAATAATACAAAAATGGAACATCTACCAGGATACGCAGCATGGTGGTTTAAGATGTTAGCACTGTCACCCTGCACCTCCAGTGTCCGTGGAGAGTGCATGTTCTCCTCGTGCTTGGGGTTAACTCGGTGTGCTCCGGGTTTCCTATGCAGTCCAAATACACGCAGATTAGGCAAACTGGCATTCTTCCAAATTGACCGTAGTGTGTGTGTGTGTGTGTGTGTGTGTGTGTGTGTGCCTTGGGATAGATTGGTACCCCATATAGGGTGTACCCCTGCAGGTACCCCTGTCTCCTGCCCTACTGTATATCTCCTTGAATAGGCTGCAGCCTCTCACCACCCTGTATACAGGATAAAGTGGTATAGACAAAGAGTGGGTTTAGAGCAAGAACAGGAACCATGTAAGCTGGATAACATTTGTAAACTAGACGCACTGGAAACTAGGACATAAGGACGAAACAATGAAAAAAAAAAGTGAACAGCTATGTACTGTATTAGAATCAGTGGAAAAAGGAGTTAGGAAAAAGAAAACAAAAGGGAACCTATCATAAGGGAAAAGGCAACATGGAAGACTTACAAGGAAATGATGAGACCAGAGAAGAAGTGTACTAGGGAGAATAGGAAATAAAAAAGGAAAAAAGAAGGGAATTGAAAGGTGCAGGTTATAATTAATAAGGAATTAGTAACTATAGAAAAAGACCTTAAACAAAGAAAAGCAAATTTGTTAAAATGTAAAGTAAATTTCAAAAGGACAGTAAATAGACAAAGATTCTAGTAAAGATCTGCATCTCAAGAGGATTGAAGAAACCTAAGAGCAGGACGACTGGTAATAAGGAAGAAGGAAACGAGAGGAAACTAGGAAATGATGAAATATTAGAGAAAAAAAAAAGGGCAGAAGTACAATGGGCTTACTGGATGAAGGAAGGGGGGATCGAGTGAACAGCTGCACCACAAGCGACAGCAACAGTGGACACTGAGAAACATGAACTTGGGAACAAAAAGCTAATGACCCTGGCAATAAGAAAGAGGAGGGAAAAAAAAGTGAACGAATAAACTATGGAGCCAAGAAGGATGAAGCACTGCGAACTAGAGAAAAAAGAAAAATAGAAACAAGGATGCAACAAAAGGGACATCGACAACCCGAGGAGCAAAGGATAGGAACTAGCGGACGATGAAATGATGGACAACCTTGAAAGTTCTGATTACAGAAACTTAAAAAACTGCATAGAAGGATGCTATGCAAACTGGAAACTAGAGGAAAAGAAGAAGAAGAAAAAAAAATTAAAGACAAACAAAAACACGAAAGGAAGCAAGATTATTATACTAGTGGCAATTACAGCTACAGTACAAAACAAGAGAAAAGTGAGAGAAGCTACAGCAGCCGCAGGTCAGAATTCTAATCAGGAGGAGGAGCCAAAGAGCAAAGAAACCAATAAGGAGAGCCACAGCCTCAGCAGCCATAGTACTTTGATACCGAGTCCTTTTTTCCTTAAATGTGACCAAATTGTGTCGGGAGTTTACACTGAAGTGTGTAAAGATCTCTGCAGAAAGTGTATAACAGGAAGTAAACTGCGATTAGAGTTTAGTGCTGATGGCATTGGCAATAACAATGCGTGCGTCGTTGTGAAGAAGCGTACTCAAACTCCGTTACAGTAATTAACAGATTCTGTTCGACGGAGAAAAGACGAAATAAACACGCACTCCAAAGACAACTGTGCACATTTCTTCCCCTGGTCCCAATTATAGCGTGTTTGTTTTCACGGCGGCCTTCAGCACACTTCAGACTGCAGCGGGTAATAAGGATACAGACATGGAGTGTGTGATTAAACACTCGCTTCTCACTCTCAGAGGAACTCGGCTGAGAGAAGAGAATGCGCATCCCTCTGAATCATAATATACATTCCTCTGCTGTCTGTCTGTGTGCTGCGAGGTGAGACAGCAAACCTTATTGTTTAACCTGTGCTCTGATTTCAGGAAATGGGAACACCAGTCTGCTTGTCAGCGTCATGGGAAGAAATTGTAAAAGTGTAGCAGTCTGTCTGGGTGATGAGGTGAGACAGGAAACTGTTACGGGATGTCCGCGTGATGAGGTGAGACAGGAAACTGTTACGGGATGTCCGCGTGATGAGGTGAGACAGGAAGCTGTATCAGTGCGAGTGATCAGGTAACAAAGGAAACTGTAACAGTCTGCCTAAGTGATGAAGCGAGAAAGTAAAATGTGTCGGTCTGTTTCTGAGTAATGAGGTGAGACAGACTGTTACCTGTCTGTCTGTCTGTCTGTCTGTCTGTCTGCATTATCATTCCGTATGCATTATGTGGTCAGAGAGCCCTTATCGAAGGAAAAAAAAGGAAATATATTATAAATTATAATGCAATATAATAAATAATACATTACCATATATGGTCAACTAGTGCTTATAAAGAAATAGATATATTTAATGTATTATGAAGTATATTGTTAAATGTAAAATTACATACATTAAGACATATTGATACATTTCTCAGTATATGAAAAGCAGCAAATATAAAATACAATATGTACGTTTCACTATATCGCAATATATCAATTCAATATCTTAGTCTGTATAGTGTGAATGTATTTTTTTCAATATGAATATCTTTATTTTCTGTTAATTATTAATTAGTATCAATTAGTGTAGTGATCAGGATTAACATTTATAGAAATCTTTTGAATTTGCCAGTAGGTTGAAACACTAAATCATTTAATAAATTGACAGTTAATATATAGAGAAATACATTTTCTTTGCGCAAGGGAGGAAACTGAAACACACTTTCTAGTTGATGAGAAACTAAAACCATCTGCCTGTACCAAAAGGTGAGACAGAATGGAAAGAAGATAAAAAGAGGATAAAAAGAGAGTGAGGGAAATACAGAAAGAGACTCACTTGACGAGAATATGAAAAAAAAGTGAGACCAAAAAAGACAAAGAGAAAAGAAAAGTTAGGGAGATAAGATGTTCGATAAAAAAAAAAAAAATAAATAAATAAATAAATAAAATAGTGAGATAAAAAGATACAGATACCCTGCGTTGTGAAGACTCTGACGGGTCTCTAACCATCATAAATAAGAGTCTTTGAAAGGCATAAAAATGCCTTTTTGACGAATACCAGCAGACGATTTCTGCTCAATCAAATAAGACATCACTGCATCATTTTTAATTGTGAGCAGACAATGCAACAATGGAAACTTCCTCATTTACAAGTTACAGTTCACTGCATCTGATTTCGTACAGTACACCATATGGTAGCTAAGCGATACAAACACTAGACTTCCTGAAGAGAAGGAAAGTGTATCACTTTTGGCAGTTTTATTACTTTTAGGCACATTTTACTATTTCAAAATGAAACTGTAACAAGATTCCGACCTGACGCTGACTTCAAAGTAAACTTATCGGTTTTCTGGTATGAGGAACTTCAGCGACGGAGTGTGCATCAGTTATTCTCGTAAAGTAGCAGATTTGAAGAGAAGCGAGACAGACAGAGTAGTGGTAGTAGTACTGGTAGTAGATTCTTTTATATTATTAAGTTCAAAAAAAAAGAAAGAAAAAGAAAGGACAAAAAGAGCAAATGTCAACCTGTAACCTTTTCCTAAAGGGAAATCCTATTTTCCAGGGTTTCTTTTCTTTTCTTTAAGAGTCCCTTTAAGGCATTGTTATAATTAGTGCATGTGGATGGAAATAGACAAAGATGGCAGATTGATAGAATGAGGGAGCACATCACCACCTCCCCCTACCCACACACCATTATCAGTGGTGCTGCAGGTGATCAGAGCTCATTAGTTACGCTTAATATTAATGAGCGGCAACAGCAATAAATTGCCCCCGCAGGCATCAGGGAGAAACGGGGCAGGAAAGCAGGGCACTACAGCCCGGGCCTTGTGTAAATAATAGCACCGCTGCAGCTGCTGGTGGAGCGACTGCAGATCTGCAGCGCGACAGGACGAGAACTCCCGAGGGAACGTTTGTTAAAGCATTAATGTCTCTTCGTCTCAGCTTGCTTAGATTTACTACTGTACACTTCTAAAATCATTAGCCTCCCTCGTGACTCGTGAGGCGATGAAGGCGATGTTATTAATTCTAATATACATTAGAATATACAACAGAATGGTGTACTGCTCAGATTACTCACGTTATTACAATTCATTTTTTATTCTTGTAAACAAGATGGTAATATGATGGCATGTCTCTGAATCTAATCATTTCGTTATTTTTCATAAAGTGCATGTCCAAAAACCAGTCTGATTTCATTAGGAACACCAGTACCCATTCTTCCAGTTATATAGCTTCAGCCCGATACACGAAACATCTCAATGCTCAAAGTCAGTGAACTCAGTTCTTCAGGAAGAGATACCCTGTTGATGAGGTAGGTCGGAGGAGAATGTCAAGATGCTTTTCTCTGAATGCTAACTTAAAAAAAAAAAAAAAAAAAAAAAACCTTTACTCTTAACAATTATGGTAGGCCAAAATTCCTCTTGGAACACACAATGGCAAAAGAGCGTGCTTACCGGATTCCATTCCAGTTATCCAACTAGAGGAATCTGAAACTACTGTGAGCGCAGGGTCACCGAAGCTGGTTTACAGAAGACGGTTAGAGGATGTTTTAGAGATGCTCTGACCCAGTCATCGAGTCTAGTGGTTCTCACCTCTGGTCCTGGTGGACCATCCGCCCTGTACATTTTAATCTTTCCACTGCACTATCACACTTACTTTAATTAAGGAAAGGCTGATAATGAGCTGCTTAATTAAATCAGAAGTGATGAGAGCTGAAAAAGCACTAAAATGTTCAGGACAATTCTCCTCCAGGACTAGCTGAGCGCCCCTTATCTAGCCATCACAATGTGGATTTTCATGTGGATTTTAAAATTCTTGTGCTTGCTGCCTCATATAATCCACCTCTTGACAGGTGTCACTGTAACATGATTATTGATTTATTCACTTCATACACCACTGGTTTTCAGGTTACGGCTGGTCGGTGCATACATTAAAAGAATATCATCCAAGAACCTATTATTAAATGTTGAGCTAACTAGCTGTGTAATATAACAAACTGTATGTATCTACTGCAAAAAAACAAAAAAAACAAGTACATATTTATACATTTATAGTAACTATAAATAAAAATACAGTGGAACCTCGGATTGCGAGTAACTCGGTTTACGCGTGTTCCGCAAAAAGAATAAAGATTTTTAAGAAATTTTTACTTGAAAAACGAGCATGTCTTGGTTTACGAGTGAAGAGTTTTTTGACACCGACACACACACACACACACACACACACACACACACACACACACATACTCTCGCCTTTACACCCCCCTCCCCGGCTGCACACAGACACACACACACTCTGATCTAGACAGAAACTCTGCTCTGTCGCGATTCTTTTCAAAGGTAAGGTGCTGGTTTATTTGTTTTGTTTAGTTTTTTACTAGCAGTGATTCTGGTACTCTGCGCTCACGCAAGTGTCATTAGAAAGATTATTTTTTTTCCCGTTAAAACAGTGTTTCCGTTGTGTATGTGTGTTTGTTGTGAAACTTAAAAAGCGAGGTGGGGGGAGGGAGGAGGAGTTTTACTGTGTAAGACGAGGCGAGGGAAGTGGCTAATTCCACGCACACACACACACACACACACACACACACACACACACACACACACACACACACACACAAATACATGGCGCCTGCACGCACAAACGGAAACACTTATCTGTTGGGATTTATTTGAACTTTTTTAAAGATAAAGTGCAGGTTAATTTGTTTTATTTTTACTTTATATATTGTGTATATATATATATATATATATATATATATATATATATATATATATATATATATATATATATATATTGTGTGTGTATTACAAATAACAAGAACAATGGCACAGTGAAAGTTATATGTTGCTGTTCGTCTCGGTTGTATTTGCTTAATACTAAGACACACTACACATGGACTTACACAAAAACACATAGAATTAAAAGTGAATTAGAATTTGAACAGCTAGCAGCAAGGTAACGTTTTAGTGAGCATTAAGCTAACAGGTTCAATTTGGAACTGATGTAAATAGCCATCTAGGAGCAGCACAGAGACCCCTGCACATAGTCAACTGGAGCCGAGAGAATGAACTGGATTTCTTGGCCACTTAAAAAGATACAAGAAAGAAAGCATTCAAAGATCAGTCCCAATGAATATGGCTTAATAAACGTAGTAGCAAATACCATCCCAAAGAAATTTTACCAAAATTCAGGAGAGCAGGGAGTAGCAGGAGGAAATCAAGATGAAGTGGGACATTATCAGCCATAGGATGAGCAAAGGAGAGTCTTTCAAAGGAGATTACAGCATTATTTCCTGAATATTATGGTGTTTATTTTATTTATTTAAAAAAAAAATAAACACAATGAAACTAATGGTTATTATCCAATTTGCTTGTATCTCTTGAAAGAACAAAAAAAATATATAGAAAGAAACATATTTGTTCAGGTTTACATTATGTGCTACAGTATATAGACCAGGCTTTGGTAACATCGGACACAGGGAACATACTGTAGGACCCTAGAACTGGGCAAAATACTGTAGGCATCTGAGATAATTGGGAACTTGGGGATGACCCTGGTCTAAGGTTCAAGTACAGTAACCAGGTGAGGTTTTTGCCTAAAAACAAACCTCATGCATTCATTACTCATGCATTTTCTGAAAACTATAAATCATTAAGTGTACTGTAAATCACATATTAAGTGCATGTAAATTTATTTTTAAATTTATTTATGACACACAAAAATAGCTTAAGCATTAACATGGTTAATAACCTGACCACCTTTGCAGATTCTGTCCACACCACATTCATAACGGTTTATTAATAAGCTATGACTCAGCCATAATTATACATCCAGCTGCGGCATAATATTAGCCTAGCGTTCCCATCAAGCTTTTATAGGCTTTAAAATAAAAAATAAAAAAAAATCATGGAGGGGTCAAAATGTAAATCTTTTGCAATTTCCTGCAAGATAAAGTTAATTTGCTTTAGCAGGATCACACAAAAACACTTTATTAGGAGGTTATTATATTATTTACTATTATGTGTGAAATAGATAGCATGACATCACAGACAGGTTGGTAAGTAAATAAATAAATAAATAAATAAATAATCATTCTTTAGCACATTTTAACTCCATAAACTCTTCTACTATTATTCTGTAAATTATTTCAAAGTGTATTGTTCAGTAAGGTCAACTCATAATTTGACCTTTAATTTACAGTAAAGCATATGGGAAATGCAAGTCATTAAAGATGTTAAGGCTGTCAGTCTATGCCAAATGATGGGCCGTTTGATTTTTAGAGGGTTAACAGGGTTTGCAGATTACACCAGTCCTCTGCCATTACTTGTCTAAGTCTCTTTCTTTGAAACTCATCTACTCTGATATTCCCTTTGATTTTCTAATAGATTCCAAAGTTTGATCTTGGTGAAGATCTGAGCCTCTTCTTGTTTGAAACTCACACGCATCCTCTATGCTATGCTAATTTTGTGTATTAGCAAACGATCATGTAAGATAACTGTCTGCAAATGATGCAACATTGGCTGTGCTATTTCATTTGTATCATTTTTAAAAAATAATTATTTATTAATAATTTAATTTATTAATATTTGTTTATTTATTTATATTTATTTATTTATATTTATTTATTTATTTCTATTTATTTTGTTTGTTTGTTTTCTGACAGTGCATGTAGTCGGATAATTTCCAGTATGAGTAACGGTTGGAACGTGAAAAGCTAAATTCAATTCCTTTTTTTATATTGCTTTTTTCAATGACAATGTCACATGGCAGATTCAGAGAACTGCAGGTTTACCCAATAAACAAGCCAAATGCAAGGCTAAAGCTCCTTGAGGCATAATGAGAGAGAAACCTTGAGAGAAGCCGGTCTCAAGAGCAGAGCCCATCCTGTCCTGGTCTTGTGATTATTAACCTTGTGATGAATTACAGTATATACTTACAGTATAAGTATGTAAGTAAGGCGTTACATACTTGTTCAGGGTCAGACCATAGAAAAATAATGAAATGTAAAAAAAATAAAATAAAAATGTGTAAGAGATGTAAGAGACGAAAGATGCAGTATGTCACTGGATGCAAACAAGTTGTTGAGGTTACCGTATGAGGTTAGTAATGTCACTCAGCGGGAAAAAAATAGAAATTCACTCCAATTTAATTATAATGTTTTATTTCTATATTTTAACTTGGGTTTTATCACTTAAGATATTAAATTAAAAAATAAAATAAAAAAGTGAACGCCTTTTTTTTTTCTTCGTTCTTGTGCAAAAACACTCACATAGACAGTAACATGCAGAATATATACACAGTTTACAAATTCCAATAATATAGCAATCCCTGGCAAAGTGCTGAAAAAAAAAGAAAAGTAGAAAAACAAGCACAGCATTCACAAACAATTAAGTCAATTACATGTTTAGCAGCTAACAGGTTCAATTTGCAGCCGACTTAAATAGCCAAGAAGTAGCAGCACAGAGACGCCTGGACGTGGTGGACTGGAGCCCAGGAAAGGAACCGTATTTCTTAAGTGCTTAAAAAAAAAAAAAAAAAAAAAAAACCCACACACAAGAAAATTAAAATAAACAAATAAATAAATAAATAAATCAATAAATAAAATTGGATTATATATATTTTTTTCCTAGATGCTGAAAGCTTGTTGCGATGTATATTTTTGAAACTACTAAACCATTATCTATTGCATTTAATTGATGCTTTTCATTTAAAATGATAATATATGGTAAAATTATTATATAAAAAAAAATACTCATGTACCATGCTAACCTTCAGCAAGTTTCATCACAGATTAATATATCCTAAAAAAAAAAAAAAAAAAAACAGAACATTGTTACGAGAGTTAAAAACTCCTTTATTTCTCTATATAATTATTCACCCTATGCTAGAGTATCAAAGGCTCCAAATACCGTAAGTTCAAAATCCCAGCATGAGCAGGACTGAGTGGTCTTCAGGAGTGTGATACAGAGGCATGGGAACAGAAGGCAAGAGAAGAGAAGAACAAAATTAGATTTCTTTCCACAGTGGATTCAACGATGCCATAAACACACTATGTTCCAGTTGTCTGTCAAATCAGTGATAATGAATGAGGACTCCGATTTATATTAGCAGCATTGAGCGCTCGATTTTGAATGTGAAGTGGAGAGAGAGAGAGAATCATTAGATGTTTTTTTTTTTTTTATCATGGTTTCATTAAGTTTATCACTGTGATGAAGAGGAGATTGATTATGCATATTGGAAGGAACAATTACAGCAATATTGGAATAAAATCTGTAGTTTCAACCAATACTGACAATGTGAATTGAACTGGGTCAGTGGGAGGGAACACTGTTAAGTAGTGCACACTAGAAAAACATTAAACCAGCAAAAAGAAGCTCAGGCCTAGACTTTGTCAAAGAAAAATACAAAGTGGAGCAACCACAAATAATGAGGCAGGAGATTTTTCCCCCCCCCTTAAATCTGCATAAACAGGATCCAAACACAAGTCAATGAATAAATGAAATTTTGTCAGTACACACTTTAGACTGAGGAAATTCTGTTTACTGCTGTAACGGACAAACATGCATAATAAGGGTATGAAGAGCGGCCAAGACTTTTCATAACCATGAAAATGACATTTTCTCCCAGGCTTAGTGATTTGCATTTACAAGCCGCACATATTCACCCAACATCCACCCAGTCATTTATAAATCACATTATTATCTTTAATTCACCTCCTCTCCCTGGCTCAAGGCTTTATATTGACAATAATGGCTCACACTCTGAATTACTGACATGGAAAGGCAGCAGTCATCAAGATAAGGTCCATGAATATTTCTTACCACCTGATTTTTTTATTGGAATTTCAAATATGCACATCAGGAAATCTGAATTGAAAGGAAGCAGCCATTCTGCTTGGATTAATTGTATGCATTACTTTTTGGCACCCAAACAATTATTAACATATGAACATTTGTGCCATTTGGTTGGTCACCAGTAGTACAGTACACCTAAATTGTAAATTTTTTTTGGAAACTATGGTTAGGGTTAAGTTTTGGGTTAGGGTTAGTGTTACTGAGATTACAGTTGTGTTTATTGATATTAAGATTAGGGTTACTGGAATAATGTTTATAGTTAGTGAGATTAATGTTGTTGTTTTTTTTTGTTTTTTTTTTAGTTTAAGCTTAGGGTTACTGAATGGTAAGGGTTACCAAGGTTAATCGCCAGGTTCCTGAGTTTAAAGTTAAGGTTACTCAGTTTAAGGTCACAATAGGTTTTATGGTTTTGGGTTTGAGTTTAAGGTTACAGTTCTTGAGGTAAAAGTAAGGTTAACAGAGGTTCATGGTATGAGTTCTAAAAAGAAGGGTAGGATCAATGAGTTTAAGGTTATGGCTGCTGAAAAAAAAAAAAAGTTAGTGTAACTCAGTTTAAATTTAGAGGTACCAAGATAAATGTTTGGTTAACAGAGGTTTTTTTTACTTGTTACTGATATCAAAGTTAGGGTTCCTAAATTTTAGGTTATGATTTGGGTTTCTGTGTTTAAGGTTAGGGTTTTTAGGTTAAGGTTACTTGCTGTGGGTAAGGTTCAGGTTACTAGCATTTGAGTTGGACATTAATGTTATAGATAAGGGTTATAACATTGATATAAATAGGTGAATCAAGGAGGGTTACTGACGTTAAGGGTAGAATTCATGAGCATATACAGTAATTAAAGTTATTGAGGTTTAGGGTTATGTTGCCTGACATTAAAGTTAGGGTTATGTTTGTTATAGGTAGTGATTCTGATATCAGAAAAGAGACTTTTACTGTACCAGGATTGTTCAGATATGATTTGGTTGGCAGATCATTCTCAATGTGTATCAGTTACATTTGTGTGACTGGTGTTTGTTCTGTTTTTGTGGTTGTCAGATTGCTTAGTGACATTAAACTCCTTCATCACTTCTTAGTAATGTTTAAAAATGTTCCTGCACCTGATCCAATTGTCCCAGCACACCTGGCAAAACCAAAACAAGGTCGTGATTCGAAAGACTTTGTATGCATATGTTTGTGTCTACATTTATGCTGGAGTGATTGCACTAATAATGGAGCCTTTGTTTTAGCATTTGGATCTCCTGCTGTGAACAGAGGGCAGATTGGTGCCAAGTTATTAATGGAAACATGCATGGTGTTCAGTGTAAATGGTTCTCAGGCTTTTACAATCGTAGTGTAACAACGCCAAGATGTTTCATATAGAAGAAGCAGTGCAAGCAGAGATTACAAGAAATTATTTAAATTGTTGTGCACAAATAGGATATGTTGCTAAGAAACTATTTTTACACATAATTAAGAAGCCAGCACACACTTACACTTGTTTAATCAGTTTTCTGCTACTTCCAGGAAACCAGTTTAACTGAATTGTAATCCAATATCAACAACAATATATTCATTTTTTTGGTCAACAAAAATTTGTATAGAACAAGTGTGTTTTGTTTTTTTTTCTTTTGGAAACAATGTATGTCACCAAGACATGTGGAAAAGATTTTATTTATTGCCTATACTTGCTTATCTTACCTGAATGCAGCAATCATTTTAATAAGGTAGAGACTGTGCTGAACGTCGATCCATATCATTGCATCTTATTCCCCAGAGATTTTTGGGAAGTTTTATGATGTTGTGTGGATGCTTTCAGTGGGAATCATGCCGAAGGTCTAGTCTCACTTGAGTCAGCATGTCCAGCGATCATGGCATTTTTGACTCACTGTGCACTATTGGTACATTCAGTAAAGGTCTTTCAGTTTTGAGATTGAGGTGAATGCCAAACTTTCTGATGCTTGGAAATTTCTGGATTTTATACTGAGCTGTGAAGTAGATCAGGGTTCCAACTTCTTTTCATTCAGTGGTGCTTTTTTTTTTGTTTTGTTTAAAAGGATGATTTGAAGTGAGATTGGGGCCTCAAATGACATGTATGACTATCACCAAGAAAGCAGAGTATATAACAAACTTGGTTCTAACCATTTGTCCATTTGGGTCACAGGAGGCCTTGGGCCTCACCCAGGGGTCTCAGGGCACAAGACGGGTTACTCTTTGGATGAGGTGCCAATTGATCCCACTTTGCATGTCTTTAGACTGTGGGAGAAAACCAGAGTACCCTGAGGAAACCCATCTAGCACAGGAAGAATATGCACACAGAACCATAGCGGGAATCAAACCCTGACCCTTAAGGTGCCAGGCTACAGTCCTAAAAACTGTGCAACCATTCTGCTCTTTCAAGACTGTTCATACTGTACAGACTAACATGATAGCAGCACTTTGTAATAAATTATAATAAATAATATCTAAGGCCAGTCTTTGGATGAGTTTGGTTGAAATGGCCCTAAACACATTGACGCCATCAATTCCATCTCATGACCAAAGTATTGTAATGATTTCGGGTGTAGTTCTGGCTGAATGTTTATTGCCGTTGGCTTACAAAGGGCTAGGCATAAACGCCGAGGGCTTGATGAACATAAATAGTCTTTTTAATAACAAAACAAAACAAAACATAGAACACGTTGGCAAAAGAAAGGCTCGTTAGTAAAACACAGGCTCGTTAGTAAAACACAGGCTCGTTAGTAAAACACAGGCTTGTTAGCTTATCAAAGACTAAGAGGTTCAATTAAGCCTAAGAACGTGATTAGTAGCTGTATCTACAGGGGGAAAACGAACACACAAGAAGCTAAGCACACATGAGGCTAATCCATACTAGCAGCTAAACCTACTAAAGACATGCCACTAGAGGCCAATCCTACAAGTGGCTAAAGCGTACTAGTGGCTAACCCTACTGGTGGCTAAGCACTCATGTGGCTAAACATACAGATAACTAACCACACAAGAAGAGAAACAAGAGAAAAACAAGCACGGGAGACACACAGAACAGTACTTACATAACAAGAGACACACTAATCACATATACTCGAACAGAACAGGTCCATGACTCATAGACATAACCAAACTAGAGCCTTTCTTAAAACCAAGGTTACACAACATTTAAACTAAAAAAATGGCCACAAGACATTAACAATGCTCGACCCAGTTTCCCAGAACAATCAGCTACTCTCATGAGTCTCATGAGCTACTTTGGTTCAGGTGAGCTTCCTCATCATCAGACCGAGGTGCCTTCTGGGAAACTGAGTCTACTAACAAAACTACAGACAAAAGTACAAACCAAAGTAATCGGGACAAAGTGCCCTCTAGGGGAGAACCCTTACATTAACCCCCCCCCCTAAAAACGCTACTGGAGGTCCCAGTTACCCTCCCCATTGTCTTGGGTCCTTTTACCCGACTTGCTGGCTCCCCAAGAAGGGTGGGAGGGCAGGCGAGACTGGATTGCCGCCGAAGCCAGGCGCCGGAGGCAGGAGCCGGCCTGCCCTCAACACTTGGTGGTGGGGGCGGCAATGGCTCGTTCTCAGGGTCAAGCTGTGGTAGACGCATGATGTCGTGGTGCAGGCAGTGCTGGATCTTTCTTGTTGGCCGGGCAGCTGAGGCAGCACTGTATTGTTGGTGTAGGCTGGGCGGCTGAGGCAGCACTGTATCGCTCTTGATGGCGAGCAGCGGATGCAGCGTTGGATCATCCTTGGAGATACAGGGCTTCCCTTGCAGTGTTCTCCGACCTCCATTGCTGCTCTGGGACGAGGTGGAGCCTCTCACTGCTGCTCTCGGATGTGAAGCCTCTCACTGAAGCTCTATGATGAGGTGGAGCATCTCACTGAGGCTCTCTGATGAGGTGGAGCCTCTCACATGGCTAAACCTACTAAAGACTAAAGCCACTAGCGGCCAATACTACTAGAGGCTAAACCTACTGGAGGCTGAGCCTGCTAGTGGCTAACCCTACTAGTGGCTAAAGCCTACTAGCGGCTAAGCACTCATGTCGCTAAATATACAGATCACTAACCCCACAAGGAGCGAAACAAGAGACAAACAAACACTGGAGACACACAGCACAGTACTTACATAACAAGAAACAAACTAACCACACATACTCAAACAGAACAGCTCCATGACTCAGAACACATGAAACATAAGCATAACCAAACTAGAGCCTTTCTTAAAACCAAGGTTACACAACATACTTTAAACTAAACCAAATGCCCACAAAACATTAACAATGCTCGACCCAGTTTCACAGAACAACCAGCTATTTATAGAGAGTCTAATGAGCTACCTCGTTTCAGGTGAGCTTCCTCATCACCTGACCGAGGTACCTTCTGGGAAACTGAGTCTACAAACAAAACTACATACAAAACTACAAACCAAAGTAATCAGACACACAGTGCCCTCTAGGGGTGAACCCTTCCAAGTATCTTTAGGATATAAGATTTTTATCTGTGACATCATGATTATGTTGTCAGTTGAATTCTTCCAAGAAACATAAATAAGATTAATAGATTTACCATGCAAATAGTCTAAAAAACAACTGTCACTTTTACGGTCTTATATAATAAATATAGCAAAGAAAGTATTGTAACTAAGACTACCTGAAATCACCTATGACCCAGTAGACATATTTATTTTTCAGTAAGTATAAGAAGTAACCTCTTCAATGCCACTGGCTATACTGTACAGATATAATTTAAAAGAAAGAAAATGCTTTGCCTTCACAATATCAGCATTGAGACAGAGACAGAGAGAGCGAGAGAGAGAGAAAGAGAGAGAGAGCAGACAATTCACACAGTGTTGGAAGTTGTACTCACAGCAGCAGGCCTAAAGTTGGACTAAACTGGACCTGTCAGTACCACAGCGCATGAAAAACCCACAGGTCTCTACCTATAGGCATGGCCAGAGGGCAAACTGTACAAACAACTGGCCCCTTACTTTTTATTATTATTTCTCCTACTGTTGGTTTCCCAAGTGAAAAAAAGTGATTTAATACCAATTGATTTTTTTTTTTTTTACATTTTTGTGAAGAAAAAGCCTCCTGTAGATTTTGCTATGAAAAAAATAGCAATCTGAATGACACAACTGTGAATATTTGCAGGCATACATGCTGTATGTGTGCATGAGGTCTCCACCAATTAATAAGCCACATTGTGTAATTATTTGTAATTATCAAGATTTTATTAATTCTGTGTGCAGGTTATTATTAAGGAAACAATCTATTTATCAAGGCTGTTGCCAATACCCTGTATAAAGCTTCTTATTCAATGGGTCATATTCTTCATCAAATCCAAAGGGAATAAAGCCAGAATCCTTGACAGAGGGTCTATTTGCACACTGATGTCCATTCTACATGCCTCAATGGCTGAAGACAAGCACAAAAGTGGAAAAGAAGCCTATAGCCAAGAGCCTACATAATCAAACATAATGTAAAATATAACCCATAATTAAACAAAAAGGCCACCCCTTCCAACAATGTTATGCTTTCTTGCTGTTTGTAGAATTCAAACTGGTCCAAAATGGTTAGAGTTAGGATTATTACTGTATATGCACATGGATACAAACAGCCACATTGCCTATTCCACTCTGGGTGCAAATAGCATTGATGCCTATGGACACCTAGGTGCGAATAGCATCTGCTTTTCTTTCCTCAGAATGGAATGCGTACAGAAGTGGAAAAAATCTATCAAAAGGAAACATCAGCAAGGCCATTTTTCCCCCTCATACTAATAAGTTTACTGCTCAGTGGATAAGTAAAAACAACCAAAACAGAATACAGAATACAAAATATGCTTTAGGGAACAAAGAACGTCCTGCAGAAGCACTCTGTGCTCAATTTCCTCCATCCGAAACTCAAACTATTGCAACAACTCTTCACTTACTGTAGGGAAAATATTGATAATTCATACATAGTTTTTCCTTTGCTAGATAGCTAGATACAGGGAATAAATTATTGTCCCCAGAAACCATGAACAATCAACATGTGGTAGCAAGTAAAGGTATCTAGATTGAACAGGTCAGAGAAATCTAATGATACATGAAACAAAAACTCATCAGCAGAGATTAATAATCAGATTGTCCAAGCAGAAACAGCATTCACCTCCCTCAAGTGGTGCTTGTGGAAGAGCAACATCACAGTGAAGACTACGGTCCATCGTTTTTTTACTTTGACCCTGGCGATTCTGCTCCATAGATCAGAAACACGGGCACTAATGTATGCCTTGACTTACCCCCACTCACTCATCGTCTACACCGCATTATCCTGTATATACAGTAGGGTCGCGGGGGGCCTGGAGCCTATCACAAGAGCGCAAGGCAGGGTACACCAATGCACAGGGTACACCAGGTGCCAATCTAGCCATATTCCTTCAAATTCAGCTAATATGGGGATAACACGATCCAAATTAGATGCAAACATAAGGCATTTATTGAGACTCAAAGAAACAACGACTGAGATGGTTTGGCCACATTTGAGGAATAAATGGCAGGCAGAAGCATGCAAACTTCTCTGGAGAACATGATCTGTACAGGGGGATCAAATGAACAATGCTACAGGTCAAAAAAAGATCTAAAAAGCTGAAATAATGAAGATACAAAACTAATAGCCACCAATTGCCAAGCTTGGAGACTTTTCTTTAAAAAAAAAATTAGAGCACCACTGGCTCTCACAGCGGACTTCTCGATCTGGAAACAACCTCAACCCAACACCACTCAGGGATCGAAGAAGAAGAAGAAGAAGAGGTATGACATATGCTTTTTTAATAAAAGAAACCATGCTAGCATTATAGGAATATAATCAGTGATGCACTGTCATAATGCACCCTAATCTAAAGCACACTTAGATGTTTTTTCCCCCCAATGATATCACATCGCAAAGTGTTTTATACCCCTTTTACCATAGTAATTTGCCAACAGCAAGGCAAATACAAATATTTGTTGACAATGCCTAAATGTGTGCATCTGCGCTTGGCAACAATAATAACCACTGGTGCAAAGAGAGCATGTGGTTTGGACAGAAGGTTAGTTGAGCTGTCGCAACAACAAATATGCCTGTAGGATACTTTCTCATCATCATCATCCCATGACTGGCAGGAATGAGAAAATGCTGGCAGAGATAGCCACTACCCTTATAACCCGAGCAGAGTGTGAGGAGTAAAATCAGATAGCTGAGAGCAGCATGTGCTGTACACTTGTTCTGACAGATCAGATCACCATGGCTGAGCAAAAATAATTAAACAAATAAATAAAACTTCCGATGCTAATTATTAGAGGTTGTGTTTATTACAGTGTAATCATCTCAAGTGTAGGCTTTTGCTAAATTTAGTGGGTAATGCTCAATGCGCAGTGTGAAATGTAACCAAAAAATGATAACACGAAGAATTCTTGGTCTGGTTAAAGAACATGAAGAGTGGCCATGAGATGAAATTTGTCAAGGCAGCAAATTACATTACAACAATGCAATTTAATCAGTAGGCAATTATCGCAGCGGCACTGTGGCATAGTATTAAACACTGTAACGTCTTACCTCCAGGGTCAAGGGTTCGATGTCAGCCTCGGGGTGGGTGGAGTTTGCATGTTGGCATCCCTCCAGAGTGTTGGCTCCTGCAACCATGAACAGTATAGAGAACTACAGCACCCATATTACAGTACATGTTCACTGTATGCACCACAGGCCATGACCAGAGCACCTGTATCGCATTGTCATTTCAATCTCATGGATATTTCAGTCACACATTCATTTAAGACTTTTTATCAGGCTTTGGTTGTTTCCACTGTTTACTTTTCAACTTTGAATAAACTTTTTTTTTTTTTTTTTCCTGCATTTGATCTGCCTCTGATGCCAATTCCTGATAGAAAGACACAAAACTATGAACGCAGCAGGATAATTCTATTTATTTATTAATTTATTTTAGTTCAGCAGGCACTCGTACAAGAGAACCGCCTGATGTGGTAACAACAGAGAAAGAATGAATAGATCAGTGGCATGCTGGTATGGCCCGAAGCTATGCACCCCTTTGAAAACTTTTTTTTGGTTCATTGGGGGCTTCCAGTCATGCTGAGGACATGTTGTTCTGCTGAGTATGTCCCTTTGGCCTGTGGAGAATATGCCACTGTGGCCCACAGACTTGCCACAGGCGATACTCTCTCTCTGTCTTCGCTTAGCCGAGGACATCGCTATGCCACTCGGCTTCTTAACAGACATCGTTCCACCTTGTTGCTTCGCTGAGGTTGTCACTCCGCCTTCCTCTTCAGATAAAGATGGTGCTCCACCTCCCTACTTCACAGAGGCCATCGCTCCATGCACCATCGATAGCCTCGTCTTGCTTTGACATACAGTATGTGCCACTCGCCCCGTTGCCTACCTTTTCCTAAAAGTGATAAAGACTCCTGTTATGATAGCCTATCATAGACTATACAAGAACTGGACAAACGCTACGTGCTGTCGCGCATTGGCTTTCTGAAGAGCAGTTTTGAAGCTCAACTCTGGTCATCTCATTCTTGGCAGGATTAGACTCCGACTACAAACTAGTTAATCCATGAATTGGCAAAAGAGAATGAATGGAGCCTCAACAAAAAGAAATACCAGATTGTAACCATTATTATTTCTGGTGTAAATCATTTTAACATGATGTCTATGGGGATTGACTCACTTTTTTTGTTTTGGACAAATTTTTCATAGCTGGAGGTTGCTTTTGGTTATGATGACCAGCATTGATGGTCAAACATTAGTTTTGTCTAATGCCTTTTTTTTTTTTTTATAAATAAATTAATTAATTTGGAAAGAAAGTAATGGAATGTTACATAAGATGGCTAAGTGGTTCATCCCTGAGTGAGCAGACAAAGAGTGTGGTCAGAGCGTGCTCCAAATATCAGTGGATAAAATGAAAAGAATAAATATATATTAAAAAGCAAAATAAAAGATGACTAAAATGCGCACACATTCGTGGCACTGATTGATTTCCTGCATATGGCGCCGCTGATACTGGGAGATTTCATCTCACTAATGCGGTTCAAAACCTATTTAACACAAATTTGTTTGCCTTGGCGGCCAAATGTGTTTGCAATGATTGCGTGTCACTTTTCCTTTGCCTCTATTCATGTTTCATTTTCTAGACTGATCTGGGAAGCGAGGGGTCCTAAGGAGTCCTATTTATTCCTAAAAAACAAAACAAAACAAAAAGGGAAAAAAAAAAGTCTCACACACACACACACACACACACACACACACACACACACACACACACACACACACACACACACATACACACAATATGCAGAATGCAGATTTAGCCTGATCCTGATGAGAGGATTCAGCAACTGAATTAACCAAAATTTCTTTGTTTATTTAAACTACAATGACACACATCAGACTGAGGATGACAGCTGCTTATAAGGAAGAAAGAAAAAAAAGGGAAGAAAAGCGACAGGAACGCACCATAGCATCAACCAGGACAAGTTGAATTTCACGGGGGAAATTAGAACTGTCAAAAACGTACACAATTAGAATTTGTTAAATTAATGGGCTGAGAAATGCAGAAAGGGCTGCAGCAGGTAATCCAGATGATGGGGTCAACAGGAGACGCTATTAAAGTGATTATGATGGATGGCGACAGATCGGCCGCTCATTAATTGGAAAGTTTGGGAGAAGCGTGATTAAACGATTCACAGCCACTCAGCTTCCCCAACATCTTCTTTAATATAGTACCACTGAGAACAGCTGGATTGTGCGAGCATGTGTGTGTGTGTGTGTGTGTGTGTGTGTGCAATAATCTTTTTTTTTTTTTTTTATGGGGAATCCTTTTTATAAATTGTGACCAGTCCATCCATGGTCACAATTTAATTTGATTTGGTTTTGCAATTTGAATAAATACATTTTCAAAATGTTTATTGCCAAATTTTAACAGCAAGAAAATTGTGATTTAAAAGAGGCCTATTCTTTTTTTTAGTTCTGGATCATAAAGGATGCAAATCAATGTGCATTTTTGTCAGTATTAAACAAAAAACTAAACCTGTTATGAATTGACCTTTAATATTGGAAACAAAATGTTACTATAGGTATGCAGTTGCCTGTGAAATAAATAAATAAACAAACAAGGGAACCAATATACAGTATGAATAATTAAATATCTATGCAAATTTTCTGACCCAGAAAAAAAAAATGTCTAATTAAAACGTAATGAGCTTAGTAGCAATACCTGATGCATCCATCTAAGTGTAACTACAGAGCTCCAAAGTCGGCTAAAATGCCCGGGATCTGTAAGATCTTTCTCAGGCCTTATACTGTAGTACATAGAGGTGTGGTGCTGATGTCATTCGAAATCCATTAGGAACTTTTGACTTGATTTGATTTGATTTGATTTCTAAGCATGTAGCCGATAATGCATGTCGTTCCTTTCGATGTGGAGTTGTAGGAATCGTCACTAAACAAATGCAAGCAAATCTGCCGGCACTCCACGGAAGGATGGGATCATGTGACCCACATTCTCTCTGTATATTTGATCCAGTGGGTTGTACAGCTTATGACTTCTGGTGTACAAACAGCGCACATGCATTCAGTGTTGAAATGTACAGAATGCTAAAAAGAACATTAAAGCATATAGCTTTTTATTTTTTTAAATAAAGTTTGCACTAGCATGAACATTTTAAAATGTATTGACTCTGCAGATTTCCTCTGCTCTGCTACGCGCTGCGATTTACCACCCAGCCCTTCACCTAGCTCATTGACAACACATACACACCACATAGCATAATTGCTTTCTTCCTTTGTCTTGAAGTGAACACTAAAACGCTCTGTGCATTAAAGTAATATACTGTAACTCACCAAGCTGAGTGTTCTGCTTTATCTCTACTGTAAAAGCAGCACAACCAATTCTACATGACAGTTGGGCATAGCGCTTTGGCAGGGAAATGCAAGCAGGCCATAGAAAATTTTTTTGGAAAATAGCTTTGCTCAGAATGTTATTTTTTATTTATTTTTTATTTTTTATTTGTTCCTATCATAAATATATATAATAAACACTAAAGCAGGCAACAAACTGGCCAACATCAGCCCCATTCTCAGGGATAAAAACCCAAAGTCAGTGGACACATTGCACTGGTGGCAATTAAAATATTGTAACTCACCAGTCATTAATAGTTTGAGCAGGACTTTTCTTGTCCTTCTTTCTTGTAGCACATTGACTCAAGTAAATCTGGAATGAAACAGCTTGATATCCGGGGAGTCAGACCAGTGTTGCCAGGTTACACCTACAATTGCAGTGACACCACTAACTCTAATTAAGTAATTAATTAATGATTAATTGTGTGATTAGATGTTTGAAGGGGAAAAAAAAAAAAACATTTATGTGAGTACATTCGGGTAGACCTTATTATATTGGCACATAACATTTCTGAGCCTAGACTTGACCTCATCATTCTGGATCTTTAGTTCTCAACACACTGTACTGTATGTGTGGAAATGCTCTTACTGTTAAACATATCTGTCGTTTCTACTGATGATTTTTGTTTTCTTAATGCCGATAATACTTTCACAAAGTCAATAGTTTAGCTCGTGCCAGGTTTTAATAATGCATCGGTCAGTTCTTAGCCCAGGTCCAGTCATCTTTGCTGTGTTTTTGCTTGATGCAGCCCAATAATTTTACCTTTCTGACGTTTTTGCCAGTCAGAGTAATATCAGAATAGCACCAGAATCACTACTCAGAATGTTGCTCAGCTACACTGTAAAAAAAAATGATTGTACGGCTTTGTAAATGAAACAGAAAAAAGTTTATTTTTTTACAAATAATAGTTTTTTTTTAAAGTGAAAACTTTAACGTATTAAGTAAAATCTATATATTTACTTAATTTAGACTTGCAAACATTAAACATTCAACAGTCAAGTAAATGTTACTCATGATTCTTTGACAAGTCTAAACGAATTAATAGAGTACTTATATACCTCTAAAAAAATCAAGTAGAATTTAAGCTGACTCTGGGTGATCTGCGCATGCGCGAAAAAGAAGCTCACCCGCGAGGATCGCCTTCTCAAAAGTGCTTCTCCATTTTCTTCTACAGGTAAGTAAGTAATAGTTGAAAATGCATAATATCTTGAGGTGTATTTGGTAATTGTGTTTACCCTGAGCAATTGAGTGGTCATCGCTTAATTCTGTATATTTTCTGCACATTTGGAAACCCGAGTTGATGATCTTTAGTCTACGCAATCCGACATATTAAAATCGCCGTGTTTTACATAAAGACGCGTTAGTCTTGAATATGTTACTTTATCCGAGATATACGTTTTTGTTTACTTAAATTTTGTTGAGATACAATTTTG
This sequence comes from Clarias fuscus, assembly GCA_030347435.1. Classification (NCBI taxonomy): domain Eukaryota; kingdom Metazoa; phylum Chordata; class Actinopteri; order Siluriformes; family Clariidae; genus Clarias; species Clarias fuscus. The sequence continues at coordinate 6,025,447 of CM059206.1, read as the reverse complement.
TGCAGTTGTTCATGGATTCTAACCATATATACTGTATACACGACAGTTTAGAACCTCTAAGTTTTACAAAAGACGTCTAAGACGTCTAAGAAGTTTTTGTATAGACATGTAAGTTACGATGGCTTGAATAAGCAAACGTTTTATAATCAAAAATGTCATTGCACTCTACTGCTGCTTGAGCTGGTTAAATATTAAGCATTGATCTTGTTTATGTATGGGCATGTTAATTCCTTTAAGTAAAGCTCTTCATAAATGTGCAATCAAGAGTTATTTATTGTCACAGTACTCTTTTGTCATATTGTAACAGTGATTCATTTTATTTATTTAAAATAATTAACATTGACTGAATAAAACGTGTAAAATTTACTTAAAATAGAAAATAGTTTTACTTAATTATATCAATTAGTTACATCAGATCAGTAAGTAAATACTACTTGACATAATTTAAAGAGGCCATGTGATGTGTAATTATTTACTTTGTTAGCTTTACTCAACTTCCTTAAGTACATTTTACTCATTTTCACAAGTGTACAATTTACTTGAAAAACCTGAGTGCAAAAACTTGCAAAAGAAAAATGTAGTACATTTTTTATTTTTTTGGGGGGGATTTTTCCCCGATTTTCTCCCTAATTTAGTCGAGTCCGATTCCTCCCCGTCACTAGGGGGCTCCCACATTAAGGCTACTACTACCACTCAGCGGGGAGGGCCGAAGACTATCACATGTTTCCTCCGAACCACGTGACGCCAGCCGACCGCATCTTTTCGAACTGCTCGCTCGCGCACCGTTGGGGGCGGCGTAACACACTCGGAGGACAGCGCTATCCGCTCCCTCCGTTGCGCGAGCTCACAGACGCCCCTGACTGGCTGTAGAGCCGTGATTAATGTGGGAGCACTAAGTACCTCTCATCCCTCCCCTCTGAGAGAGCTCGGCCAATCAGCTCTCTCTAGAGCTCCGGCTGCGAGAGGTTACAGCACCACCCGGGATTCGAACTAGCGATCTCCGGATGATAGGGCGAGCGCTTTAACCACTGCGCCACTCGGAGAAATGTAGTAAATTTTACTCATATTTTTTTTTCAGTGTACAGCGTACAGTACGTACACACTTTGTTTTTCCAAGATGTTTATTTTCTCTTCCTGCCAAGACACATTCTGCAGCCTGAGATGATAAACTCTCAGTTGGGTGGAAACTGTCCCAATCAGGCAGATGTCTGAAGTCTCGCGAGAGTAGAGGAACTGAAGCACATTCACATATCGATTGACAGCTGTGTGCTAAGTCATCTCTGATTGGTTAGAAGGATGAACCTTGATCAAAAACCTTGAGAAGGAAATATCTCTGCGGTGCTGCCAGGCTGTTTGATGAGTCTGGGCCACGGAAGCTTTTAGACAGCATCTATTCACACTAAGATATATTAAATATGTAATATAAATATAATATAATAAATAATGTTATGTTAAAATGATGATTTGCACCACAAGCTTTATGCTGGACAAACTTCAGGTCGCCAAGCCCTCTATGTCCTACCCAGATTTTTTACTGGCAATGCATGCAGTAGAGTTGTATGGCATGTAATGTTCAGGGTCTTGTCCAAGCACCCAACAGTGGCAGGGCTTGAACCCCTAACCCTCTGAATAGTAGCCTAGAGCCTCAAGCACCTGAACCACCGCTGCGCCCTTGTGCATTGTTCATACTGTATAAAGAATTGTTTTGCATGTTAAAACAAAATTAATAATAATAATAATAATAATAATAATAATAATAATAATAATAATAATCAGCATCAATACAACATTTAAAATATGAATTTAAATTGCAGTAATGATACTAATCATCATCATTATCATTTGTGAGTCAGCGTGCCATATTATATCATTCTTTCATTTTATTCCCTGCAAATTTTTAGATGATATTTTCTGTGCACATTCTCCATGTTATATGCAGTAAATGAAGCCTGAATCATACAAGGATGCTGTCTGTGTGTCTGAGTGTGTGTATGTTGGGGGGCTTAATTGCTCCATTTCTTTCTACATGATCTCGCAGCTACACAGTTGTTTTTTTCTTCTTTTTTTTTCGTACATGAAATGCAGTGGGAATTTTTTTTTTTCTCCTTCTGTAAGCAACAGATAAGTGTGTGAACTCAGATGAATCCTCCACGTGAACACAAACACAGCTATTGTCCAATTCACCAAAGTCTGCATCTAAACCAAACAAACAACCAAAAACCAACATGTGTTAAACGGATGGTCTACGAGAGGGAAATAGATGTTCGGTCGTAATTAAACACATAATAAAGCTGATAAAAAAAATGAAATAAATAAATAAATCATGCTATCCAAATGCAACATTTGTGTGGCGGCCTTAATTATACCTTTAGCACAAGCACAAAATGAGGGATCGGATATTAGCGGATGACTTGTTTACGGAGAGGCTCGGTGGGGACGGCTGCAGATGTGAATAATAGGAGCTTTAGCACGCAGACCCTATAAATGTTGGATCAAGTTCTTCAGTCTGCATTCTCGATTTGGTTTTGAGATCTACAGCTTGAAGATTGCTTTGAAAAGAATTTTTCTGGAATCAAAAAGAACTTGGAGAAAACAAATAGACTATGGACCTGAAAACGCAGAGACGCAGTGAGAATTGGAGCTGTGTGCACAAGTGCATTGTGGTGACTTTACACAGACATCGGACCATGGACCAGCTCATACTAAATACTGTACATACTATAGTACTGGGACCAAAATCTCTCTCTCTCTCTTAAATCCTCTCTGAGAAACACCTTTGTTGCAGGTCATGATCCCCCACTACACACTTTGTCTTCCATGCTGGATTCACCTTCTTTAAACCTTTTCACCCATCTGTGCACATCACTCTTGTCAGTGGTGTCATTCTGTAACCATTCATACGATCTCATTTCTTTTAGGAATTCATTAACTAAGGCCTGACCAACATGAAATCAGTCCACACGATTCTGATACCAGACATCAGCAATGATCAAAGACTTGTTAGGCAAAATATATATATATATATTTTTTATAAACATAACATACACTTCCATTTGCTCGTGAGATGTGATGAAAAATTCCAAACACCAAAACGTTCCTCGCTATTCAAATTGCACTTGAAACCACATTATCAGGCAAAAATATCAAAGCCACATATTTTTTTTTTTTTTCCAAACTTAGTCCAATATGTGGGTAAGTGTGATATAAAAATATTTAGACGACTTTCAGTTTCTTGTTTGAGGACGACCGGAGAGGAACCTGACGTGGTGAACTGCTGTTGTAGCTCATCCAGCTCAAGGCTCGATGTTTTGTTCGTGCTGAAAGGATGTTCTGCTCATCACGATTCTTAAGAGTGAATATTAGAGGAACTACATACTGTACCGTATATTCTTCCTGGAAGCTCGAACAAAATCTCACTGTTTTCCTCTGACTTCAGTTACCAACAAGGTGTTTGCCCCCAAAGAACTGTCACTCACTCAAGGTTTTCTTGTTATTTCACACTATTCCGTGTAACCTCTCAAGACTGTATGTGAGGTATTCACAGGAGACCAGCAAACATCCATGGCACTGTTAAAGTCAAAGACATCACATTTTTTTTTTGATGTTTTGGAAATAACTCTAGTCCTGTATCTGCAAGATATTGTGCATCGTGTTGCTGTGACATGATTGGCTAATCAGGCAACTCCACGAACGTGAATGTGCTAGCAATAAAGGTTGAAGTGTTTGTGGACTGTAACGGGTGTGGCACACGGACAGAACACACAGGACGGAGGTGTCAACTCTGAACAACGGTTCTTTAATAAAAGCTCTGGTTTTAGCTGCCAAGTATGCGGTTCTTTGTGAATAAGCTTTGTGGAGCGCAAGCACCGTCTTTACAGCCTTCTCGGTGAAGGTCGTGGTCGTTTGGGTCGATCCTCAGCAGGCGTGGCGTCCTTGGAGGCGCACAGAACAGGTGAGACCAGCGGTGCTGAGCAGAAGGCTCACACAGCAGAGCGGGTGAGTGAGCGGACAGCAGGCGGCTTTCTCCTAGGCGAACTGGACACAGGAGCACTCGAATCTGGGGAGACAGGAGACGTGTGTGAGATCGAATTCAGACAGACACTTCTCCCCGCGATGTGGCATGGCGGCCTCTTAAAAGACCGCACAGATTGCAGATTGCTCCCCAGCCAGGTGAGTTCCGTTGGCCTGCCCCCTTGTTAGGCACACTCGACAGTTAGTGCATCCTACGTAGTGTGCGCAGTGTGTGTGTCCGAGAGAAGCGCCTGCACTGGCAGAGTACCTACAGAGAGATCAGCCATAACATTAAAATCACTTGTGTAGGTCTCCCTTGACAAAACAGATCCCTTACTAAAACACTATTCCACAGGAGTACTCCACAAAACCTCTGAACCTGTGTTGTTGTATCTTATAACAAAGATGTTAGCAGCCGATACTTGAAGTTGTGTAGATGAAGTGGGGCCTCCATGGATCCTTGGAACTTGTTTGCCCAGCACATCCTACAGATGATCGATCGAACTGAGGATCTGAGGATTAACACCTAAACGTTTGTTTTTAAAGTCCACTCTTGAACAATTCTTCTGCAGGGCGTATTGCGGCCTGGATTATCTTGCTGAAAGAAGGACCTTCCATGAAGAGGTGTACTTGGTCTGCAACAGTACTGAAGTACAGTATGTGTAGCAAGGTAACTGATTTCAGGTGAATGGCAATGCCCAGAAATGTCCAGAACATTCCCCAGAGCATCACACTGCCTCCACCGGCTTCGTCCCATAGAGTTGTGCTTTAGTGCGCTGATTGGTCTGTACACACGGTCTGTACGCACATACATGGTGTTTTGAAACCTTTCTATCAGAGCCAGAACGGACTTTTTCATCTATTTCTGCTACAGTAGCTCGTCTGTAAGATCAGAGCAGACAGGCTGGCCTTCACTCCCCATGCATATTAATGAGCCTTGGCTGGTCATGGCCCTGTCACTGTTCGCTGAGGGTCGAGAACACTTTTGGTAGGTACTGAAAAATTGCAGACCGGGAACATCGCACCAGACCAGCCAGTTTGGAGTTCTTCTGACCCAGATATGTTGCTATTAAAATTCACTCAAATGCTTATGTTTGCCAATTTCGTCTTCGTCTTCTTCATACACATCACCTTATGATACACATCATACGCTTAATGCCTAATAAATCCAATCCCTTTAAAGGTAACATGATCATAACAAGGTAATACTTTAATGTTAAGATTTTCTTAAAACTTGCTTGCCTTGTTCTTAAAATTTGTAAAATGACCTTGATCTCAGAAAAGGAACTATTAAAAATAAATAAATAAATAAATAGATTAATTAATTAATTAATTAATAAATTTTTAAAAAAGTGGTTAGCACTGTCGCCTTGCACCGCCAGGGTCCGGGTTCGATCCCCGGCCAGGCTCGATTCCGGTCTCTGTGTGCATGGAGTTTGCATGTTCTCCCCATGCTTGGAGGGTTTCCTCTGGGTACTCCGGTTTCCTCTCACAGTCCAAAGACATGTAGGTTAGGCTAATTGGCGCTCCCAAATTGCCCGTAGTGTGTGAATGAGTGAGTGTATGTGTGTGTGTCTGTGCCCTGCGATGGATTGGCACCCTGTCCAGGGTGTACCCTGCCATGTGCCCTAAGTCTCCTGGGATAGGCTCCAGGCCCCCCGTGACCCTGAATAGAGGATTAAGCGGTATAGATGATGAGTGAGTGAGTGAGTGAATTTAAAAAAAGCATTCATAGAGAGAGAGAGAAAGTCCTTAAAGGAGGAAAACAGTAGTGAATTAGTGAATTGCTAACATACTCTCAAAATACTAGCAAATATATACAGTGTGTGTGTGGGTATGTGTGTGTGTGTGTGTGTGTATATACACTGTGTATATATGAAGTGCTTATATAAAGAATGAAGTGCTTATGAAGGCTTAAAGAGCCTACATCAGAGCTACAGTATATTGCCATTGTAGCACATTTAAACCATAAAACAACAGAATCATAATGTTTTTGCTGTTGCTATGCTCACTGCCTGCATGCCAGTTATCATCAGAAAGAAATTATAGCATACAAAATATGAGTGGGGGGAAAATGATGAAAATGCAGCAACAGTGAATATGAAATGATGAGTGTTTGTGAAGGTGGGAGAATAAGAATGAGTCATATTAATGTATATAGAAAGGTAAGGGGAGAAAATAAAAACGGGAGAAATGAGATGCCAAGAAAAAACGAAGAGAAATAGATGAGAAAGGAGAGAGAAGTGAATTAAGAGAACGATGAGAGAGAGAGACAGAGAGACAGAGACAGAGAGAGAGAGAGAGAGAGAGAGACTTAGCTCCTTAGAGGGCACAGATGGGCTGAAACACTGAGGCTTGAGTGAGAAAATAGATCAAGGTCAGACTAATTTCTCCTTCCAGGAGAGAGAGACTGGGACAGAGCCATTCCGGATCAGGGGCCAGTATGTGGCCTTCGATTTAAGCTGTAGGATTAATTTGAGATAATTACTGCTCTTAAAATACAACCAGTGGGTAGGAGGAAGAACTGCAGCGATGCCTGGGCTGACCTGCATTACTAATACACACAGCATGGACTCAAGCATTTGTAAGACCTTTATCAGAATAAGGTGTATTACATAGTCATGTGTAACTGTGTGTGGGTTAAATGAGTGTTTCCTGCTCCATTTAGTCCTGCTGTTCTGCAGCTACATGCACCAGAGGGCGTTAGCTCTGACGTAGCCTCTTTGAGCATTTATAAGCAATGCATGTATACAGAGTACAGTATATATACTGTGTGTGTGTGTGTGTGTGTGTGTGTGTGTGTGTGTGTGTGTGTGTGTGTATGTATATATATATATAGATAGATAGATAGATAGATAGATAGATAGATAGATAGATAGATAGATACTAGATGTACCCGTGACTATGTTCGTGTGGAATTTAATTGCACTCTCAGAAGTGCATTTAAAAAACGCCTCCTGTCGAATTTTGGAATGAGCTAAAATTTTGACGTGTTATAGTGAAGTGCGCATGATGAAGATCGTACACTCATGAGCGCGAATTTAAAAAAGTACAGCGCCATCTGTTGAATTTTTACATGATCTAATTTTTTTTTTTCAAGGTCGATTGTTTTATCATATAAGGGCGTTTTCTATTTAAAATTCAAAGTAGCATATCTTCTCTTCCCGTGGGCCAATTGCAATGAAACAAAGCCTATATGTTACCCCAAGCTCGGCCACATACATCTGTAAAAACCCCGTAAAAAAATTTTCAGTTGTTTTTATTTGATGCCTGCACAAACAAACAGACAAAAGTTGGAAATGTAAATTCCATAAAAAATCTTAATGTGTTCTGTTACTCATTGTACGTGCCACCAAATTATTTTTTTCGTGAATATTTTCAATGTACAGACACAACAACTTTACAGTTTTATCATATGTATATGCGTGCATTTTAATGCTCAAAAAGGAGACTGACTCAAATGTCCAAAGACTTAAACGGTTATGATATATCAGTGTACATTATATGTGTGTGAAAAACACATTCAAGCTTACTAGAGCGTAGTAATAGTCGTGGGTTCAATTCCCGCATTACGTTTGTGTACATGGATTTTGTATGTTCTCCCCATGCTTGTTGGGTTTCCTCTGGGACTCTGGTCTTCTTCCCACAGTCCAAAGATATGCAGGTTAGGCTAGTTGGTGTGTGCTATTTATTAGTTTTTAAATGAATACATATTTTTGTCTAATCTAAAAATTTCTGATCTTAAATCTGAATTTTTATCATGGTATTAAATTATTATTTTTTTTACATGAATAAAAACACCTGTAATTTTTTTCATTCTTTTATTTAGACTTCATATGTAATATATAAAGCAAAATGTACTTGTGGTAAATTGCAGTATTTTATCTGTTGTGTTTTTTTTTTTTTTCTTTTAAAGAAAAGCTGTCACGGTTATCAAAAACACATATTTTTCCCTCTGACTTGTCATGGATGCAATGGAACCCGGTGCTTAAATACACTGGTGCTTAAATACATATCCCAGAATGCAGCCTGATCTACTGGCATGACCACTGAGGACTCCAGCTCCCAGTAGACATGCTCCAACTGGCCTGATTACTGATCACACACCTGGACTCACTTACACACACAGTATTTAAGCCGGCTTACTTTGTCACGCTTATTGCAAAGCACTATTGTAGCTCAGTTTTGTTTATCTTCCAGTCTGTAGCAACATAAATACAGAAATGTGATCTACATTGTGGATAGTAATGAATTTCCAATACATGTAATATATCAAAAATTATGAACATTGATATACATATGGATGACATACAGTATACACACAGGATATATTCATTGATCAGTAATAAAACTAAAAATAGTAATAAAAACACCTAGGGTTTGGTTTCCCTTGTGCCACCTGGGTGCATCTGACCCCTGGGGTGTGGCTCCACAGGGCCTCTGGAGTATGACTGGAACCAGGATCTTTGCAGTGGATCCAGAGGGGCCTCCATGGATCCATGACTTGTTTGTCCAGTGCTCGATCAGATTGCAGTTTGGGTAGATTAAAAGCTAGGCTCTGGGCTCTTTCCTTGGGCCCCATGGATGGCAGGCATTGACCACCATTGACTTTCTTTGATTAGGGTTGAATTGTTTTTCACAATGGATCACACTACTCAGGCCAGCCTTTAGTCCCCATGGGCATGGGTGAGCGCCTTGGGTGTCCATCATCCTGTCACCAGTTTACTGTATAATGTTAGGGTTATATGTAGAGTGTGGATGGATGGATGAATGGATGGATCTTGGTCCTATTCTAGTTTTTTTCTTCTTTTTTTTCTCCTAGTTAATGTCATTCGTTCATTGCCTGACCTCTGCCTGCTTCTCATTACCGATATTGATTAATGTATTTGTTTTGTCTACCTTGATTAATGTTAGGTCAACCTGCAATTGTGTCCTCAAATCCATCTGTGACACGACTGCAGTGAACATGAGCTCATGTGGGCAATTATCCTCAGTATACCTCTTACCAAACTTTCAGTAACTTTCAATAATTTATTTTATATAAAAATGTACAAAACTATTTATTTGACCTCTCCATGAATCAGGGCAACAGTTTGTCTTTCATTGCTATATTTTCTTAGTGTATAATATGATACAATTCAAATATTAAATAAACCTACATGGTCTAATCATTTCTAAGTCTTGATTAGTTACATTTAGAAATGATGGACTGCATTACAGTATAAAAGTTTTTTTTTATTATTTTTATTTTTTTTATGCTGCTGAATGTAAATTAATGCAGTTACATTGAAATGCATTTAAATCAGTGCAGAGGATGTTTGTACCAAGGCTACATCAAGGTGAGGTCAACAAAAAAGAAACAAAAACTTAAACAGTCTGAACAAAAGCTGAATCTTGTTTATATCCTTTCGCTTTTATAAAAATGTTGAAACTGTGTACAGAAAAGCCTGAATAAAATGTTCTGGTGTCACAGCCTCTTTTTGTACAAGGGTAAGAGCTATGTATGGTGAAAGATTTATAATAATAATAATAATAATAATAATAATAATAATAATAATAATAATAATAAGACTTAAAGTGATCCAGTGAGATTTGTGTATGTGTCTGTTTTATCCTTCCTGTTTTGATCTTTAAGTAAATGTCCATTAATGAAAGTCAGCCACAATTCTGGATTTGCCTTTGTCTGCCTTTGCATGTTATGCCTTTTACACCCCAGGCCTGCTGAAATTACCAGCATCAGTCTTTATCTAGCAGCCCCTAATGCCGCGTGGGTGTGATGTTGGAAATTCCGATTTTAACAAACATGAGGTGGTCTGGGAAAATCTGTCGGATGACATACAGCAATAGACTTTGATACCTGCCTGTTAAAAAACCATAAACATATTTTACCAAAACAGCATCCATCATTCCATCTCTGAATCCATTATTTATATGGCTTATCCTGTGCATTGGGTTTATGTCATGGAATTCAGGACACAATGTGGGGTACACTCTGGGTGGGGTTCCAACCTACCATAAAGGACAAGCACACACTTACTGTACACACACAATCATATACTATATGAAATTTAAAGGTACCCGTCTGCACTGTGTGAGGGAGGACACTGAAGTACCTTGTGGTAACCAGACATTGACCAAAAGTGAGATTTAAACCCCCAACTCTGGAGGTGTGAGACAACAGCACTACCCACAGCTAACAACATCAGGACGTTTAACAAAAATGACTGTGAAACAAATTTGTCTGAACTGAATCTTTAGAACAATTACCACGTTTAATTTCTGTTAGAAAGTCTGTTAAAACATAGTTTTTTGAAGAAAATATAAAAAATGTCCATGTCAAGGATTTTCCCAGGCCACCACACTAATTCTGTTGGGAATCACCTCCAACATCTGAATGATTGACTATACACTCCTCTAAATGGTGTGACATAACATGAACTACACCTTTCAATCTGTTAAAAAACTTACCTTGCTTGGTATTAGAGTTCCTTTTTTTTAATTAAGTGATTGATGTAAAAAGTATGTCTATAGAACTGTTTCATTCATAGTTTCCTTGTATAAAGAAAGAAACAACAATTTCATTAAATATACCTACTTTATGGATGTTAAAAAAAAAATATATATATATATATATATATAGGTTGCAAAAATCTTGATCCAGCCCTCATATCTTTATTTTTTTTTTCTTCCAAAGATTCAAACTTTTTTAATGGAGTCTTGAGGAATAGTTTTCTTGAGGAATAGTTTTTGAATGGCTTTTTTTGTCTCTCATTTTCAGTGAAATTCCTGTACCTGACAGTTGTACCTCAGTTACAGAGGATGTATTATTATTATTATTTTTTTTTTGCTTGCTAGTCCACATAGTGATCTATGAATCATTCAAGCATAAAAAAACAATAAAAATAAAATAAATAAATAAATAAATAAAAACTTCAGGCATGCACCAGTGAGAAACAGATGATCAAACCGATGATCTGTGATTAGTATACTGGTGATGTGGTTGGAACAGACAAGAGGGGAAATTAGGTCACTGCTGTGGTTGTTACATAAACGGGCAATTTTTACATTGAGCCTTTAGACAGACAAATCAAAAGTTTGGAAACTGCTACCACTCACATATCTAGCACAAGCTTTATGATGTAATCTGCTTACATTACAGTGAATATCCTGATCTCTTCAGCATTATGGACAAGTATACCAAAAGCAGCCATCTGCTAAGTCATTTTCCTGTGAGTGCCTGAATGGAGCATTGCTTTATCCTTGTCTCAATTTTTAACTTCTTGTGCATTATTATAATATTTTTTTTACTCAGTGTGACGACTTCAAAAGAGCCGACCTGAACTGCCCTGCTGTTCAGCGGTTAGGTGAGCTCACTTTGATAATAGAGTCCGCTGTGAATAATTATCATAACGCCAGTCTGTGGATGAATCACTCAGCCCTTCACATATCATGTCTCCTCTTTTAGTTCTGCATTCCTTTTCTTTTTTTATGTTTCCTGATCTAACATGGCTCATCAGCTAATTAACACGCTCTTTATGAGGTTAAAATAGGTATTAGTGTGTTCTACACTGTGTAATAAGTGTATTGGTGTGTCTGTCTTCGCTTTCGCCAGGCTCAAGTTTCCCAGCCTGTTCCTGTAAGACACCTTTTAATTTAACCGTTTTAATTCTTGAATGTACATATATGATTTAATGTGGGAATCCTGAACCTGCACTTTTTTTAGAGCAAGTCTTCAACAAACTAAAGTTTCAAAATTTCCCAGTAAAAAAAAAAAAAAAAGATAAAATGAAACTCCATATTTTCAAGCATTAATGCCTAAATCAATCTAATGGAGTCTAACCTATCTGATATAGGCTAAGCTCTAGCTAACCGTGACTGATGCACTGCACAAAGAGCTAACAAGCAAAATTACTCCTGCACAGAGCATAAATGATGTGATTTATATCATCATGACAGACACCTTGGCATTTTCGACTGGGTTTTAAAGCACCCAAGCCTGATTTGAGACATGACCTTTCATCTTTATAAAGATAAATGATCCAGAGGTATAGCATAGACATTTCACATAAGGTTATGTCAAATGATATTTCTTCAACTAGAATCTGACATTCTTCAATAATATAAGCAGAATAAAATATGTTCTTATAAATCGGAAACAGTAGAGTCATCCCCAGTTGCTGATCGTACATCAACTCTAATCCGTTTCTAGTGTCTGATATTAAACTAGCCTTAGTCCCTCATCTACAGTAGAGCTCCTTTAATACTCTTATCAAGTATAAGATGCAATCTCTCATCTAGGACGTGCCTCGGTCCAACTACTGCCAGCCTCAATTGTGTTCTTGCATTAGCCACAGTATCTCACCGAGCATCAGCAAAACTCTGTAATCTACTATCCCAAATCTTTGATCAAATCTTTGATCTAGTGCAAGCCTTGATTCCGGCTCTAGCACCAGCCCTAGTCTCACAGATTGATCTAACACCAGCGTCAGTTCCCGCTTTAGCACTGTCTTAGACCCTGGTGTCATCAGGCTGTTAAAATAACCCTTGACTCTGATCTATCACTAGAACCTGGTCAAGCACCAGCCCCAATCCCCAATCAAGCACCAGTCCCAATCCCCAAACAAGTACTGCCCCAATCCCTGATTTAGCAAAATCTAGCAAAAAACAAGTACTATCCCTGATCTAGCATTAGACCCAATCTCTGGAATAAGCAGCCTCAGTAGCATGGATCCACCACCCAGTGACAGACCTTGAACTCGCACCAGGACCAATCCAAAAGCATTTATATTTACAGTATTTGACAGAAGCCATTCTGCAGAGTGACTTACATTTTATCATACGTATCTGAACAGTTGAGAGTTAAGGGCCTTGCTAAAGGGTCCACTTGTGGCAACTTTGGGTTTGAAACTGGGATTCCAACACATTAACAACTGAGCTACACTTGCCCCCACTCACCTATTTAGAACAAGCTCTATACCCATCCCATTCTCATCCCATTCCCTGATCTGACAAAAGCCCCATTCACATCAGGAGAGCTTTTTGGTCTAATTGGTCTGTTCCTGTTGCTCTTATATAGTCCAATTCCCACTCACTCATTATTCACTCTATTGTCTATACCGCTTTATCCTATATTCAGGGTCACGGAGCGCCTGGATACCAGGAGGCTTAAGGCACAAGGCAGGGTACACCCTGGACAGGGTGCCAAACCATCACAGGGTGCACACACACATACACTCACTCAAACACTATGGGCAATTTGGGAACGCCAATTAGTCATCTGCAGGTCTTTGGACTGTGGTAGGAAATCGGAGTACCCGGAGGAAACCCACCAATCATGGGGAGAACATGCAAACTCCATGCACACACAGGCGGGAATTGAGCCTGGCCGGGAATCGAAGCAGGACCCTGGAGGTGCAAGGGTGAGTGCTAACCACTACACCACTGTGTCACCTCCTGTGTATCTAAATAATGTTTATTTACAGGTCTGAGCCTTATGGCCTTCTTTCTTGTTTTTCAAGTTACATATCTTACTTTCAAGTTTCTCTGCTTTTGACCCCTGCCTGACTTTTCATGGATTATGAAAATGGATTTGACCATATGAATCATGTTTGCCCTTGTTTTGACCCGTGGTATGGAATTTGTTGATGACTCTTAGGAGAGCCTGAATGAAGATTAAACGATACATTTTGGTGCCACATGCCTCTAACCTTCCTACAATATATTTCTATCACAGAGAATATTTTCATTCATTCTGAGCAGAAAGTAACATTTAAATAGTTTGAATTTAAAAACATGCGTGAAGAATGTGACTAAAGCAGAAATTCACAGCAAGGGCCATGCAACTTCTACAGTATTCCTACAAGAGATAATCCTAAAGAAATGGAACATGGGTCAGAACATTGCTAAGCAGTGAATTTAATCTAATCGAAGTGCTTAAAGAGGAATAAAATTGGATCAAAGAGATGATCCAAGTGTTGCTGTACGTTAGCTGGAAAGATCCGTGATCTGCGCTTGATTAATCAGTGTTTGATTAATCAGTGTTTTATTAAGACGGCCGTTTACAGGCAAACTGAGCAGACACAGAGGGCAATTTGTGACAAATCGACAACGGCATCACATTCATTTATCTCAAAGCCTGTGTCTCTCCCGCTCTCCTCTACCCAGCAGGAGAGCTTTTCATTAGAAGACAAGGATTAAGGAAGGATAGAGGGGGATCGGACAAAGACGGAGGGAAGAGCGGGAGCCCCTTTCTGGTTATTTCAGTGCTAGCATAAATCAGATGAACTCCATGCGCTACATGTGCACCACAGCTGCTGAGAAATTAAAAGCGTCTCCTGTTTCATATACTGTCAGGCTATTTTTGTTTCCACAATAATAATCTAACATTATATGCTGCTGATAATTGCTATTTAAAAAGATATATTTCATGATACGAAGACAGGAAAACAACACTCATCCTAATATTCCTTTTGACAACCTGAACATTTAATTACAATGCGCAATGTGGTGTCTCCAGTTCAGGTGTGAAAATGATTCCTCATATTCCCAGGACAACTTTTTCACTAATTGAGTCCTGTTGCCTTTGGGGAAAAAACAAAAATCCATAGATGTGATAACCTGGTAATTCTGTATATTCAGGTCGTCAGCTGACCTAATTGTATTGCCACATAACGTTGCTGAAGCAACTGAAGCAACTGAAGCAACCTCAGATTATAACACTGACTCCAGAGGCTTGTACAGGAGCCACTATGCATGACGGGTGCATCACCTCATGCACGTCCCTTCTCGGCCTGACGCGCCCATCGCCCTGGCAAAGGGAGCGAAACACTGTGGATCTGGACTCATCAGACCACATGACCTTTTTTCACTGCTCCAAAGTCCAATCTTTATTTGCTCAGGTCACATTGCTCCAAAGTCTAATCTTTATGCAGACCCAAGACTATGTTTTTTTTTCTGATGGGTTTAACAAACAAGTGGGTTTCTTCTGTCCACACATCCCAATCCTCCTGAGTTCCTGTCTCATGACATGTGTGGCTATTCTCATACTTTATCTATTTAACATACTGTAACATTAATTTCTCCTGTAGATCTTTTTATGATGCAACCATTTAAGCCATATCTCCAACCACGTTTCTTAATTTGTACAGATTTATTTATTTATTTATTTAGTCTAGCTAGGTTTTTCTTATATAAAATATTTATTATTTTATATTTTGCTTTATCTTCCGTAAATATATATTTTCCTTAACTAAAGTTATTTTTTATATTTTATTTCTTATTTTATTTCATATTTATTTCCTATTAATAATCTTTTTTTTAAGGTCACAGGTGGTTGTTTAAGCATTTCACTGCATATTGTACTGTGTATGACACTGTGTATGTACTGTGTTTTTAATTTGACTGTTAAAGAATTTGAATTTGACAATCCTTAACCCAATTCCAGTCATTTTAAATGTCCTTATTTATTTATTTATTTATTTATTCTCTACTATGACCTTTTTTTGCACCTTTTTTTGTAGTTTATGGTCTAAGAATTCTCGAATCGAGCTAAAATCTATGCAAGTGCAACATTTGCGTCATTACTTAACAGTATCCCATTACTGCATTTCATGGCAACTGTTGTGACCTCATAACAACCAGCAAATCATACAGTAGGTGCTATGTTAGTATTAATAGTTAGTAAAGCATGCTTTATGAAACACTCCATAGAAGACTCCCATTTAACATATACAGTAGAATTGAACTGATGGGATAACAG